>VZSF01005414.1:717900-776747 GCA_013398295.1 Chionis minor
CCGGGCGGGCGCCTGCCGAGGCCGGGCCGGGCGCTGCGGGCGCGGAGCTCCTCCCCGGGCCGCGGGTGCGATGCTGGAGGCGGCGGCCCCGCCACCCCGCGCTGCGGGGGGTGACTGTGAAGTTACCGGCGAGCGGAGGGGCGAGGCTGGGCGGTTTGGTACAGGGCATGTCCCAGATGGGAGCCGGATACCCACGTTGGCATCTGACAAGAAATAGCTGGTAGGCAGGCAGAAAATAAGGCGTGTATTTTTATTTTTTTTTCCCCCTCCTGTTTTCTTTTTAACGGTCTGTATGTAAATGCCATGCTAAGGAACAATGCTTTATCGTGCATTTATTTACTCTATGAGTTGTTCATGTAAAGCGAGACGCAAGCAGACTTCTTGTTAGCTGCCAGTATATCTCTGGCCATTTTATCAGAAAATGCGGGAAGTTCACTCTGAGAAAGTCACGGAGCCACTAGGATGTCCTAGATAGAAAAGACAAAGTGAGCGATAGAGCACACGAGTGTTGCCACAGCAACTTGATAAAGTGTCCTCAGACAATTCCACCTTTAGTTTGCTTCTTCGTGCCATGCAGGGCCTTACTCCGGAGACTGTCTGTACGTTGTTCCACTGGAATTTCTTGCAGTATGAGGTTTGACTCCGAGGTAGCCAAGGTGGCTGAACTTTTTTCTGGAAGTGTTCTGAAATAGGAAAAATAAAAAAAATAAAAAAAAAAAAGCCAAAACACAAAACCCCAAAACCAACAACAACAAAAAAACCTCCAAACCCTAGGAAACATTTTGACAGGTACTTCGCAACTCTGCACTGTGTTGAACTATACTTAGTAACTTCCTTGCATTTGTAAGGGGAATTGTTGCAATCACTTATCTTACTCTGAGTTGACCCAGACATTAATTCATCAAGTAACTGATTTTAAAAGGTCATTTGAGAGTTTTCTGGGTGGTGGTTTTGTTTTGTTTTTTTTTTTTGAGCATGCAGTCAGTATGCTGATTGCATTACGTAGATTTTTGGAAAGATCTTTAATGATCTACAATGTTTTCTAGGCCTGTTAATCTTGTCAGTTTGCATGCAGTCAAGTACAATGGCAAATGAAATTCACTACTGGCAGGTTTCATTCTGCACTATGGTTAAGTCCTCTTGTAGTTTTTTGTCTAGGGTTTTTTATCTGTTTATTTGGATCTTAGTCTAGTATGTGATTTAGCAGAAGATGAGAGCAAGCCTGAACTTGCTTGTATTTGCTGAACTGATTGCTTAAAGTTTGATCATCTTGCCATGCACTTCTAAAGGTTTGACAGTTTCTTCAGGCTAATCTGTAGTGATCTTAAAAAGGGAAAAAAGAGTCCCACCTGAGTGTTTCTATAATCAACTATGTCCTACTGTTCACACATTTCATTAGTAAATGTTGGCTTGCTTGCTTCAACATAGATTTGTCTGTCTATTTTCCCTTCAATGTTGTCTTGAAGACTTTTCAACTTGAAAATCATAGAATGGAAGACTCATAGAATCGGCTGATAAAGCTTTTCAGAATATTAGAAGGAAGAACTTATCCTCCATGTGAGGAAAGGTCCTGAAAGTTATGTATTTTTTTCTGTGCCAGTGTTGTCATTCTTCTTTGCTGCTGTCTATGTAGCTGTCACTTTAGTAAATCAAAAAGAATTGTTATGCCACTCTAAGTTGTTGCGCCTCCTTGCCTGAGCCTCTTCCGTAAGATGGTGAAAGGAAGGACATGAAAATCAGTTTGGAAAAAAGTGTGAGAAGCATCATCTTCTATGGAAGAAAGTTGGGTCATCCCATGTAAGGCTTGGGATGTGCAACACAAACTGCAGTTTGTCCCCTGCCAAAACATATTTTCTTGGGAGAAAAGCCCAGATGGTTTCCCTTGTATTGTTTTTTTCCACATAGCGATTCAGATGTTTTAGCCTTGTTTCTATAAAACTGAATGGTCAAATGGCTTCCAAGAAGTTTGGGTTTTGTATAACTACTATAGCATTTTTCTGGTTTTAGTAACCCTGTTGAATGATGACTTTTGTCTTGGTTACTCAGTATTGGAGAATATGATAGTACAGCAAGAATCAGTTTTATTTATGCAAGACCAAATTCCCCTTGCTTTTATTTTCTTTTTTGATATTTGTTTCTGTCAAATACTGCAGGGAAAAATCTAATTTGCCTTGCTGCTGAGACTAAAAGTTTTGTTTTACAGGATGTGTGCAGTCATTTGAACTAATGTTGAAGACTGCTGTTTACTTAAACTTGTTGTAGTGGTACAAATATGGATGTGAAAGTGAATGGATGCGTATAAATGTTTATATATCATATATATGCACTACATATCTAATGCTGTACAAACATTGTTTAGGGTTTCTTATTAATTATTCTGCAGTTAAAGCTATGGAGATTAAATTCTTTTTAAAATTTATATTAATTACATTGAAATAGTCTTATATTGGGCAAGGTGGTCCTTGAGTTCTGCTTTTCTGTATACTGCTTGAGCTTAAGCGTTAAGTAAGAATAAAACATGGTAATGTAAGAAATGATTCAGTATTAATCTTCTAGTCTGCAATACAAACATTCACCAATGTGTGTAGATTTGTTCAGCTGTTTGGTAGTTGAATCTCTGTCTGAGTAGTCAAACCGAAACAAGTGTCAGTATAACCCTTTGCTCAGACCCACAAAATATGCGTGACTGTGAACTTACTGGTATCTAACCAGCTGTATAGGTAGGCTGGATCTATACCATGTCTTGATAAATCTTGATGCATGCATTGACTACTTCTGCTATCGATTCCTACAGAAACAAAATAATGGCTTGGGCTTCAGCTTCCAGGAGTGCTGGCATTTTGTGGTCAAAACATCTTCGCAGTGAGAGGTTTCCTCCTTTCTCAGCCTGCTACATATTTAATTTATAAAACATGCTGCAAAAAGTAATGGTTCTTGCAACTTTAGAAATAAAGTTTGTTCTGTGCTAGGTAACACTCTGCATTATTATGTGGTTTCTATAGATTATTAGGATCCAAACAACTGATAATATGTGGCTATTTGAGTTCCTGAAGCAACAACACTGGAGGTGTTCCAGAATAAGGTGTGGGCAAAGCTGTTGCATGGAGAAAAAACAGTATTCAGATCCTGAAAAGCATGTGTGGGGGTATAAATATATCTGTTTATATAAAAATATGTATTTAGTTACAAATACATAACTAAAAGCTACTTGTCTAAGTGTCTTTTTTGTTACTGCTGAAGATAGAGGGATTGAGAGAATAATACCGTCTGAAATAAGCACTGACACCTCAGGGAAAAAATACCCAAACACCACCGTGAAACCCAGAACTGCCAAGGAAGGTGGAAATGGCTGAGATAACCAATTGCAATTTCAACTTTAAAATACTTGGACCAATATGCTAACATTGCAGGGGTTTTATATACTTGAACATGTGTGGGTTTTTTTGGTTGGTTTGGGTTTTTTTTCATTAATAGGTACATGAAAGACTTCTCTGGTGCAGACGGTGCCTGCCTGATACTTTTTGCTCGCTTCTGTAATTTCTGTACTAACTGTTTCTCATTCTGTACTCAGAATATTCAACTTCTTAAGAGACTATGTATTTATATTTGTATTTTTCAGGGTTTAGAGATAGGTAGAGGCCATACTGTTGAATTTTATCTTTTATGGCTAGAGGCTTACATGGAAAGCTTGAGGAAATGCTGATGTCTGAAATTTTTAAAGGAACAGTGAGTGTTCAGATAAGTACTCAGGTTGGGAAAGTACAAAGTTAAATCTAAAAGCTGATTGTTAATTGGCTTAGCTCAATCCAAGACTTTTTGAATTTAAATGACTTGGGAATCTTTTAGTGAGGGTTAACTCCCTAACAAACTTCATCTCTCTTGGGAGGTTGATATCTGATTGGCCTATAGAGTTCTCTCTCTAGAAAGTTTTAATTATATGAATTTCATATTCAAGATAGTAAGTCACTTCTCAGACTTGTGGACAATGATCAAAGCTGATAAAAAGTATGAAGTTAAAGAGATTAGCAAGAATCCAAAGACTTATTTTAAGTAATGGAACATTTATAGTAAGTGTGCTATATTGATTTTTACACCTACCTGAAAAATATAGGTTTGTTCATCATCTTTTTTTTTTTTCCTCTTGTTACGTGATACATATATATGGTGTAATATAAAGAGGTTTGTTTTTTCCATTTTTGATTACCACTTTTTGAAAGTGTGGGAGTAATAAATATACTTACGACATTTTTACGAGTAAAGACTTCTAGTGATTGAATTAGTTATTTAATCATTTTTTTCATAATCATAATAAAGTACAATCACCAATAGCAGTGATAATAGTTGTGCTCCATTCAGCACATGATTTTAAATTTGTATTTATTTGTACGTGGCTTTGGGCAATGAGGGGGCGCATAAAGATTTATTTATGACTGCTTTTCTGAATAATGACTTAGTTATTCAAAAGACATTGGGGGAATCTTAGAGGAAGAGGTTTTACCCATTATTGCAGGAATTGATACGGTTCAAAAGTAGGCAATCTTTTAAGCTTCAATTCTAGATCACAGGTAGTGCCCCTTTTTTCAGGAAATATTTTGAAGAAAATATCAATACCTACTACTATGGATATATTCTGAGTACATGATTTCTTTTCTTTCTAATTGCTACTTAAGTCTTACACTGTTCTACCCAAGCTGTTCCTTCTTTTCCAGGCTGCTTAAGGCTAGTACCTGCATGCCAGGACAGCTGCTGCAGTCAGCAGGTTTCCCTAAGGCCAGTTTACTCTTTATACAGGAAGAGGGAGGTGAAAAAACCTGTTGACTGCTGCTGCTCTCAACTTCTTTAAAGAGATGTGATTTCAGGCTGTCTGTCTCAATGGTAGCTTCTCTGTCTGCTCTGGATTTTGAAAATGGTGAATTTGGATATGGCCTGGAAAGCAAGACGACCTCAAATGGAATCTGGAGAGTGCAAGAGCTGAGTTGGAAAATACTGAGGGAAAAGCTGTCATGGTCACTTGAGATATTGAATGTCCATGGTGTGAAGGTCAGATCTTGCCTATGGGGTTATGCCTCTGATACTGTTGTGGCCAAGCGAAAACTGCTTCCTTGATAGTTCAAAAGCTTGTAGTTACCCGTTTCCTGTTTTCCGTCATGACAGTTCTTTGAAGGGCCTGCTCTGCAAGAGGTATTTTGATGACTTCCATAGCTTTCTGACTGTAGTTATTTAAACAATTAAGGCACTTCCTCCCTCCTTCCCCCCAGCCCAGTATGATCAAGCGGTTCTACCTTTGTAAACTATTTTATTGGTTATGGTACTTGTTCAGTTGGATTCTCAGTTGAAGAGGGCTTGAACCTGCAGTTCACGTAGAATGGTCTAGCCAGTTGTTTTTCCTTTTCCCCATGAAAAGTTTGTTTCTGTGCTAAAAAGAGTTCAAGGCTCAGAAGATAAGGCAATAGAAGTCCTGTGCTGCAGTTAATTGGTCCTAGCATGGGTATGAGAAAGCTTTGGGTTTGAGCTCTGGTCTTAGATCACTTTTTCTCCCACTTATATCCAAGTACTGTATAATAAGAGTGTGTGTGTGTAGATAAGTGGTTCATCTTTTAACTGTTCATCTTAATGTTAACTACTAGAATTATATGTTTCAGGACTGTATTACTTATGCTGAGTTAAGACTTTGATATCTTTATTCTCTTTATACAGGCCAAGATAAAAGGATGGAGGGGTTACGCTGTTTACCCTTCTTGAAATTTTCATATATAAGCAATTTAAAAATATTACTGTACAAATGACAGGGAGCCTTTCAGAATTTTATCCAAGATTAATGTGAATTCAGGTGGGAACTTTTTTTTAATGCCCTTTTTTCTTTTCCATAGGTTTGCAGTCTTTAAAAAAAAAAAAAATAAATCTGTTTGAACTGAAGAAATTTGAAGACATGTCTTGAAGAAACTGATATTCTCCACTGGCTGGCTGACAACAAATTTAGACAGCTTTGTTGCTACTGAATATGCACGCATCCTGACTGTATTTCTACATGACTGTGTGGGGCAATATTCGGAATGAAGCTGCCATCATGTCATCCACAGCCAATGGCACTGATATTGAAGAATTCTTGGTCAACATTAACTTGGGGCAGTATGTTCCTAACTTTAAAGAATATGGCTATAACATTGTGAGAGATTGCGTGGGAATAAATAACAGTGTGCTTCAGCAAATGGGAGTGTTGCCTACAGGGCACCGCAGAAGGATACTTAAGCAATTAGACACCACTCTTTCAAAAATACAGGGAAATTCTCTTTTCCATGAAAATCTAAAGCTCAAAGATCTGAAAGGTTTAGAAGAGAAACGATATTTTTCCTCAGATCAGGAGTCTCCAGTAAGCAATTCAAGTGTAGATGGGACTAACTTGGCACCTGCAATATTGTCAGAACAACCTCTTAATAAAGCTTATGTTGATAAAGAAAGATTCGAACTTGCAGAGCAAAACTTATCTGAGGCAAATGATGATAGCTTTAAATATTTGGATTCTTCTAGTTTATACCAGAATTCAGAAAGCATACTAAAAGCTATCAATCTAAGTCTAAGTATTAAGATGAATACTCAGCCAGATACATCACTGGAAGAAGCTGCTGCATACCAAGCTGATGAGGACTTGGCTGGCTGTTTGGCACGTCATGATCCTCCTTTTTCAGTTGCTCATTCATGTGAGACAAAATACAGTGAAAACAAACATCTGATGTTTGCAGATGAGGATGATCTATCTGATAGCGAGCCAAATTCTCCATTCTTTAAGTTTAAAGGAGAAATGATAGAAAATGACTTATATGATTCCTATACACAAAACTGCATGAAAGTATTTCCAAGAGCAAGCCGGTCTTTTATATTAAAGCATCGACCTGTACCAGAAATTCCCGAATCAAGCAAAGCTCAAGCTTCATCAAGGTAACTGCTGTTTCTTGCTTATGAGGAATAGCTATCATTGTAGACATTATGGTTTGGGGTTTCTTGTGCTTTTTTAATGTGCTTTTTTGTGAATTTTTCTTATGTGCTGTAAATACACTGGACCTGGAATGAATGTTGACAAATTAAGGAAAGGAGGATTAAGTTTCACTGCAAGTTAAAAGCTCAGATGAGAGTATAAAGGGAAATTTATCCCAAATCATCTCTGTGTCTACTTATTTTCAAAGAAAAAAAAACTTTATTACTTTAGATATCTCTTGTTAAAAACAACTGTGTCAAGTATTTTTTAAAATTAATCTGTATGCTGTTAAGATTGGGAAGAATGGAAATACACAAGTGTTACAAAACCAAGATTGAAAAATAACAAAAAAAGCTGTTGAATCTATTCCAAACCAAAACATTGATAATACTATTAATTAGACCTTAGCTCCAATGTATCTGATGAAATTCTGGTCCATCACAGGAAAATGGTGATTTCAAGAGGGCTAAAAAGTCACCCTTCCTTAAGTATAAAAATGTATTTTTGTGATAAGACAACAGTCAGTGTGAAACACAAGTGTTCAGGTTGTATCTCAGTAACTTTTAAGGTCTTACTTTGCAAGAGATACTGTTCTTGACAAATATGAGGTTATTCTTTGTATATATGTAACTTAGAAGAAAGATCTATGAAGTTTTACACAACTATAGCTATTGATGTAGCTTTATCTAAAAAAGTTGACAAAACTTAGAAAAACCTTGTTGTCTGTTTTGTGCATTGCACAGTGTAGCCACCCTGTAAAAAAAGCGGGATGTATCTGATATGGTTGCCCATATGGGCAAAACAAGATGACTACATGAGAATCTTATGTCTCAGCCTTAAAGCAAATGAAATTTATATGTAAATATAAATAAGTAATTTTTTTGTTTTAAATTAGAATGGGATATTTTGTGGAGGAGGAAATTACATTATACTGTGGGTCTAAAGCAAGGACTTTCATCAAGATGGCTCTTAGGTTAATTTCTAAAGTGGTTGTCATTTAACTGTTGACTCAGACAGTGAGTGCAACCCATTTGTCATATAAGGTGTTGGCTTCTGCTGGTGTTCTCATTAGCTCATGATGCTTCTAGTATAAATATATTTTTTGAAGTATTCCAGCCAGAAAAAAGAAGAGGAAAAAGGGCGCGGGGGGGGGGAAGCGAAATTTGGAAGGCTTTCAGAGTTTATGGAATCTGTGTAAAGATAGTTCTATGCAGCACTGGTGAGAATAGTATTGGATAGAGTGCAGTAAAGTTTGTTATGGTAAATTGCATAGGAGAATTTGAATTTGTTTCAAAATATTCATGTGATGTGGGTGTGGATTTTTCTTCCGTCAAAATGGTTGAGTTCATAATTTGAATCCACAAATTAGTGAGTAGTGCTTATTGTCTTGTGTAAGCATTAGTTGTTGTAGCTTGTCTTGCAAAAATGTGATGGAACGTAGAGGAAAAGGTCTGATGTTAGAACTCCAGGCCTATTTTAATAAAAGTAATATTGTTTGGATGTTAAAAATAATAGGCACTGAATGTGCAGTTGATCACAATATTACAAGCTGTGTAGCCAAAGAATAACTCCCCACAGATTAATTTGTGATATTTTTGGTTCTGTTAACTATAAGGTTTTACTAGTCATGCTGGTTAAGTGTCTTAAACAGAGAAGACAAATTCATGCAAAGACATACGCAAAGTTTTGTCGGTGTAGACATATCCAAATCATTAGGTTGCACTTTAAGGTGTTTGGGGGTTTTTTTTATGGTTGTTGGTTTTGTTTTGCATTGTTTTTTTGTTTAAAACCACTGGCTATGCCTGGAAGGGACATGTGTGAAAATGTTTTGTATTTAGCTTGTCTTTTTCATCTGCATATCTCAGCAGTTAAAAACATAATTAGCGAGTTTATACATGCTCTAAATTCAGAGTTTTCCCAGCATTTGTAAGTTTCTTTTAGATTATTGAAAGAAGTCAATATTAAGTGTAATACAATTGTTCGATTACACAGATGGAGAGGCAAAGTTTATTTGCAACAATTAAGAGATTTTTGTGTGCCTTAAAAAAAATGTTTGCTCTGTGCCTCCTAAATCACTGAAAAATTGTGGTTATTGAAACTTAAGTATAAACGTCTTTCGGTGGGGAGTAGCTTTATGTTAACTTTTGTAGAGTGATTATCTATACTTCATATAATAAAACTATTCCTGCTGAGCTGAAATGGGAATATCATCCTAAAAGATAAGAATAACTAGCTACTAAAAGAGTACTCTTAATGTCTTTTGAGAAACAGATCATCCAGTGGAGAGACTATGCTATATTTGTAGTCTTCCCACCATTAAAGTAAATCCTCTGAATCCCAGTCTCTCAGTGATTGATATGTGACTGGGTCACTAAACTTCATTACCCACCATTTCGATTTGTGAGCTCCAGCTTATTTTCTTCATCTTTATCTTCCAGTTATAAAAATATGAAAATCTTGAAGGACAAGTAGCAGTCTGCCTGAGGAAGATCAAGGCTAAGCCAGAACTTCAAAACAGAACTTAAACTTCACAGAAACATTCTTGATAACCTTGACGGCTATTTTTTTAGAGGCAAAAAATTAATACAGAACTTTAAAATGGCAGCTTCCTTAACCTCAGGAAAGATTGTGTCTGTCTTAATATTCTCAACAGGCTTGTATTGATAGGCGCTGGTTTCGTCCTTATTACACTGTGTGAAGGCTTTTCCATAGAGGCAGAGAAATCCTGCTGAAATCTTCTGGGAAAATTGATGTTTCCTCCTAGTCGTGCATGGATATTAGTCATTAAATTTTTATGCAAGAAAGTGCTTTTCTCTTGATCTCCTGTGTGCCTTCTGGCACGAAAAGTTCATACAATGGGTCACCTTGTGCCCCTTAGTAGTGCTGTGACCATACCACTTTTTATTACTAATAATGTGCTTGCCTCTCTTGCAATTATATCTGCTTCCCTGTGCCTCTCTTGTGCTTCTGGCTCTTACCTGTAAGAAAACATGCTGTCAGCTGTTAAGATGCCATAATGTTTTAGAAGCTGGAATTATTTTAGTTTTCTTTCTTCTTTGAAGTATGTGTTGCACCACTGTAGAAGAGGGGTGCAGAATTTTAAAAAAATAAAAAAGTTAGTATTATACAGTGTTCTTGATAGTGAGGTTATTGTGCAGATTTTAGTAGTGGGTTTGGTTGGTTGGTATTGAAATGATGTGTGATTATGCTAGATTCTTGTCAGATAGACTTTATAACATTACGAGGTCTGATACAGAATTAGTAAATGTCACCTCTAAAGGTGTTTAAAGGCACTGGAATTCTTAAGGAGATTGCAAATCATCTTCTAAATTGAAATAATCTGCCTCCAAAACACCTTTATTTGATAAACTTGTCACCCTTTCTGAGGCTCTGCATTCTGTATTTAAGTGAGCAGTCTTAAATTTGTAATATGGTTTGCCAGTCATGTTCTGGAACAGAGCAAAGGGCTTAACAGAGTGGATTGGAAGTTTCATGGTCTCTCTTGATACTTTTGGTCTAAGTGACTTCTTCCATACAGACATGAGTTTAAAATTGAGGCTTTTGTAAGAAAAAATAGTGAAAGTAATGCAATGGATCAAGCTAACCACTGACATGCCTTTAGCGCAAGATTAAAGATAATAAGTATAGAGATAGTTTTAGAGGCTTAGGATGCTTTGGATCATGTAATTTAGCAGTCACTCTTAGGTGAAATAGATACTGTTGCAGCATTCAGAGCAGGAATCTCTTCAAAGAAAAAGCTTAAGCAGATTTATAACATGATAGACCTGTTCATTATACTGAGTGCTACACAGATAACGTTTCAGTCTGATAAACTCAATATACTTCTTAATTTTATTTTTTTTTTTTGCATCTCCCAGCTTTATTACTTGTACTGTTCAGTAGTGGGATTGCTCTTTATTATTCTTTATTAAGAGAAATAAGAAGAAATAGACCAAAAGTAATTCTGGAAAACATGCTGATTTGGGGGGAAAATATAAATAAAGTAGATAATGGTGCTTGGCCTGAGCAGGTACTGCTTGTTTTCTGCAACTGGCAGATCCTACAGTTGAAACGTCTTACTTGGTGCTGATGTTCTTTAGACTCCATTTCTTAACATATAAGTAGTCAAGATTGCTAATGAGGTTCTGAAGCTGGTGCAGCTGTCTCTACTCTGTATTATGTCACACAAAGTTTTTTTAGGAGAGAAGCTGCTCACTCTCTTTTCTTATGGCCAAGCAACACCATTGATTTACCTCTGCAAGCAGTTTATGAACTCCAAAGCTCTAACACAATGTGCTAGAGCGCTTTTGACTTGTTTGCGTTATGGGAGGGTTAGGTCTTGACATAGATAGAAAACATGTTTTGAATGAGTTTGGGAAAAAAAAAAAAGTTAATTCATTTAAAATGCTCAGCAGATGAATGCCAGTAGAGGCTTCGAAGCGGTGATTGCTTTCACTGATCTCTCTCCCTCACTTTATTTGAGAGGTGATGGCAGTATTTTGAATAAAGCAGCTCAGCTCAGGCAGTGCGAAGCTCTCGCCTTTCTGGTCCCTCAGGCTTTAGCTAGACCAGTGGCTGCCTCATCACACCCTTTCATCCTGTTTATGATATATAAGGAAGGGGTGGTGGGGAAGAGCACGCAGCCTGCGCCGCATCCGGTAGCTCTTAATATATGAAAAGAGAGAGTCTTAATTTCCGTGGTTGTAACAAAGCGATAATTTAATTGAAATTATTGTATCTTTGTAAAATTGGTGTGCTTTATGACTGACAGACTGCTTGCGCTAACCTTCCTATAAAAAGCAATATAAAGATCATTAATCTGAAGAGGTATTAAATTTTGGAAATGCTTAAGGAAACTCATAGATTTGTGTAGATACAAGATTTATTTTTTTTCAATCTTATTTGCCCCCAAAGAAATCCTCAGTATTTTGAATTGAATCCAGGTATTCAATTTATACAATAACTATTTAACTATTCTATTGAGCATTGACAAATTGTTTTAGTTTTGTATGTTGTACTCTATGTGGTTTATTATACATGATCTTTCAAGCAGATATTCAAAGTAAGCATGTCTGTTTATTTTATATCCTGAGATCATTTTTACTTGATGTAAGTTATAACTTCATTTTCCAAAAATGACAAAAAGGTTTTATTTTTGATTACTTGAAAAAAAGACTACAGCTATGCTTATTAGCAGGTTTTCTTGCCATGTATACATACATGTAGGCATAAAACAAAGAATTCACAAGTCCTGCAAAATATACAAATTAAAAAAATGCAGGTATTTGTAAGTTGATTTCTTGGTTTTCAATTCCCAGTGAATTTATCTTCACTTGTTGCTATTACTTTTAAATCCATCCACCCTGAAACTAAGCCAATGACTCACTGTTTTACATAAGGAAGAAACCTGTCTTTTAAAAAGCTCTTTGACTCAAAGCTGCTTATATGTCTCTCTAATTTATTTTAATGTTATTAATACCCTTAAGAAAACCCAACCTAATGACAAAACATCTGGTCTGTGTTGAATAAGTCAGGGGGTTTTTTTGTAAGCATATCAGGTTCTTTAAAATGAAGTTAGTACAAATGCATGAAGTTAGTTTGCCAATATAGCTTCAAAACATGTAACTACATCAGTTTTAGCAAAATGTATGAATAAACACAGAGTTTTAAAGTATTTGCTGTATATTTTTTGTAAAGATAACTCCGCAGGATCAACAACTATGCATGGGAGCAAGGGCGTGATCCACCTTAAGTGGTCAAACTCACTCTGTGTTTTCTAAAACAGAAGGATTTTGCAAAATATCATTGAGGAACTTAATTGATACAACCTGTATAACATTTTAAATGTCAAGCCACTTTAGAAGGCGTGGCTTCTGTCTTGAGTTTAATAATTCTTGAATTTAATAATTTAATAATCCGCTCTTGTGAGACCCCACCTGGAGTACTGTGTTCAGCCTCTCCTCTGAGGTCAGGCTGAGAGAGTTGGGGTTGTGCAGCCTGGAGAAGAGAAGGCTCTGGGGACATCTTCTAGTGGCCTTCCAGTATCTAAAGGGGGCCTACAAAAGAGCTGGAGAGAGACTTTTTACAAGCAGTAAAAGTAGAAATAATAGACTTCCCCACCCAGGCTCCCTTTGAGCTTAATGTTGAATTGGACTTCCATAGTACATCCTTCTTTAAATATATATAGAGTCATTGGTAGTCAGTGAGAAGAAGAAGGAGGGTAAGGGGTGGGGGAAGATTTGGGGAATCTCCATGCTTCTCAGAAATCTAAAAATATCATAAGGTCAATTCAAAACAAACAAAACCCCAAACTCAAGATGTGTGCTAGGATCAGAGAAGCATTCAGTGTCATAAAGGGAGGAAAACACATTGTTGAGTGACTTTTAAATTAAATCAGAAGTTTTCCCAAGACTTTAAATTGACTTTTTATATATATAATTTTTATAGTTTAACTGCATAAGATGTTTTTGCTCAATTTCTAAGAAATGTCACTTAATGTTTTCATTTTGTGTTTTGTTTTGTTCAAGTTCCCTTCAGAAAAGAAGAAATGTGGATCTTGTAAATATCTCTTGCACTGGGAAGCAAGTTTCACAAAACAGTGAGTTAAGCATGCTGATATTTATGGTTTGAATATTGATGAAAAAGAAAGCTCAGACCAGTTACCTAAAATGAGTATTGACCTGCTTATTTTAAGATATATTGAGCATCTGGAAGGTCTGGAAGAAGTGATGGATGCAGTAGCAGAACATTTAACCACTTCTGTGTTTTTAACTAGCTTTTGTTTATGAGCTAATAAAATGAGAATTAGAAAATCCAATATTTAAAACTTATTTATTTTAATATACTTTTTTAGTCTACAATATTCTGAGTTTCTAAGATTAGATCCAGATTTTTTTAAGCAGAGTTAACTTTTTCTTGAAAGATACAAGGAGCGTGTTCCTGACTAATGCTGCTTAATTTGTTAGTTAGTGCTCGTAGCTCCAGGAAATAACAGGAAATTAATTGTACTAAATAGTTTACTGGAAGAGTTTAGAAGTCTTGTGTAGTCAGTTATAAACAAAAATTCTTTCATGCTCCAGAGGTATGTCTTGTTTGAAGTTATGCATATTAATTTCAAGCAAATACTTGGTCTCAAAATGAAGATTGTGCATAAATAAGTTTTTGTGGATTCTGCTGTTTATTTTTTTTGAAGTCAGAATAAAGCACACTTTCAAGCTATTGCTCCTAAGAGTATGCAGCAAAAGGGTTGGGTTAAGTTTTTTAACTTAATGCAGGGCAGAAAAAAAGAAGAAAATGCCTGTATGCGAGGTATATCCAAATTATAGAGTAATAGGAGTAGTGTCTGAATAGGTAGTATCTGAGGGGGGGGGTGGTGGAATGTGTTTGGAGTTCAGTTAGGAATGGGAAATTGTTTCTTGTTATTTGGGGTTTTTTTTTTCTTGAGAAGGACAGAGAAATCACAAGCAGATAAATCTATGTCCCTGATTGATTTTTATTAGTACTGTAGTAGAGCATTGCACTGTATGGCTCTGTATTTATTTATTTATTTATTTGCTTTAAGAAATGTTCACAGAAGAAAAGCCACCTGTCATCTCTCCATATGGGGAAACGTTTATTTGTAACAACCCTAAAAATGCTCAAGTAAGTTGAGAAGTCCGGATATAAGTGGTCACCTTAACTTTAATCTTCTTGTTATGTATTTTTTATTACCCTTAATTATTTTTTTCCTTTGCTTTTCCAATTCCCAGTACCTTTTCTGTCTTTTTAGGTACATGCGAAAGGCTTACAGCATAAATATTTGTGGACTAGTGACTTTTCTTAATCTTGAGATACACCTTGTGCTGTTCAATAGTAATAGGAAGCTGTGGTGTGTGTTGGTTGGGGTTTTTTGGTTTTATTTTTTTTAAACGACAGAAGACACATAATTGACTTCTTGGGTTTTTTGGTTGGTTTTTGGTTTTGTGTATTTTTGTTTTGTTTTTCTTTCTGTTTGTTTTTTGTTGTTGTTGTTGTGTGTGGTTTTGGTTGTGTGTTTTGGCTGGTTTTTTTGTCCAGTGTTGCCATATCGAATGCAAAACAGTCAGTTACAGGCAATTGCAGACTACACTGATACCTTCCTTATACACTCTTAGGTACAATGGTATATTGTAATACTTTGTGCCTAAGTGAGGTTAAGTGGTCGATAACCATCAGAATTGACTAGTAAAGGTAACGGTGGCTTTTCTGTCTTCCGATAATTGCAGGTCAAGACTGGGCATCTCTATACAGGCTTGTGTATATCCTATGGAAGCTGCTTACATGTTAGCTTAGATGTTCTAAAGGTCACTTTTGGCCATACCCTTTTTTAATTCCTGTATATGAAAGTTCTCAGTACTTCTGATGGTTTTCTGCATCCCCTAAACTTGCTGTATACCTAGAAAGTCACTTTTGTTGTATGATTCTCTGAAGTGAACATTTTTGTTGGGATCAGTAATTGATGGTGTGAATGCCATAGATGGCATGTGGACAGACTTGTGAATTGTGTGAAAATCTGGGAGGTAAATTAGCTTAGTGAGACATCCACCAAATGCCATGAATCCCAGCTCCTGCTTCTGTCTCAGCAGGATGCAGACCAGAAATTGTTGATTCTCTGATTTCTTATACTTGTCCCAGCCAATCTCACTGACTTAGAGAAAACAGTAAGTAATTCTTAGGTTCTGCACTAGTTTTCACTCTAATGTTTTACTTTTTACGCTATTGACTAAAATGAAAGCTACTCAAATGGATGCCTAGGATTTTTTTTGCCCAATTTTAATTTTTTTGAGAATTGGTCAGTGAAAGTAAGTGGTTCAAATTCCATCTTCTAATGATAGGTTTAGAAGCATAAAAATGATCTCTATTTTTGGTGTGTGCTTTCTTTTCTTTGGAAATGTGGGGTTTTTTGTTGTTGACTTTTTAAGGAGGTACACGTGAATTCATGTCTTGTTTTTCCTTCTAGTTCTTATCTGCACACAAAAGTGACTTAAGCTTTCTTTTTCTTGTGTACAGTGTGTTGTCTGTGCCAGTTATTGTCTGTGCCAGCGTCTTTGAAAATTCAAAATTTATTAATTAGTTCCATGGCATAAGCAGGTTTTCTAGAAAAAAAATCCTTAGCATTCTTGTTAATTCTTAGCATTATTCTGTATGTTTCACTGAAATGGTTATAATAAAGCATACCCAGGAAGGTTGTCAGAGATCTTTCTTATCTTACAAAGGCACCAAATACAAAAGTACCATACTGTTAAACTGGATTAACTGCTTGAAATAAAATTGCTATTTCTGCTGGTTGTAGAATCACAGTTAATGTAGTATATTATAACATGCTTTACCTGATCTGAAGATTTGGTTTTTAATCATCGCTTCCATGTAAGTGAACAGTTTTTTGAGTTACATTTATCATACGTCTGTTGGAAACTTCAGAGTTAATTTTGGTTCCATTAGAGCTTAATTGTAGACAAAGGTCATAGAGAAGAATCATAAAACAAAGGTCCTAAGATACGTTTCCCTTCCAGATTTTTTTTTCAGGAGGTATCAACTGTCCTAGAAACAAAGAAGAAAGTTTGGATAACACTTTAAAGTATGTGAGATCTCAGGGCTTGTAACTGCTGCTTCATTTTAAAAGATAACCTCACATGAGAATATAGTTTGTCTATACACAAGAAAACGTAGCAAATTATTACAGTGACTGACTGAAATTTGTTCTGAGGGCTTCTAAGTTGGCCATTACCCTTGTTCCTGTTTTGCTGGGTAAAGAAGGAAAGACTTCTATCGGCTTTTATAAAGGGAGTGTCTGTAGACATAGGTAATGAGTCACTACAGACTGGAGGTAGGTAAGCATGAGAGAACAGGGAATTAAGGTTATAAAGAAAATATGCCTTTGACTTAGGCGAGGAAGACAGACAGCTAGGAGCAGAAATCTCTAAAGGGTAACGTGAAGAAAGAACTTTTTTTATATGTTGATTTAAAAATAACACCAATAAAAATCCAAATGTTTTAGAGGTGATTTGTTGTTGTATTCAACTGAAGAGTCCAGTATGTTAAAATTTCTTCACAGAAAAACTGAATTCTGATGAGTTCAGGCCTCTAGAGTGAAGTATTGGCTTTATTTCTTGCTGTAGACTGTCAGACTGAATTAAACATGTATATCGAGTTCAGTAAACTATGTAAGCTCTGAAGCATTGCGATACTGGGGAATGCTGGCCAGATTGCAAATCTTACCACTTTAAAATGAGAACCATTACTATTTTAAAAGGAGGAATTTATCTTTATGGACCTGTTATAAAATTGTATTGCTAAATCACGATTCAAGAATCAACCTGAGGAGAACTGTGTGACATGAGCTTTAATAGAGGATTAAGGTAGTATCTCCTAAAGAAGCTGCCTGTCCTGAATGGCGTGGAATCTTTGTCTAATGTAGCCTTAGTACCGATGCTCTTCATGCAGTCCGTGCTTTAGTATTCAGCTTTCCTGACTTGCTGTTGTGATCAAGACTACCTTTTAGAAAAAAGCTAAAACCAAAAGGACATCTGAATTGTGTCCTGATGAAAAGTAGAGGATTTTTGTACAGGGCTGCAAATAGGCAGTTCTATCTACCTGGGATCCAGGAGCCAGATTTCTTCCTTGAGGGTAGGTGCTTCCTATGCATGTGAACTGTACATATTTAGAGGTAGTTTCTGTGTAATATATATACCTATCTCTTAAGAAATACTTCTCTTAAAAAGGTGCCTGCAGGAGAAAAAGCTGCTGCCAACTACCTTTGTATAATACCCTAGAGATTTGCAGGAGGTGGGAGTGGGAGTTTTGTCTCATTCTGAGTCTAAACAACTGACAGAGTAATTCTGTAACACATTGGAAACGCTCGGGATTTAATTTGGGTGAAATATGTGTCTTTGAGCAAACAGAACTCCCTGTCCCCACAACCTGTAATTATTTGGGGACTTGTACATTTTAAAATCTACTAGCAGTAGAAATGTATTTCTTGATTATTGCTTGGAAGTTCTTGGGTTCCCTGAATTCACTTACCCAAGTGCTGAAGACACTTGCTGGTGCAGAGTGGGCACAAGCAGGGCAAAAAACTGTTTCCATAATGGTTCATGACAGGGATGAAGAGTTTCAGTGGGGTATGGTTTGGAGTTGCATCCTGATAAGCAAAGGATGACAAAAGTTACTGACCATTTTTGCTCTGAAGATGCTTCCTGGGTGATGATTTTAGACTATTGCGCAGAAGTGGGACACTGCCATTTCTCCTCCTTTAGTCATATTCCAGTCAATCCAACCATTTGATAAGCAGTGGACAGATTGCTTTTGAGTTTTCTGTTAGTTTTCTGTTTAGTTTGTTTGCAAGGTGTATGGATGTTTTGTTGTTTAATTTTTTTTTGTCTAATCCTTGGTGCAACAACATAGTTAATAGCGTGGGTGGTGGTGGTGGTTGTTTTTTGGTGTTTTGTTTTGGTGTATGTTTTGGTTTGGGTTTTTTTGTTTTGTTTTTAATAATGGATCTTGCTGGCAGAGAAAGGCAGACTGTTCACCTAGGTTTATCCTAGCAGCAGCCTGTGATTTCCACAATTTTTGCTGCAGTGTACGCATACTCACCTTTGGGCTATGTGCTTTTTTTAAGCTTGCCTTTTCGTGTTGCCAAGGTACGGCCCTGAAGTACAAGATGAGGTACTGCCACTCGGAAAACAAATGGCAGCTGTTGGGAAAGCTTATTTTTCTGCCACCCTTCAGCTTCGTGACATACACATCAAAGCTCAAATGAGTAAATTAAAATGTTTCCATCAGAAAGCACAAAGATGTTCATTTTAGTTTGTTTTGGTGTTTTTTTAAAAAGCAGACAGGCAAGTATTGCGAAGCTTGGTAATACAATGTGATTGTCAGATCAAGTTTAGGAAGTGTGAAATGTGATGTTCCTGAACAGTGTTAACTTTGACGTTTTCTACACTGCAAGCAGTTTGTGATAAAGATTTCTAAACAAACATTAATAAATGTGCCTTTTAGGAAGAACAACTTGGCAAGAAAATGCGAGATATATTTGACATGGCTGAGTTCAGTCTTATTGTAGGGATTTGATTTTACCATTGTTTTATCTTTAGTGTACCATGAAGGCTGGAAGTTTAATCTGGAGCAGTAATGACTGAAAGATAGGCTAGCAGTGGCAAATCATAAATAGTATACTTAACACACATGCAACACATGGCTCTTGAGCTTAGAAAATTTTAGGGTAAAAATAATATTCAGTTATGCTTCAAGAAAAATCAGAGCACTGATACTTATATGCGCTGAATTTCTCTAAATTTTTTGTATCAGGTATATTGGACTGTGCTCAAATGCTTTATCTGAGTATTATTATTTAAAAAGGAAATATTGAAAATAACATTTCTTGAAATGCTTTTAAAAACACAATCTTTCAAATGCATATTTGAAAATGTGGCAAAGAATAGTTTTGCTAGTTAGGCTACTGTTTGTGTGTGATTGTCTATGGTAATTTAAACAACACTTACTACTTCAGTACAAATCTTGGTTACAATATTTTTCTTTTCTAGGAACTTCATGGAAATGAATTCCTGGCTTCTGAAAATAAAATGGATCTAGGAATGAATGAAGAGTATTCTTCTTTCAAGAATCTATGGTATCAAATAAGAGTTGTAGAGAAATTCAAAACATAAAGACGAAAGAGTTATTTACTGATACCACAAGTAGATTTCTACCTCTGAAGGCATAACTATGACTGTATTTTTAATTTTTTAAATTTTTTAATAGCCTTTGCCCCATGCTATAGGAGGTGAAGTTTGGTTCTGTGGCTGTCCTGAGACTGCCTAACCCAGGTTTCAAGGTCTTTTGAGGATTTTGAAGATGTCCGTCTTTTCCCCAGTTAGAACAAGGAAGACACAAGTTTTATTTTTGTGTCTCATAGCTAACCATGTCTGAGTACTCTCGTGCTCTACCTCCTAATTAGGAATAAAAAACCCCAAACCCAAAAACAACAACCAAAAACCCCAACCAAAAAAAAATCCCACCAAAACCACAAACACAAAACTAAATCATTCTCTACTCCTGTCATTTAGCAGTGGCCAGTGGTTTGATGAAATGGGAGCTAATGTGCTCCTTAAGTCTCAGTCTGTACCTGGCTCCTGTTGAGGCAGGAGAAGGAAGAGACTGCAAGTCCTCCAAAGTATTAAAATGAATGAAGCTTGTTTTCTGAGGAAGGAGAATTAATTTTAAATTTCTGTTCAGGCTTCTAAAGGAACCGGCAAGTGTTACCTTGCTACCAGTCCTGTTGAATGGAGAAAGTAGGATTCAATATGGTCATAGTTATGAGATACACTGTGTTTAGTATGTCTGTGGCTATTGCAATGATTAAACAAGTTATAAACATATTTAAAATGTCTTACCAATCTTTGTTCTAATTAATAATTTTATGTATTTGTGCATTGTAGCAATACATTAAGAGTAAAATGCACTTTCTCTTTCTAGTTCCTTTAATAATCAGGAAGAGAAGACAAAGGAATTTGCAAAAAACGAATCCCTGTCCCAGGAAAACAAATCATTAGCACCAGAAGAATCTGAAAGTGAATCTGTATATTCTCTTGTGGAACAATATTCTTTGCCTTTAAAGAAAAAGAAAAATAAAGCCAAAACACAATCAGCATCTTGTAGTAAGATACAAAGTAGAGATTCAGATCGCTTGGTCAGTGAACAAGTGCATTTTCAGCAAGTTGATGGACATCAGACTTCGATTGGGAAAGAAGCAATAACACCGTATGCTTGTTTTTATGGACCGTCAGTAAAGAAGGTTAAAGCAGGATGGCTGGATAAATTATCCCCTCAAGGGTATGGTATTTGCAGTCATTACTGTGTCATTGTGAATGTGTATGTTTGCGTGAGAGGTCTGAAGTTTGTATTTGGCCACTGCTTACTATTTCTGGTGGGAAAGGGAGAGCTATTGCAAGAGCATAGGACTCTCCTGAATTCTTAGTTTTTCATGAAGCTACCTTTTCTAAAGTTTATTTAGGAGGTGCACTCAGGAAAAAAAAAAATTATTAAAAATGTTGATCGCCACTCATGAACTGTAGCAGAAAAATACAGAATTAATTTGTAACAATATTTCCAATGTGTACATTTTTGATGATTTTTCTGTGGGCTACAAAGTAAGTGAAAACAAACTCCAATTCCGAAATACATTCATGACCAAATTGGTAAAGTAGTATAACTTAATGATTACTGTGATTGGAGAGCCTGTTGGTTTCAGAATTGTCCATGTAAGTTGAGTTTTGAGTTTAGAAATGCATCTAGGTGGAATTGTCTCCTAGTTTAGTTTTCTGATGTATGCAAAATTTGGTGGGAGGAATCTGAGCCCAAGTCCTGCTTTAAGGTTTCAAATCTTAAAATGAAGAGGATAGAGGAACACAACAGAAAGATAATAAACTCTTTGCCACATTTGTAAGTAAGAAAAAAATTTCAAAAATCTTATGTTTAATTTCTGTCACTCTTTGAAGTTTTTCTTAATTGTTTTATTTCAACTTGCTTGAAATTCCAGCTCTTTGATTGTTTTACACTAGAGTGGTCTATTATCAGATCTTCCCTTCATAAATACTTGCAAACTCTGCTGAAATTCTTCTAACTTCCTCCTTAATAAGCTAAATAGACTATTCTTCATTTTAAATTGTAGCATCCAGTTCTCTAGTTGTTCTTATGACTTTCTTCTGAGTTCCTTTTTGTATTGAAAGTGGCACAATTTTACTTTCTAAGTCTATTTCTTATCTTCACTAGTACTTAGCATCTAGACATTAAAGCTGTTGTCCTTGTTAATGCTGTAATGCATCTTTTTTACTGTACTTTGACTCAAGCCTTAGCAGTTCTGCATTCTTTGTTCTTAGGACTGTATGTTTGCACTGAAAGGTGATACAAAACTTTCATTATTTGTGGCTATAATAATCATCACTATTCATTGACTAGTATATCAATTAGAATTTGTTTCAGTTTACTGACAAAGTTATTGGATTAAATTGCTTGAGAATACAATCTGGTTTCAGCCCACTGTAAGGAGCTCTGTTGTATAGTAGTTCCCCCTTTTTTTTTTTTTCCCTTGTTGTTCCTTTCTGAGGTTTCTGATTTAGCAAGTTCTAATTTCGTGTGATTTTGGCTTTATTTCTGTTGATACAGTGATACATTATTCAAGCTGAATAACCAGAAGGAATAAATCTGGTTTAATAAACTTATTTTACCATTATGGAATGTCAATCTGCTCAAACTTTTTTAAAATTGTTTCAAAAGTTTCATTCTTATTTATGGATTGTCATTGTTTACTTTTGCTAAAGAACCAAAGAATAATTATACACAGAGACAAAAGACTTTTCCCCAGTATAATATGCCTTTGCACATCTCTTTTTCAGAATTGTTAGTGTAGTGACTTCTCAGACAGCTGCTATTAGCAGGTTTTTTTATTTCACTTACAGGATTTTTTTAATTTTTTTAAGCTAATAGAGCGACAAAAAGTATAGTTCTTTATTTCAGTTGACTCATCTTGTGCTATTTGAAAGAATAGAGTTGCAAACAAAGTGTGAAGGCTTTAGATAAAGCATTGTGTGAGAATATATTATTTGATAAGCATAATGAGTTAACCACAAAATTAGTACTGGTTAGGACTGAGTAGAACAGTTGCAGGGTCAGTAGCCTTGAGCCAGTAATATTCCTTGGCTAAATTTCAAGGACTTTTTCTTAAGCATTGCTTAATGAATGCTAGCTTTTCTTGGTTCTCTTTCTTACAATACTATTTCTCAAATATCTGAAGGCTTAAAGAAACCAACCAAAGGAGAGAGAAAAAAAAAAAAATTCTTTTTTTCATCCCATAAAGCACTGTCATACTTTATTCAGTCCCTGACAACTGAAAGTTTCTTTCTGTCCTCTTCTCCACCTCTTCCCTTCTTTTTATAGAGCTCCCATTTGCACCTGGCACTTAGTGTCTCCTTGGGGGAACGAATATATACTGTTTTCTGTTGCTACAAATCATGCATTTAAAGTACAGCTTCTCTTTTTGGTTAACTCACTACAAATTGTAAAACCATTCAGTTTATTCACATTGTATGTGGTATTTGTGTTTGCTTTTCCTTCCCTGCATCATCTTGAAGATTATTGACATTTTAATGGAAAATATATTTTACATTGGCCTTTCCAGATTATGAATAATGATGATTTATTATAGTCATATAATACAAATCAAACAGCAGCTCTGGCTTAATTAAAGTTTTGATAAACTATCACAGTCTACTAATCCTCAAACAGAGCACTCATTTAGCAAGAAAGGAAATAATGTTGGGAAAAGAGATGTTACAGTGGGGTCTTGTTCTTGCTTAATTAACTTGTTTAAGAGATTTTAGAATTGAAACTTTCATGGATGATAACTAATAGGCTGTCAACATTTTTAATGAGCATAACAGACTACTTCAGGTTAATGTAAAAATTTTTTTGGAGGTCCTTATAGAGCATGAGTTAACAGCAAGCTGAAATAATCAAATGAGCTTCTCATTAATGATGTCCAGTTGATTACACAGATCGAAAATGAAATTTTGTTGTACTCATTTAGTGATTTGGTGTGATCTCTATTTATTCATTGGCTGGGGAAGAGAGTGTTCAGGAGATGTTGGTGACTGAAGATACCATAGCCTGTAAACAGAGATGTCCTTGTCGTAAATGTGGAAATGAGATGGTCATTTTAAGTTCTCAGCTTTCCTTTTTTGGAAACTATCTTTGGAAAGAGCTTGTAACACTTAAAGATATGCTCTGTGTTCAGAATATTCCTCTGCCTCCAATAAAAATAGTCAGCTCTCATCCTTATGAGTTTCAAGCAAAATTATATTATTGAAAGTTCTTTTTCCTGTGTCACTTCAGATGTGATATAGAGCACATGGGGAGGAAACAGAGAGAAAGGAAACTGATTAAAAACATGAAGACAATGACTTATAAAAGAAGTCCAGTAATACGGTACTTCTTGATTCCAGGGATTTTTATTATATTTGAAATCAGCATTCTCCTTTTGAAAAGACATTATAGGGCTAGGATTTATTTTAATTTTCAAAATGTTTAGGCTGAAACACAGGAAGCTAAACAGGACTTGACCTTTCTATAATATGTGCTTGAGACATTCTTTAAAGACGGTGTTAACTTGTGCTTATAATTTTAAGTGTATTAATTTTTGATTCACAGCAAACGTATGTTTCAGAAGCGCTGGGTTAAGTTTGATGGAGACAGCATTTCTTATTACAATAATGAAAAGGTAAGTGACATGTTTTGGTCATGTTCAGGATAAAATGCATCTTTGTAATACATTACTATGAAGAAATTCAGAAATAATTACAAATGAATATTCACTTTAATTTAATTTTAAATTGCAAAGTACTAGGATGAGACATTATTAAATATTTCAAGGCATCCTTGAGGTCTTCATGTATTGTTCATAATCTTGTTTTCTAGAAGGGCTTGTATTCCTGACCTTTTCGGGTAGATATCATCAGAAATTCTTTCTTTATTGAAAGAGTGACACTGCTGCATTCTGCAAGACAGAACAGGATCATGCAAAACACACTGAAGAGATTCAGTGTTATTTTGATGGTGGTCACAAAATGTCTTGTCATGGAAACCCAGCATACTGGAGACTTTGAGAAAGAGATTAAATTTGTCAGGAAATACCTTTGAAAAACCAAAAACCTCATACATTTGCTTGCTCTCTAATTAAAAATGTTTCTTTCCAGTTTGTGTTCCAGGAGTAATCACATCTCATTGGACTAGGTTATGTTTGAATGGGTCTCTTTAAAATCACTAGTACTGTGATGTCAGTGGCTCTTTGTTTCTGTACCTAAGGATTGAATCTTACTGAAACATTTGCAGACTCATGAGTTGCTTTGATTAAAGTAATTCACTTCTGATATGTGATACAAAAATGGATTTGTAAATCATGGCTTTCAAGAAAATGTGTATTCCCTTTGTGAAACTGAAATTTACAAAAGGCTTATTTGACCTTTTGATACTACATTTTCCCAATAGAAACTGCTTTTTTTGAGACCTGTCTTTAAACATGGCTTTCTTTTTTGTGAAAGATTTTTTTTGTTTTTCTTTTACTTAATACACTTTAGATCACTACAAAATTCTCTTTCTTTGTCTGTGACTAATTAATTCCTCCTCTTCTCAAACTCAAGTGATAGATGATTGTATAATACGCGTGTTTGGTGGAGATGAGGTTATATGTATGTGTTATCTGAAATGCAGGAAAGCATTGCCTTTTGAAGGTGCATATTAAATTAGGAGCAAAATACAATTTGAAGTAAAAGTTCCCGAGCAGTATGCTGGGTGGTAGTAATCAGTAAGAGTTTTACAGATGCTTTATAATATGCACACTCTTGGACTTATTTTAGTTGATTATGAGGGGGATAAAACTGTAGTAGGAAAAGACTGCTTATTTCCTGAGGGGTCATAGAAATTAAGAACAAGCTGAAAAAAATTATTTACACTGATCTTTATGCCTACTGATTTAGGAACATGTAACAATCTGGTTTTACTTGCTTACTTTTCTTCACTCACAGTAGAAGACTTGATTTTGTAGATAAAGGGAACAATAGAATAACATTTGGATTGCAGTGACAAAAAATGCTATCCCTTTGTGGTATTCATCCCAGGGCTTCAGAGGAGCAGAAAAGCAGGGTTAGTCATTAAGAAAGACTTGAAAAATACAGTGTTGGGATTTGCTTAACACTGTCTGTAGCATAATTAGGGAAAGAAATGCTAATACAGAATTTTAAATCTTGTATCCGCACTGGGATGTTGGGGTTTTTTTGAGGGTCACTGAAAATGTTACTTGGAGGTCAATTACTCTAGAATAGTACTTGTTATATTTGTCTGTCATAGGAGATTCCAGAAATCTTCCCTTCTGCTCAGGGGAATATTTAGCGTGTCACACGATGCATAGAAAGCTACCAACTCTGTATCATCTATTTAAAAGGTCTCTGCAATAGGTTAGACTATGAGGAGCTTGCAAAAGGCTTGGTCTTGAAGCCTCTTTGTCTCACTTTTCCTGGAATCCGAGTACAAAACCTCATTCCTGGGATGGAAAGAGAGGCTGGTTGGTCTGTGCGTGTATGCAGTTTGACCAAATGTGGGTGTCTGACATGTTAACTTGATGAGTCGCATGCTAAGATCTTATGATGTCTGAGAACTGCGAGGCCTAAAGCAAATTCTGGGAATTGAGGATTTGGTGACACTGTCGGAGTAGTTTGCAGATAGGCGGAAAACATAGTTGGCTACCAACAGTTCTCAGTGCACAGTGGGATTGCATTGGGTGAGCAGTAGTGTCACTGGGGAACGTGAGTTTTTGGTACAGTGGTCTCTGCTGGGTCACCACTCCCATACCCAGAGTATTTTTATTGCCTGCTTAGATGCATACCAGCACGTTCCTGCTGTTGCTGGTGTGTTGTTACCTTGACACTGTAAGCAACTATTTGCCGACCCATCAAGACCTGCATGCAGCTCAGGAACCGGTTCCGGTAAAATACAGGGATAGTTCATTGCAAGGCAGTGGGTCCAGCCTTCTAGCTACATGGCTAGCTATATATACATGTATGTAAATTGGGAAGTTGTTTTAACTTCAGATCTTAATAGCACGATCAATCTGTTCTAATGTGTGTTTGTCCAAGGATGTTCCTATGCAGACAAGCGTGTTATAAAAGAATTGCCATACTTATGGTTTCACATATCAATTAAAAGTAGTTCTCAAAAGGAAACCAATCCATACTCAGATATTTTTCTGATTTTTAAAAGCAGAGAAGGGTAGACTCAGTGGAAAGAAACTGTTTATTTTACCCAGAAACACTACCAATATTAAATAGCACTATTTGTCATTCAAATTAGGAATTTGAGAAGAATGAGGTTCTTAAGAAGGGAAAGTGTGCTACATGGCTAATAAAAAGTGAAAGAAGTGCAGGATAGGGAGGGAAGACACAGAGGGTAGTATTCCTGAAAATATGTACATAGCTCATCTAAATGCCTCTCCGAATGGTTTAAACCTTAGTTTTCTAAATATTTCTCTAAGCCTGATCTAGTTGTGCCTCAACTTCTAATCAGTAGAGATCTCTTTGTCACTTTACATCTGTGTATATGAAAATAATATTTATTTTTCTACAGATAGCATCTGACCTAGGAACAGTTTTTGTTTGAATCTGTGATGCTGCTCATTTCTTCTATGTTCATGGTCCTAAACAAGTTGATGTGGTCAGAGCAACATCCCGTGTGGTTTTGTCTTAACAGAATGTGGTTAACTGAAGTGAGAGCAAACTGAAGAGGGGAAGGTAGAATTTGAAAATTTTTTTCAGCTGTCTAGTGTACACAGTTTTTATTTCAAAATTCTTCCTACTTTTTGCCGGAGAACCCTGGTACTCCAACGTGCACAGTAAGGCAAAAACTGCTGATTATGTTGACAGTTTTGATTTAAAAATGTCTTAGGGTCTGTGGCAAATATATTAAGAATTTAGGAAAAAGTCTTGCCTTTTCACATGGAGAACTTAAATATTTTCTTGTGTTATGTGAGCATAATAAAGAACAAAATTCACCGTGGAACAGGTGGATCATTGTCATTCTTGAAATAGGTCCTATTTAATCTGTTGTGGAAGAAAAGCCGAACTAGTGTGGACTGGTGTTTTCTAGGATCTTTTAGCCCAGCTCTGGAACACAACTGTCAAGGAGGACTCTATTGGGCTGTATTTGAAAAGAAAAGTTTTCATCAAAGTGGTTGATATAAAAAAAAAACACCCTTTTTTTTTCTTCCCCAATAGAAAATTGTACTGTCAGAGAATTTTTTTTAGCAGCCCTAAAACTAATGTACACCTCTCAGTAACAGAAGAAATATCTGTGAGATTCTTGGCTGTGATTTTGTTGTTGTTGTTTTCTATATTCTTAAATAATTCACCTAACTTTTAGTCTGGAGTATTTAAAAGAGAGAAATTGTATCTTGATCAACAAGAGCTTTTTAACAGTAGGCATTATTTCTTGCAAGTGAAAGAGAAGCTGCTGCAGAAAAAAGATTGAGAAACCATTAAGGTTTAAACTGTATTTGAAAATTTGAATGCCTTGGGGAACAAAGCTTTAAAAAGAATGATTGTTTAAATAGCAAATCCAAAACTGTGCTTAGCTTAAAAGGAAGCTGATGTTTCTTGGGGTTTTAAGCAAATAAAATAAAGTAGCTGTGACTTCCAGTAATCTGAATTATTCTCTTACAGTACCAAATACAGCCAGTAGATGCCTGCAAACACCGTAATATAATTACATCTGAACACCTTTACAAATAACATATGTAATAAGTTTGCTTTGCCATTGTGAAGGATCAGTAATTAACATAATATCCAACGTCATTGACAAATATGTTAAAATCTCTCTTCTGACAAATATAGCCATAACGAAAACAGTTGTGCAAAGCTAACATCATTTTGATGACAGAGCAGTTCTTACATATAATGATAGTAATGTTCGCTTTGGCTATATTTTGATATTTCTATGTATTTACTTGCTAAACTGCATTCACTGACATACATTAGAACCTAGAAGTGAAACAATGTAAGAGTGTGACTTTGGGGAAAATCAGTAGTATATTAAACTCAGTAAACAAACTAAAAAAAAAGATCCTGCATATCCTTCATGCTTAGCATTCACAGTGGTTCCTTAAATCCTTGTGTAGTCATCTATTATTATAATTTATACTTTGGGAGGAAAGTTATTGCACTACAAATTCTTTATGGGGAGCTGACTCTTGGACTATTGCTGCATCCGGATCATACATCTTAGCAGTATATCTGAATTGTCTTAGTCAGAAAACCAATTGATCAAAGCATAGTGGGAACAGGAGCAGCAGCGTTAACTCTAGAAGCCAGAAATTGTGCAGAAGTATTTTGAAAGTGTTGCACATTTGCTTAAGCTTTCCTCCCCCGCCCCCCTCCAGAGGGAATACTTAATTAGGTTAAAAGATGAGCCACTTGGAGAAAGTACTTGTAGTAATTCCTTTTTCCTGTCTCGCTTTTGTGTTCAGTTCAGTTGTCCTGGTTCCTAGTTAGAAATTAGTTAGAAACACTGATGCCACATAATATTTTTGAGGTATTGTCTGCCTCTTACCTCATGTAGCAGAAAAGTACATATCTGATCCAAGCTAGAGGCTTATTGTTAGTAATGACAGGGCAATGGATTTTTCCAGAGTGATGACCCACTGTGTGTTCAAAATTAGGGATAAAATCAGTGAATTTACTTTTCTTATTGGCTAGTCACTGAAGGAGTGGGGAAAGAACAGACAAATTCTTTAGAATTTTCTGCCTGGAGAAGGCACATTCTTTTCTCTTGTCTGATTCTATTCTACAAGTATAATAATGATTTAATTTTTTTTTAATTATGGTTCTGTGAGACAGTCAATGTAATTTACTTTGTCATAAAATTGTAAATTTAAGAGTATGACATTTTGCGGTATTAGTGTCATGAGACAGTTTATGAAGTGCTATCTCAAATATATGCATTTTATCTCACCACGGGATTTTACTCCATTTTAGAAGGCAGTAAGTGCTCATAGACCCAGAACAGTGAAGTTGGTGATGTGTAGGTAGTAAAGTGGTTTACTTATTGATGCAGTTTTATTAATAGTGTGGTGAACTTTTAGGAGCACAGACTGTGTATGTGAACTTCCTAAACATCGGGGCAAGTAATATTACCTCAGAGACATTTAACATTCTATGAGAGTTATTAACTATTTCTATTGCCTTTTTATTACAGGAAGTATTCTCAAAGGGAATAATACTACTCTCTGCTATAGCAACAGTAAGAGTTCAGGGAGAGAATAAATTTGAAGTTGTCACATCCCATAGGACTTTTGTCTTCCGTGTGGATAAAGAAGGTAAGTAGAATGTGTATTTCTAATGATTACCAAAAAGCCATGTAACCACTGCTGATAAATTTGTGAAATAAAACTTGTTATATTAGCAGTAATATTTCTGGAATCCAGATGTTTTGGGCTCATAAAGTGAAACTAGAGATAACTGCAAGCTTTGTAAGAAAGTGAAACTGTTGGGAAATGGCTTTTAAAATATCAAAACGAGAATAAAATTTTCCAACTTTTCTGCCTCCCTCCCCCCTCCCCATCCTTCCCAAAGATGAATTTTTCTGGTTGTTCCTCAGGTCTCATTAGCAGCTCTTACAGACTCTGTGCTCTCAGCCATCTGCTCTGAGTCACCACTTGATATAAAATTGACAAAGAGCAACAATGAAGTTGATGGCTTGAATGTGATGCTGTGATCAAAGGAAATCTGGGCTTTTCTGTGTGCCTTTATTTACTACCTTATACTGTATTTTCAGCCATGTATTGATAGAGAATACAAATGTAAATTGTAGTAAGGAAGTTAGTATGCCTTCTAATTTAATGTTTTATCAACCTACAGCTGTAATATGTGGAATCAATATCAGTGCATGTATGACTTATTTATGGAAACAATCAAATAAAATGGAATACCTAGAAAAAAAAGATATGCAATATGTATTTACAGCAGTACATGCCAGATCCATTATAGCTAAGGGTCTCTCAGCACTTCCATTATCAAATCCCATTTTTATGGGTTATAGCTTGGTTGTAAACATTTGCTGCAGGCTGGAACAAGAGTGCAGCATCAGTGAACAAATCCTTCTTATCAGGTTTGGCTCAAATCATTTCGGGCATTTTTATGCTCTTAACTGAGTTTAAAAGTATGTCTATTATTTTTGCCTTTCTCTTACAAATTTATTTTTTTTACTTTTTTTATAAATTGGAACATAACCATCTTAGTGCAATACATTTTGTAGGGCCGTAATTTGCTTTATGGACGATTGCCTTCAACTACTATAAAAACGTTAACAACTTATACTAGCTTATAATATATTCAAAGCAACCACTTGTTATACACGAAATTGCATTTTCATTTCGTATATGACCATTGTTGGACATAGTGGCCTGTCTGTAAAGCTGTTCACTTAAGGTTAGAAATGTGTGTTGTACAGGTAATTTGGTCCTTACTGTATCCAGAGCTAGATGATGTATTCATAGTAAATTACGTAAATAACTTGGCTCACTTTTTGTTATGTGCACAAACTGGTACTTGATGCTATTCCTTCTGTGGATTTGTGGTTGGAAATTGTTTGGGAACTATTCAAAGGGTTTTTTTCAAAGATTTTGAAATGAGGACTTTTATACATATTTCACCATGTGTACCTTATTTTTAACTTCCCTTTCTTTCTGCTGGAGTAGCAAAATAAAGAATGCTGTCATTGTCTTCACTGACCTGTGTCCCTTGGTACCACTGTTGGTCCGTAATCAGTGGATTAGAGTGCTCATTTTGCTTGCTTTCAGTGCTCTGATTTCTTATTTTTTGGTATATAAGATGTACACTATTTTTTGATTTAAATATCTAGAGGGAAAAACTCTATATATAATGCTCTGGGAAGCTTGGGGGCATTTGGGGGCAAAGAATTAAGTAGTTGGGTGACAGCAATGAATTAGAGTATAATCTGCTCAGATGCAGTTTAATTGGAGCAAAATACCATTTAAAAAAAAAAAAAAACTTGGAGTAATCTGGTGCCCTCAACTATACTGAGATATTCCAGTGATCCTTTCAAAGTACTTTAAAAGAGCATGTGTTAGAACAAAAATTCTAAGAGAAGCACCTGGATCACCTTCCCTATGCTAGTCTGTTGGACTGCTGTCTCCCTCTTCAAACTATTTTCTGACGCTTAAATTAGTGTATTTGTTCCTTCTTATTGCACACGTGACATTTATGTAGTAAGCACATTACTGTTTTAATGGTGCTCTTCGCAGTGTTTGGCACTGGTTGTATCAACTTTATATATAGTGTGGATGCAAATTTCCTTCCCTCCCGCCTCCCCCCCATATAATTTATGACCTGAATCTTTCAGAGCAGAGTTGAAACATTCATGATGTTCCAGTCTCGTGGGGCAGGTCTAATTCATTCAGAGTATTCAGCATTAAAGTATATTGATCTTAGTCTGGTGAAATATCTGAACATAGTGAATGAGACTGAGTGGAACTTTATTACTTCACCTACTTGTGTTCATGTATTTGTAAGATGTTAAATTAATAATGCATGCAAAGATATTCAAACATGCATTTTCTTGATTGCTTAGTACCCTTGGCAATATCAGGCTTAACCACTACACCTTAATGGATTAGATTGCAAATTGCCAAACGTTTTTGCTTAAAAGCGAGGCCAAACATAGAATAGCAGTGGCGATGGCTTGCCTCTGTAGTCACAGGCTCCCTGGATTTTGCTTACACAGCTTCCATAGTTCTTTCCCATTGATCTGACTTCCAGAAGGTGAACATGCCACTTGTCTACCACCTCAGTCTTTAAGCTGTCTGGAATTAAGCATTTTAGAACTAGGAGTCATGATTTTAAAATTGTTGATGATCAGTGTGTATAACTTTCAATTTGTGTGTTGATTGTTGGGAGTTAATTGAATGGCTGCCTTTGCTAACAGCTCCACTGGTATGGACTCTTGTGTTATTTTTACGTACACCTCTTCAGGGTGGATGTTCTCTCTGATCTAGTATAGCTGTACTATCAACCAGCATAGCATGGTAGGAGGAACAGGAAAATCAATGTATAGAGAAGAATGGAGCTGCTGCTTAACCATATGTCTTTTTCTATTTTTTTTTTCTTATTTAGAAGAAAGGAATGACTGGGTTAATACTATGCTCAGTGCCTTGAAATCACAGTCTGATAATAACTCTCGGTCTCGAACTTCTGTCGCCCCTGAGAAAAGCGGATATCTTGAGCTGAAAGGATACAAAGCCAAAATCTTTATTCTACTTCAGGGGAATACTGTGTGGATCTGCAAAAATGAGCAGGTAAATTTTTCATATGCTTTTTGTGAATGAATGCTTATAAAGATGATTTAACTAGTGAGTTGGAAATTGATGGCTCTTTGTGAATAGGTGCATTTCAATACAAATGCATATCTTTTTATGTAGTACTTTATTGCTGCAATTCTCAGAAGGCTTCAAAAAGCAGGGGAAGTATCATTATGTCTATTGTACAATGGAAAAAACGAATATATAGTGAGGTGAAGTGAAAAGCCCTGAGTGTCACAACAGGTTAGTGGCAGGGCTGGGATTAATTCACTCTTAAAATGTGTGCCATAAGCACTCTACTAAATCAGAAGGCTTATTTTGTGCACTGTGTTCATTGTCCTATAATACAGCACTCTGGAAAGCATGCTATACAGAAGTAGATTGTGGTATTTAAGTGATACTTCAGCTAAATGTTCAAAACTGATGTTCTTTGTGTTTAAAAACCTAGATTAGACAGTTTAAGAACCTAGATTGGCCAGTTTCTGTTGTGCGTTGTAATACTTTAAACAAATCCAGTATTGAAAATCATCAAGTAGGCCTATCATTTCAGCTCTCAAAATCTAGGACTTTTTGTTTTGTTTTGGGCATGAATATATATATATATGATATAAAGTCGTTAGCTGTAGAACTCTTTAGGATGCTATAGACAGGGGATAATTGAGTTCAATGAATGGCTGTGTGAACTAGAGGAAGAAAATCTATTGCAGGACACTAAATGGAAGAAATTATTTTTGTGTGAGGAAATTGATGACCTGCAAGTAGCTGGAACCTGGAGGGCATCTGGGAGAGGTGGTGTTAACATGCTTACCTTGTTCTCATGTTCTCTCAAGTTTGTGTACAGGCAAACTCCTGTTTCAAATGTGAATGGTCTCTCAGTAAGACTTGTCGTTTTGGAGTTGATCTCACTTCCTCTTTTGTTATCCTCTTAAGTGTGAAATTATTTAGATAGGCTCGAGGGACCACATAATGTTCGATATTAGAGCTTACTATTCTTTCCCAGGGAATGGCAGGATATTTGAGACTGAGAAAGATGCCCCCACCCCCCCTCCCCCCCACCAACTGTCTGTGCTCAAGGAAGTTTTACTTGTCAGGTACATTCTTTGAGGTCAGTCAACAGCCAGCTGATCTAAAATGTGATGCAATTTATGGGGTTACACTGTTCTGTAGCTCTAACAAAACTCCACAAATTATTTATGTGTAATATTTTACCAAAAGTGTATTGCCTACGTGTAATTTGAATTTAAGCTTGCAGTGTGTTTTGCTGAATGAGCACCATGGAGAGGAACTGGTCTTCATAGTTGAGCAGAGTACCCTTTAGCTATACTGAAATCCTCAGTCTTGAGTATTGTAAGGAATAGATGACCTGCTAGTTAGTTTGTTTATTTAAGTTTTAAGTAAAGTTTACATCTAGATGTCTTTAAGGACAAACAAAACCAAAATGCAAACACCACCCTCCTAGAAACCTTGTACTTCACCGAGGTTCTCTTATGTCATTTCAGCAGAAAGAATGAGGTCAGCCAACTTCCTTTACAGTCTGTACCTGTGGGGTGACCCACACTATGCTGGAATGCTGAATGTTACTGTTCCATCATGGGGTTTCCAGGTATTTCATCAGTGAGAATCCTGGGAATGCGTTCCCATCAATGAGAGTCCTCTCTCTGTGGAGGTTCATTGTAATCAGTTAATTTTACCTTCAGAATCAATACTGTATTCATCTTATGCCCCTGAATACTTTTGAGTGCTCCCTTATAGATGTTCTGAGCTTCTTGATTAAGGGAAAAATCTGGTACTTCAGTGAGGTATACAGACTTGTGGAGGAGGTTCTCTTCAAGAGTGATAGGTTGTTTGAAACTAGCTATGTCCCTCTTGAGAGTCTTCATACCGGCATCCAATTTCTGCTTTCTTTTTTCTTCCTTCTTTCTTACTGTACTTGCGTATAACTGTTGAGAACATCTTTCTTGTCTCAACTAGTCCCTTGATCTTTCTCTGTTGATGAGGGGCACTCCCAGCTCTGCCCACTACGCTGTTGTGTCAGTTATGACACAGACTGTGTAAGCTGATACAAAACTGTTCCAGAGCCATTCACTGTTGAAGGGTTCTTGATTGCTCTGTTACACATTTTCAGGGTGCAGATTATGACTATCTAAAATAATCTAAGGCTGCTCCTCTTTTCCCCCCCAATCAATTTCCTTTCTTACAGGTTTTTTAAAAATTATTACTTTATGTGGGCACCTGTGTGTTAGTTCTATTGCTTGTGTGGCTGTATGGTGTAAGTTGTATTAGCACTGCTCTTTCACCATCATTGATTTCAGATTTGCTTTAGCTGATCATGAAAGCACACTCTTATACTTCCTTTCTACTAGATGTTTATTCCCTTCTACTATATGGATGCTCTGCAGAGATCACTGACTGCAGTGCAGCAGAAGGCAAACCGAAACCAAGTCCTGAAACAGAATGAAGGTCAGACATGCTGCCAGCCTGTCCTTCTGTGTGTATGAATGTTACAAACAGTGGTGCAAAACCAGCTTCTTCCCAAAGCTTAATTTACTTAAAACAAAACATATCCAATGGTCCTAAGAGGTTTATTTTTACATCCTCCATTTGCACAGTATCTCTTTCTTTATGTGATTTCTGACTATTTGGGAATCAGAAGAAATAGCTTCTATCTTTAAGCTTTCATAGTCTGTAATTCTTCTCTCAGCACCTTTTGTGTTTTATTTTCAAGTTGAAAACAGAATTATTTTTACTGCAGCACTGAAGAAAAATCCAGTAATACAGCAATAATCCATTAGAGGGCTCTGTTGTTCTAAAAATCTTTCCTTCTTGCAAGTTTATCCTTTAGCCAGTAATTACCAGGCAAATATGTCCAGGGATGCCCTCAAATCCTAGTCATATTAGAATTCACTTCCATACTAGGATGACTCCCAGAGAGACTTAGAGGGGTTTATTATAACTGCAGTGCTAAAAGACACCTATTTAGACTTCTTACAATGTTGAGATGAGATTGGATCAAGCTGATTCATTGATTTCTATTAAACTTGATAGAGAGTCCACCGTTACTTTAAAAGGTTTTTCTTCATTGTTAAAAGTGGAGAAGATCCTAAGCCAAATGCCAAATCCTAACAGAACCACCATGAACTTCGTGAAGTTCAGGTTGAGATCAGAACATCATGTCTCAGGCCCATTTCTAGTTAAAAAGTGATTGGTTTAGCTTGAGCTTCTGGCAGTGATATACTGCTTGTATGAAACCATCAATTTCTTTGACTCTCCATGTAGTACGAATTTCTTAAACTTCCTCTCTGGAGCAAAAGTGAAAAATAGATTGTACAGAATCAATTTGTTCAACCTGCAACTTGCTGAAATTCCCATTTCTATTTCAAAATCATTCGTGCTTAAATAAAAACATGTCATCTGATCCTTCATGACAGCTCAAACATTGGCTTGAAATGTCAGTCTGCTGTGGTGGTGCCAGTGATAACCTCCCCTCTGTGACCATTAGAAGGGCTCTGACAGATGCTTGCATGATCTGCTAGAATATACTCCCTTCATTAGGATGTGTTTAAGATTCACTGGTATCTAAAGTCAGGGAGGACCTAGGTGTCACAGTATTTGCACTAGAATTTGGCTCTGTTAAAGAGAATTCAGGATCCTCTTTGTTACCACTTTGGGTGGTTCTGAAATAGATGTATTTACCTGGGATATTTGAGGGAATTTTGCCAGATATGAAGACTGGGAAATGGTATGTATGGCTGTGTGCCATAATTATTTGTGACTTTTTTCCTCCGTGCATGACTCCAAGTTAAAGCTTGAATAGTGATGAGCATTCTCTCTGTTATGTGCAAGCAATAGTATCCATTTCTTATCAAAACCCTCTTGTTTCGTTTTGGCTTAATGCTCTTATTGATTTCAGAGGGTTTTTTGTTTTGTTGAAGACTGGAAAGATTTGCTCTGTGGCAGATTGAAATGTTTATTCATGTTGGGTGAACCAGTAAGAGAGTGCCTAGTAATTTTCATTTCCTCTCTACTGCTAATGGTGCATCTTAAGCAAAACTGGACAATATCAAAAGATGTATTACAGGAAGGTATATTAAACAAGTAGAAGATGGCAAAGGCTATGATAAATCATCATCTATCTGGCCTTGTGCAGAGCCTCTGACGCTGTCCCGCAAGACACCCTTGTGTCTAAATTGGAGAGACATGTACTTGACGGATGGACCACTGTAGCTAAGGAACTGCCTGGATGGCTGCACTCAGAGTTGTGGTCAACAGCTTGACGTCCAAGTGGGAGACCAGTGACAAGTAGCATTCCTCGGGGGTTAGTACTGGGACCAGTGGTGTTTAACATCTTTGTTGGAGACATGGACAGCGGGATTGAGTGTACCCTCAACAAGTTTGATCATGACATGAAGCTGTGTGGAGCAGTTGACATGCTGGAGGAAAAGGATGTCATCCAGAAGGACCTGGGCAGACTTGAGAGGTGGGCCTGCGCAAGGCTCATGAAGTTCAACAAGGCCAAGTGCAAGATCCTGCACATGGGTTGGGGCAAGCACGTGCACAAATACAGGCTGGGCAGAGAATGGATTGACAGCAGCCTTGCAGAGAAGGACTTGGGGGTGTTGGTTGATAAGTTCAACATGAGCTGACAATGTGCGCTTGCAGCCCGGAAGGCCAACTGCATCCTGGGCTGCATCAAAAGAAGTATGGCCAGCAGGTTGAGGGAGGTGATTATGCCCCTCTACTCATCTCTTGTGAGACCCCACCTGGAATACTGCGGCCAGCTCTGGAGTCACCAACATAAGAAGGACCTGTTGGAGTGAGTTCAGAGGAGGGCTATGAAGAGGATTACAGGGCCGGAGCACCTCTACTATGAAGACAGGCTGACAGAGTTGGGGTTGTTCAGCCTGGAGAAGGCTCCAGGGAGACCTTATAGTGGCCTTCTAGTATCTAAAAGGGGCCTAAAGGAAAGATGGGCAGCAACTCATTATCAGGGGGTGTAGTGAAAAGACAAGGGGTAATGGCTTCACACAGAAAGAGGGCAGATTTAGATTAGATCTCAGGAAGAAATTTTTCACTCTGAGGGTGGTGAGGCATCGGAACAGGTTGCCCAGGGAAGCTGTGGAGGCCCTATTCCTGGAGGTGTTCAAGGCCAGGCTGGATGGGGCTTTGAGCGACTTGGTGTAGTGGAAGGTGTCCTTGCCCATGGCAGGGGGATGGAACTAGATGGTCTTTAAGGTCCCTTCCACCTCAAACCATGCTACGATAATGTTGAGAACCAATAAGGGGATAGGTGGAAGGGCAAATCAAAGATGATGCTTGATGTACATGTGTGTGTAAGAGAGATGTGTTTTTATATCTGTTAAGAAACAGAGGCTTAAAGGGGGGAGTGCTTATAGAATCTGATGTAGTGAAAGATGACCCTGTTCACACATGGGGATTGGACTATATGATCTTTAATGGTCCCTTCCACCTCAAACCATTCTATAATTCTTTGAAATGCAGTTCCACAGTGTGAAATACCAACCACAGATATGATGTGGTTGGTGTTCAGGGGCAGACTTAGAAGTCTGTGACTTTCTGATATATAGCGATAGGAATTTATAATGATCCTCTGCAAGTGGATTGCTCATTAGGAAATGTTCTGTTTTTCCCTGGAGGAAATGTAATCCTGATTAATAATCATGAACATGATGGAAGAGAAAGAGAAACCTTTAAAAAAAAAAAAGTAAAGGATCTATCAAGTACAGTAGAAAGTGTCTAAAAATGGAAGGTTAACAGAGAAGAGTAGTTAAATGAAGTCCTGAAGATGGGTAGTAATGATTGTCATGCTAAAGCAATGTGAGAAAGCCTTTTTAATGTATTTAGATTTTTTTGTTGTATCACCATGATAGTATTTGTGAATACAAAATGAGTCCACTGTGATGGCAACAGCAATATGAAAGAAGAGTTGAGGAGACAAGTTCAATATAAGCTGAGTAGAAAATAAAATAGTTGCTTAAAAGATTTTGAGATCTATTGTGGAGCTCCAAGCAAAGCAATTGACAGTTTTGGAAATGAAGCTAGGGAAAGAGGTAGAGAGTTAAAGGCAACCAAATAAAATGGGAGGAGGAATGGGAAGACCTTTCAGATAGTTGGTAGGTGGTAAGTGAGTGGGAAGAGAAATGACTGATATGCATTGGGACGGGGCAGTGGAAGGTGGAATTATTGAGAATGAGAAAACAAGAAACAGTGTTGTCCGTGTCGCTGTGTTCCCCATCCTCTATCGTCGTTGCCCCTGCCCCAACACCATATGTCCTCTTGGAGATTTTGTGGTGATAATAAGCTGTTATTTGTAGTAATAACTGGGAAGCTGTCTAAAGAAATAGTTCTCTACTTCATTACTCGTATGGTCTATGATCAAACATGTTTACAAACATAGAATGAGCTTAGCCTGGAATGCTTTAAATAGATGGAAGTGACAGAAAAATTTTTTGGTGTAAGATACTTGAAGTGAAAGCAAGTGACCCAGCCTCTTTCAAATACAGTTGTTTGCATCAAGTTGTAACTGTGATAATACATTAAGGTCATATTCCTAATTTTCTTGCAGTTCCTTAGCAAGAAATTCAATCCAAAGTTCCATATTCAAAACCATGGCAAAGTTCAATTGCTGTGCATGATATTAGAAACAACTAAACAGGAAATGAATTCTGTAAAAAAGCTTTTCTGTGTTGTTGAAGATATTATTAAAGAACATGGAGAAGGGCATAAACAGGAATTCTATAAAAAGACTTAAAAGTGAATTTTAAACTCTTCTGTGTGCAGTTAAACATTGGCTCTACGAGGATTTTATTTTTCTTGTTCATTTGGTTTTCTGGTATTAAGATCTCATTGAGATGTCAGTACACCTAAAGCAATCATGAAACATGGTAGAAAGCCTAATGCTTCCACAATGATCAAAAGCTTCTTGATTAATTTGATTTGGGGTGGAGGGTAGGGTAGGAAGAAGGAAATGGCGGTTATCCGCTTCTCAGTAACGCTCAGTCAAGCTTTCCAGATGACTAATACAGACGTAGCCAACTACCTTGATCATGTAAAAATTAACAGTTGAAGAAAAGTAGGATTTGTTTGAATATTATGAATAAAAAAGACAAAGTGGCACAGCACGTGTAAACAACTGAAGAAGGTTTTAGATCTACTTGTCATAAGGTTATATCACTGTTAATGCAGTATTGAGGAAATCATTTCCCTCTAAGAGTACTAGAATTATCTGAGAGCATTATCCATCACTATACATGTTACTTGCACTTAAGAACTGCTAGCTTGGCTTCAAATCCCATGGCAAAATAATCTATTTGATCAAAATCCCTAAATATAGGAAGCAGAGCATCATTATGTGTACTTTCATTTCTAATGGTAGGCCGGGTCTGCTTTATTTTAAATCACATGAACACATTATTTCTGCATTCACTGAGCGTAAAAGATTGTATAATCAGTGTGTGTGCATATGTATGTATATATACACTTAAATAACGGAGTGGGGTTTTTTATATGTGCAACAAGAAGGTTTGACGTGACAATGAAACTGGGGGGGGAAAAAGAAAAGACTTTTCAAGAATCTCTCTTCTTTCAGTAGCTCAGGATACTGTGGAATTAAATGCAGCTAGAACATTATTTTGCACCTAGTTGATTCCTGTTTAATTGTAAACATAGTCAGTTCTCAAAAGGAGACTTGCTGAAAAACTACTCAGTAGATTTGGTTTGCTTTTTCTCCTTTAAATTGAGGGCAATGTAAAACACATTTTTTTCTGTCCATCTATTACTTCTAGCATTTCATAGCATTTGCTATGTTTGGGACAGAAGTAATTTTAAACATACCAGTGGCAGCACTGATTACTTTTTTTTTTTCCTCAGCCTGCATCCTTTACTTCAGGTAGTAAACTAACTGGGATAACTGAAATACTAATATTTATGTTAAGTTACAAAGCTGTTACAGGAGTGAAGAGCAGAGCATTTCTGAGGCAGTGTAGACAAGGTATCCTTACCGAAGTGTTCATTCCACAAACTTAAAAATAGGTGCAAATGTGTTACAGTGGCGTATGTGAATTTCATTTCTTAATTAGTTTAAAATACCATGATGTGCCATTGCAAATTTTTAATTATTGTATTTATTATATGTCTTCTGTTACCGACTTGCCAATTTTGAAATGTTACAATGCAATTAACTAAATGCAGTTTATGAATTTAAACTTTAATTGGTGTGGCAGAGCTCAGATAAGTAATGTCACAAAAGGATTATTTTTTTTTTTAGTACATTGCCTATATGGTAAAAAGCAAGGTTGTATGGATATCTTTCTGTGAAAGCTGAACTTCAACAGGTAGGTGAGACAATTCTTTTGTCCAGTCTGAAGTGGAAAAGCAATATTCTTGAAGGCTTTAGGATTTGCCTAATCAATGATGAGTATGATCAGATGAGCACTGCCAGCCACATTAACATTATTAAAATGTTCTCCTTGGTTGCCATACTAAATAAAACGGATTAGCATGCCCCAGCAGAAGACCAAAGAGTATGCCTGCAATTTGTTAATGTGCCTTGTGACTGACACTGTAATGTCTAGAACCCCAAGCACTTAAAAGCAGGTGATTGATCATAACGCATTTAGATTGCAGGAGCTAAACAAGTAGGAAAAGCAGTGTACATAAAGAAAACTGTTTTGGCATTCATGGATTTCTGTTGTTACTTCATGATGTTTTTCAAGACTGGGTGGTCTCACTTCTGTCTCTCTTGGACTTCATCAGGGTAAGGACCATTGGAATTTGTTTAATAAGCCCAGAATTTGTAGTCATCCCCTCCCTTTTTTCTTTCCCCTTCATACTCTTTCACAATCCCCCTTTTTTTTTTTTTGTTACGAACAATTAAACAGTGAACACTTGCTCCAGAATTGTTGTCTTTTGCACAGTGCGCACTGGAAATGTGAACAAATACCTTTACTGGCAGTTGGGAGAAACCAGGTTGGAGTTGGTATTGGACTGCTAAAATAATTAGGCCATTTGACTTTTCATCGATTATGCAAAGTGGATGGTTTAAAATAAGCATTATGAAGATGATGCTTAAAATACTGAAAACTTTAATATTGTTATTACTTAAGTGATATTTTAATGTTTTGGACCTTAAGTGAATTGCTTTTCACTTGTGCTACGTTCTTTGCGTTGTTTGGAGCAGTATGGCATTGTTCAGACAACAAAGCATTATTTTCTTTATTCCACTATCTTATCTCTGCAACCTTTATTCTAAATAAATGCACCATCTTTACAGCAAAAGGAAAGGAATTTATGATTTACAGCATAGTAAGAACGTGGGGAATACCCCAGTGTGCTTTCTCAGCAGTAATTTCTGTCCCTGGTTAATAAATTGCTAGGCCAACAAATTTGAACTTAATCAACTCAAACTGAATTATTGCCTCATGAAACAGTTCAATGCCATTGTTATTAAATGAAATTCTCCCTCTTAAATATTTTTGCATGCAAAATAATATCTTGTTAGAGATGGCATGTTTTAAAACTCATTCATTAAAAACCAAGATCTTACAGATAAGTCCAGAAAACTTCGCTCAAAAGTTATTTCCATCTCAGCATACGGGTCAGACTCCTCCCCTCCAGAGATCTGCCAGAATGATTGATGGATATCTAACACTTTTAACGAAACATTTGAAAAATGTTACATGCCCTGAATTGTAGCAAAAATCAAGCTTTGTTAGCTTCACTTAGGGTGGAAGACTGCCAAAACAATTGGCAGTGGTCAGCTGGAGGACCATGTGAACAGGCCTGGACAGTGGTTGAGAAGGAAAATATATTTGGCTTAATAACAGAAAAGATGGAAAGCAATGATTCGGGAAAGAAAAGGTGGAAATACGAATTATTATTTTTTGTATTTTAAATGATGCCTAGTGACATGAGTATGTTTTGACCATTTCAGACAACTTTTATTTGGTTAGTCGGTTGGTCGATTTTGGTTTTTTTCTTTTGAGGACCTTTACGTTGTACTTCTGCAGTATTTCAAATAAAAGTTGCCTTGAAAAAAATGTCAAGACAAAGAATACAATGGCTGACAAGTGTGTTTTACTCATGACAATAAACACTTTATTGACTTGGCCAATTCTTTTGGGGATTCGGATATCTAATACTTAATTGAGTATTACAGCTCTTGTCCGTTTCTCCGTTTAAGGTGAGTTAGTCTATTAAATAAATACTGCTGTCCATTGGATATGCCTCCATTTTGATTGTGGCAAAATTGCCTCTGCCTTGTACTGCGCAATATTTTCAAATTGTACAGGTTTCTATACTCCACATCTAGGCCAAGAGGAGTCTATATATCACCTACAGCGCCTTTGTCCACATTTATGCATGTCAGCAGTCTTAAATCCAGTATTGCAGAGCTGTGTTAGAGACACGCGAGTGAGGTTTAAAAAAGGTTCTTGAAGCATCGTGGCTGCATTAGTAAAATTAATATGGGTTTGTATGTGACTTCCTGTTCCACAGCCTGCCTGGCACTTGTTTGAGAGGCTCGGCAGGACTTTGTGTGATGATGAGAGGTGTGATGTTTTTTCCAGCCGAGGGCTGTAATTCCTTGCCATGGGGTCATAAAGAAGTTCAAAGGCAGATAAAATGACAGCAGTCAGCAGCTCAGTTCCTGCAACGCAGGAGTAATTGCAGCCCATTATTACAATTGACTCTCACTTCTCTCCCCTGAAGGAACTGAGCAGCTGCCAATTTACTGGGCTGCAAGAAAACTGATGAGCCAGGAGATGGGGGTCATAACGAAAGTTGAGAAACTGATCAAGGCAAAATTCATTAGTCCTGAGTAGCCATAAGAGAAGAAAAGGAGACAGTGCTGACTGCTCATCACTGATGCCTGGGTTGGAGATGGATTCTGACTTCCAGGTTGGTTGGTTTGTTTCACCTTGCACTTCTGTTTTTCACGAAGAGAAGTGAGGGGGGGGCGGTTCTAGCATCTTTTGTCTTACTTTGTTTAAAACAAACCAACCACGCAGCAGATGTACCTGCCATTTTTAAGTGACTTATCTAGGAAGGGCTTATTTCACCCTGAATAAATACTTCAACTGTTTCTCTGTGTTTTATGAGAGCTCTGTAATCATTCCTGTGCTTCAGGTATTTACAGATTTATCACTTTCCTTCTAAAACTAAAAAAGGATTATCTATAACTTGGTTCATCTTTCCTGTTTTGTTTAATGCCACTATGCAGTTGGTAAAACTTAGAAGCCTGATTTGAGGCTGATCATAGGTACTTGCACTTGCTTATGGCAAATGTGTACAATTAGCAGTTTAGATGTTAAACTCATGGGGTCTTTTATTGGTGTTCTCAGCAATATATGCTAATGTGGAAATAAAAGGGTTAAATCTACACAAAGCTCTTTCAGAGGCCCTATTTCTTCATCCTCTCATAGATGAGGTATGGAATATCAGAAATATCTCAATATATGCAGATGGAGCTGTACCGGAATTTTACAGGGAGAATTAAAAATAAAGGTTAATAGAGTGCACTGCAGGTGGAAAACCAGAAGATGTTATCTCATCACAGTTCTGCATGATTCTGTGGTGCTGGCTATTCTGATCTTCTAATTGTGCAGGTCTTTCATCCGCAGACCTAAATTTCATTCTCCTACACTGCAGGCAGATGTATTTTAAGATTAACCTGAAGAGGCCTGTGCAAGTTTTGTTCTAGCTGCTTGTCCTAAATGGAAAAGTTAGAAGATGCATTTTCAGTATACACAGGGCAGTTTAAGGAAAGATGTTGCTTGTAAAAGCTAAACACAGACACCTGGGGTGAATCTCCAGCTCTTTGAGTGTCAGTTGGAGCTTTGCCATTAATGTCGGAGTTGCTAGTTTCTCATTTTTAGTCTAGTATTTTGTTTAATTCCTGAATTCTTCTTTGTCCTAGTTTCTTAAATGGCATGGTCACGCTGGGAAAACATACCTTCTTCAAACTACAGTGTGTTTGTGGATTGCAGCTGTCCATTCTTGCTAATATAGAAGGATTTTTTCTGGGGAGATTTTCCGTTCTCGAAAATCATTGTAGCATGTTACAAACCTCCCCACCCGCAATTGGTACAAAATGCTGCTGCAGGGTTTCTGAATATCCTGAAATAGAATGATTTTATAATTCTATTTTACTGTTTGTGAGATTTTCTTTTACAGTGTTATCTTGATCAAGCACTTGATGCAACTTCTGTGCGATGAGATGCACCTGCATACCTTCAGTTATGAGCCAGAACAGCTTTTTCATAGCTGTGCTTCACCATGACATGAAATGGGTTCAATTTGCTAGTATCTAGGTCAGGATGTTGCTGTTAGATCAGCTTGTAAATCAGTCCTTCACATTTTTTGTCTCTTTCATGAACAAATTGCCATTGTAGGTGCTGGTTTTTTACTAAGCTCTGATTTGTAAGGCATCTTGACTTATCTGAACATAGTAATACGTGTAAGTTTCAATTTTTTTTTTATTGTTATTGCATGATTTTGAAGGATTTTCTAAGGAACATTGAGGAAATAAATTTGTAAACTTGCAAAATGTGAAAGTTAAGCCTCTATTGCTGCGTTACTCAGGGTTTATTAATGGTGTTAGAATAGCAGTTTAAGTAGTGACCAATCCTGTTGCCTCACCCCAAGAATGTGCTCTGAAACAGAGTTAACGTTGCTGTTGGCAAGTTTTGCTTTTTCAGTCTCTCATGAAATTCAGATGAGCAAGATATATTTCTTCCTTGTGTAAGGAGATGGATGGGAGTGAGAGACTTGAGAAGTGAAAAGAATACAGGAGACAGGTGGAATCATTACGCTACAAGGGAGCTGTATGTCTGCAGCTTATTCTGGGTCCTACAAGACCTTCCTGTATTGTGCATTGTGTGACAACGGGAAGCTCAGTGTAACAAACAGAAGAGAAATGTAGAAGTGGTAAATGGAGTTAATTTGTTAAAGATCATGTACTACTTTGTGTTCTTTCTACCATCTAGCTCTCTAGTTAGTATTGCAGAGTATGAAGGTCCCACACGCTCTTGTGAGACCCCACCTTGGAATACTGTCTCCAGCTCTGGAGGCCCCAACATAAGAAGGACATGGACCTGTTGGAGTGAGTCCAGAGGAGGCTGCAAAGATGATCAGAGGGCTGGAACACCTATGGGTGCTATGAGGACATGCTGAGAGGAGAGAAGGCTCCAGGGCGATCTTATAGCAGCCTTCCAGTACCTAAAAGGGGCCTACAGGAAAGATGGGGAGGGACTCTTTGTCAGGGATAGGATAGGATGTAGTGATAGGACAAGAGGCAATGGCTTCAAACTGGAAGAGGGTAGATTTAGATTAGATCTCAGGAAGAAATTTTTCGCTATGGTGGTGGTGGGGCACTGGAACAGGCTGCCCAGGGAAGTTGTGGAGGCCCCAGCCCTGGAAGTGTTCAAGGCCAGGTTGAATGAGGCTTTGAGCAACCAGGTCTAGTGGGACGTGTCCTTGCCCATGGCAGGGAGGTTGGAACTAGACTATCTTTAAGGTCCCTTGCAACCTAAACCATTCTATGATAATCGAGAGAAGTATATTGTAGGGGTTTTTTAAGGATTGCTGTGGAATTTTGAAACTTTTAATTTATCATAATATTTTCTTTAGAGTATGGTTGCTCTGTATTTGTACAGTTTGTATTTTTCTGTTGGATGTTAGCTTTTGCTTCTCATTAGCAGAAAATAATTTCATTGCAAGCTTGAATTTACTTAATTTTTATATAAGGTGCTTCTAGCTCATAACTTTTGAATTTTGGAAGACTGACATTTTCATAAAAATTTAGACTGTTAGGTTAAGACAAAAGCGTTTTGGTTCAGTAAGGCTATATTAACTCTAGAATCAATCTTGAAACATGATTATAGTGCAGATGTTTTAGAGCTGGACCCTTGTTTATTTTTTGACATCTTAAAAATATTTGAATAGCTTCTCTGTAAGAGTATGGGGTTATTCTTTGAGTTGTGAATGCCTTTGGTTAAACTGTCTAGCTGTGGTGGTTCCCCTTCTTAGCTTTAATCATTGTACAATCAAAATTTGAAAAACAAATCATTAAAACCAAATGGCAATGGCTTTTATATGAAGTCATAATAAAAATTATTTACAATGGGTTTACTACGAATTCAGTAAACTCTATAAGCATTTAATACTCAAGCTATTTCAGTATTTAAGTAGTGAAAAGTAGATTGCTTATTTGTAAACCACGTTGATTTGTGAAACTCTCTTATGTATTTACTTTTATACCACCGGTGCTTTCTGTATGTGGAATCATTACCTTCATGATAAAAAGCCTAGGCAAATATGAAAGTGAATAGCTGCTAAACAGTAGCTGTATGTGTGTCTATTAGTGATTTTGCTTTTTGAAAAATCCAAATACTTTTCTGTGTATTCATCAGCTATTTTCATCTTTGTCTCATAAAGACAAATTAGTGTGTGTGTGAATCTAAAGCCAGCAAAAGAAAATATCTTCTTAAAAAAAAGAAGGGCAACAAAATGAAGAACAAACTGACTATTTTGTTAGTTGTATAGTTTGTATAGTTTAACCTATTTTTGGTTAAACTAAATGTAAGGAGGAAGTCTTCCCAGGAGAGGAAATGCCAAAATGACTGACTGGTTTAGGAAAGATTCCTGCTTATCAAAAGCTTATCAAAAAGCATTGCTGTTGTCATGGCATCAGCCCTCTCTTGGTCCAGGCACAGAAGAATATATGGCGAAACTGTTGGTGCTGCTGTCCCTTCACCGTTTTAGAATAAATATTACACAAGTGGGAAGAATTCACAAATCATAGCTTGATCTCATTAGGTTTCTGATTCTAGGCAGAGTGAGAAGTTGCTGCTTTAAAATGGCTTCCAGAAAATGCCTGTACCTCCATGGAGTCTAAGGCACGTTCTTCAAAATTATTGTGCATGCGTGCACATGCTCAAAATAGTTGTTCTACTAAATATGTATTTATATCTTTCATAAGAAGAGAATTTATTTTGCTATTTTTGTTTAGATATTTCAATATATTCTGAATTTCAAATTTTAAGCAAATCTGAAATCTGATGGGGTTTAATATCTCCTTTCTACTAAGGTGAATATTTCTTAAACAGATGAGAATTCATACCATCTGACCAAAAGCTTTTGTGTAGGTCTGTACTTTCCTTAGCTCCCCCTTTCTTCACCCCCATTAAGTTGAAGATTGTAATGTCACTTGTTAAAGTGCCACTTTTCTCTTCATGGCTCTGTGAGCGGCATGTATCTAAAGTCTCCCTAGCTGGAAAAAGTATTGTTAGCACAATTCAGAGCTCTCCATATTTCATTAAAATACTGCTAATAAGATTTTTGTGTGTGTGTGTGTGTGTGTGTTTAGTTGCAATTTGCATCATCTCAGAAGGGCCATTAAGTTTGATAGGATGAGAAATCTGAGCTGTTAGTTTTATTAACAGCAGCAGTGAAATCCCAGAGTGATCCACCTGTGATAAAATGGGGTATGTTTGGAATTTAGGGTATTCGGAAAGCCATAATGCTTTTCTTTTTTTTTGGTAAGAGGTGAAAATGTCCATCCTAGTTAATCCGGATGGCACTTACAGTGTTGAAACTTTTTCTCTTTTCCTTTTTTTTTTTTGGACATTAATTGTCCTTTGTAAATATTTTGAATTTTGCAGATTACTTGGAGATTAGGTTCATGACTAAAAAAGCTTCAGAAGACTTTCTCCATCAGGAAATGTTACTTTTGCTAATACTTATTGAAGGAGAAATTATGGATTACTTTTACTTGTGAAATATGATGTAATAGAATTAAATTTTATTTTACCAAAGTGGGAAGTAGTAAATTAAATAAGTTTCTATATGAACAGTGAGGACTAATTGTCTTAGCACCTAACTGTTTGCAGTCAGTAAGTAAAAGCATTGTGCTTCGTCAATGATACTTTTTACTGGTCAATGTCATATTTATTTCCACAGGTAAATTTAGAAGAAAGCAGGAACACCATTATTTGGAGATTTTCTTGGTTCATTAGGAGATCTGTGCCAGTGAGGTTATCGTACTAGCTTTTTCTATTGTACAGTGATAACACTGATAGAGCTTCAGCAAGAAAATTATGAAGATATGAATTCAGGAAATCATAACAGTATGTGGTGCTTTTAAAATATACAGATCCTTCTGGTCTCCAGAGAACAGTCTTGATAAATCTTCCAAGAAGGCTTCCAGTTGTGAAGCAATTCCAAATAAGAGTCCAGATGGCTACTTAAAATTTCAGTAGTAATAGCTGTGCTTAAAAATGTCCTTGTACCAACAAGAGGTGCTCTGGGTGCTCAATACAGGGGAAGAGTTTAAAACTATTTGTGAGTTTGAGGTGGTGGCTATAGGGATACCTGCTTCAGCTAAATGGGGGAGGGGGGAGAGTCATCGGTAGGTGGAAGGGGTCAAATAATAAAAGTAAGGAAAATTGAGGAACTTCCAGGTCATAATAGGTTTCACATATGTTAAACTGGCATCCGTTTAGGATGAAGAACGTGTGAAGCAAGTAGCAAGAAATGAACACTGAAATGGAATGAATTTCCAGGTGTTACGAGTTGTGGATCCTAAGGAACATGATTGTCTCTTTTAATGTGAGGCAATGTTATAAATGGCCATTGGAAAAAGAATAAAGGTGACAGCCTTGAATATGGGCTGTACTTGCTCATGACAGGCCTTGAATTTTACTTGCGTGTTTATTTAGCTGCGCTATCTTTATGTTATCTCGTGATGTTTCATGAAGCATGAAAATTAAAGATCATTGCCCAGGCAGGCTGCAGTTGCTTCAGCCTCTCTAGCTAATAAGGTGCTGATTTCTGAATGAGCTCTATGCTGCAGAGGAGCCCTGCTGGAAGGAAGTTACCATAATTGTTCAAATTGGAGCTTTGTCTGCACTTTCACGTGGGGGGGTGGGGTTGGCAATAGAGAGAGCAGTTTTGTTGCTCTCTCTTTGCTTGATATCTGCCAGGGTATTTGGGAAGGTAGCAAGGCAGGGTTTGTGTGCAGTGTTACCAGCTTGCTTTTGATGCTTGCTTCTGTCTTGTGGCCCTCAGATATGAGACTGTTGCTTTCCTAGTGTGTTGAGTGACAAGAAAAAGAAAGCATGTGCGTGCAGAATGGAGTATAGCCCAAATCCTGCTTTCTGTACCTCAGCTGAGCTCTGAGTTGTAGAATAGTTGATGAATTCAGACCTTTCAGTATTTTTCTAAAGCAGCAATGCAAATGACTATGGTGTCTTTCAGCCATGAACTCTGCTTTCTATTAATAGCTTTAAATTGTTTTGTGTTAAAATGTACAACTTTAAGTAGAATTCGGTTCCTTGCATTGATGTAACAGCTCACACAAATTCAAATTGTTTCAGAAATAACGAAAAGGTTATTGGACCATCACTAAATGGAGCACATACAAATTACTTGTAATGGCAAGGCATGGTCGCAGCATGGATCCCCCCCTGCCCCGCTCTTCCCTTTCAGCATGTTTCTGCACAAGTGAGAAACTTGTGAATAGTTGGAATTACAACTTTTCCTCTCCTCTCTGTTGTCATCTTCTTGCCTTTTTGAGGACTAAGAAATTGCACCTTTTAACTTACGTATTTGTTTGTAGCTGTTGTCTTTGAACACCTCCTTCCAGATTGTATCTTGATTTAATTCACTGTGACCATACTCTAAAGCCTTTCCTTCTGGGACTGGAGGCGGGGGGAGTGGAGAAACTTAGAGTCCGTGTCCTTTGCTCTGGCTTACGTTCCTTAAATCTTGTTAAGACCTCAAGTATATTCAGTGGCTGCTACTATGTTGAATTTGATTGAAGCCAAACATCTCTATAGAGTGAAAACTTACTTGCGCTTAGGTGGGGAGACAGATGCTCCTGTGATTATGTAAACTTCATTTTTGGGGAGAACTTAGCTTAAAACCTGTGAAAATTCAAGGAAGATCTGTGTGAAATAACATTACCACAATTACAGATTTGTGTACCCTCTCTAAACATGGGAAAACAGGGCTTATTTCTAAAACCTTAATTTCATCCAATTAAATCTGTACAATTTAATATTGTGCAGTAGATACTACAATATGCTATTTTCTTCCACAGAATCACTGCTTCGGTCAGTGCATTGTTTACTTAGTAACTATTTGATAATTCTAACTTCTTTTCATAGATTAACCCATGCCTTTTTTTATTGCACGCTGTTGAAAAGTGCCTTACAGAAAGAACCCTTCACCAGTAAAGGAATGTTCTGTGAGGAAATGATCAGTAATTGCTGTGGCTGGCTGTTTGAGAAACAATGATTAATTTATTTTTCATCAGTTCCTATTAGGTAAAGCATGATTACCTCCTCCAAATGACCACACAGTTCCAAGAAACAGAATGAGTGATTCAAATATCCATATATTTTACATTCTCTGTTTTCTCAGTCTTTTATGGGGGGTTGAGAGAGAATAGTTTTATGTCAAACTATACCTGCACAAAATACTGCTTTCGTAGGTCTCAGCTGAAGTTCCAGTTGCTCAGCAGTTCTGCAAATCAAACCCTAGAGCATAAAGTCAGGTACTAGAAAATGAAAAATGTACAGTGAAATGACTGTATGCTAAGGCTTTTGATTTACACTGAGTAGAAATTGGCCAAGGCAAAGATAAGAGCTAACTCTCCAGGATAGTATTCAGTCACTTTAATTAGGTGACCCTCTTTCCTTTTTTTTTTTTCTTCTATTTTGTAGCCTATACAGGAAGGGGGCTTTCATTTTCATATGTCCTAGATCCGTCCCATACAATAAGCAAGGCATGGCCCTGATGGTATATAATCAAGTGATTTAAAATTGTATTGATACTGCAAAATACACACTGCTGAAGTGACAATTATGAATTACTTCTGTAGTAAGTAATAGAGAGATCTGTAACTTACACGAAAAGTAACGTCTAAGCTTTTAACTACCTTAGAGTGTTGGACAGGAGTGCATTTTTGAAACAAATCTCTTAGTTGTCCCCACCACTCCTGTGTTGGCTTTCATCATAGAGCCATCTCAAAGTACATGTATTACATTTCTTTATAATGTAATGATGTGAAGTGATGTGGACCAGGATGTGCTCCAGTAGCATATCCAGTACACTTCATTGCAAACAAGTCTTCTGCATGACACGGACTAGAGGTAATCTAAGTGGCCCTTCTCACCTTTTGTTCTCTTCCCTCTTTTTAACCTCCAAAACTATGGATCTGAGGTTGTCATTACAAAATGTTTTGCAATAATCATAAATGGTTTGAGGTGGAAGGGACCTTAGAGATCATCTAGTTCCAACTCCCCTCCCATGGGCAAGGACACCTGCCGCTAGACCTGTTTGCTCAAAGCCCCATCTAACCAGGCCTTGAACACTTCCAAGGATGGGGTCCCCACAGCCTCTCTCGGCAACCTGTTCCAGTGCCTCACCACCCTCAGAGTAAAGAATTTTTTCCTAATATCTAATCTAAATGTGCCCTCTTTCTGTTTAAAACCTTGTCCTTTCACTACACTCCCTGATAATGAGTTGCTCCCCGTCTTTACTGTAGGCCCCTTTTAGATACTGGAAGGCCACTATAAAGTCTCCCTGGATTCTTCTCCAGGCTGAACAACCTCAGCTCTCTCAGCCTGTCCTCATAGTAGAGATGCTCCAGCCCTCTGATCATCTTTGTGATGCTCCTCTGGACTCGTTCCAACAGGTCCATATTCTTCTTATGTTGGGGGCCCCAGAGATGGACATAGTACTCTAGGTGGTGCATCACCAGAGCGGAGTAGAGGGGTATAATCACCTCCCTCAACCTGCTGGCCATGCTTCTTTTGATGCAGCCCAGGATACAGTTGGCCGTCTGGGCTGCGGGCGGACGTTGCCGGCTCACGTTGAGCTTGAGCTTCCCATCAGCCAACACACCCTCGCATAATAGCTTGAGTCATTTTCAAGTGATTCTATTATGGGACACAGGAATTTTGCTTTGCTAACAACCTAAAATTGATGATGTGACTACCTCACGTATCATAACAGATGAGCATGAAGCTACAGAGTTAACATGCACAGACAACTTGAATTCTAGCATCTCCTTGCTCATCAGGACTTGAGTCAGCAAACTGCATGTTCTTTTAACTTCATTTTTTTGTCTGTGTGTAATTATATACTATATGCTTCACTGTGGTTTCATTTTGAGACCTCATTAGGAAGACTGTAAGAGAATGTACGTATATCTTTACTCATGGCGGTTTTTATTTTAGTCCATGGTATGTAACTATTGCCTAAAATCTATATTAAAAGACTTCAGACTGTAATGAGGGGTGTGAGTCTCTAAAGATTTGAAAAGCCTGATGAAAGGTAACTGGGGAGGCTAAGCCTAAGTGTCCTTTAAAAGGAGAGGAAATCGATATAAACGTGTGGAGAAGAATTAGTAACATCAAAGCAATTTCTGCATTACTAGTCACTGTTTCTCAAACCCTAATACATAAATATGTCTTAATTTTTTGTTAACATGAAAACAAATTTTCCCCACCTTTCTGTTGCAGAAATTAGCCTTCCTTAATAGCTGGAAAGGCTGAAATACGTGTCTCAATTAAGGAGAAGAGGAGAGAAACTATGATTGCTTTATCTGAAGGATTCTAGTTACTGGCTTTTAATCTGTCTGGAATAATTTCGTTGTTTGAAGGGAATCAAATGCCATGGGGCTGGAAAGAAGGAAAAGTCTAAATTGTGTTAAATTGTTAAGGGAATTCTCAGATCTTTCAGAAATAAATCTTAGTCTAATTGTCGCAAGCTCCGCAGTAGCTCCCCCAAAGTAAACATAAAGAGCTGTCGCTCTTCAGGTGAAGGTAAATTCAAGGAAACACATAAGGTTGTATTTTGGAACTCTGATCAAAGATATCGTGATTATGGGTCAAGAACCTTTTATGTATTGCAACATCACCTGCCCATACATAGAAGCTTCGTGACCTTTAATCACAAATGGAGGAGACTAGTGTCACAAATATGGACAGGCCTTTTGTAAATTAGTGGTAGAATGGTAAGAAAGATGGATAGTCAGGGAAAAAAAAGAAAAAGTATGTGGTCCTGGTTCCGGCAGGGACAGGGTTAATACCTGGCCCAGCACAGGTATCCCACACCAAGTGACCCATGCCCAGTATTTAGGGGGAGCTGGCCGGAAGGGGAGTTCCCAGTTTGGGAGCAGGCGGGGACGGTCCAGGTCCGGTGGGTGCGCGGCAGTACGGTACGGTACCCCTATGTGTACATTCTTCTGCCAGTGCTATTGTTGTTTGCCGGTTTTTCTTAGTTGTTCTGTTAAATTGCCTTTATCTCAACCCACGAGTTTTTGCCTTTTTATTCCAATTTTCCCTCGCCGCTGCGAGGTTTGGGTGAGCGGCCGCGTGGTTCTTTGTGCCGGCTGAGGCCAGACCACGACGTGTGTGCACACATATGTGTGTGTATAGATGTTTATATCTAGTGTGTTCTTCTTATTGTATTATCTGGTACCTCTTACCATTATTGGAGTAATAGTGTATATATATATGTGTGTGTGTGTGTGCATGCCCACACGCTTAACTATTGCATGACCTCAAGATCAGACAGCCAAAAAGCACAGGGACCCTGCTCTGTTAATTCACATGAAGGAGACGTGCAGTGGGAATACTCAGGGGATGCAGCGATTGCTTAAAGTTCTGTGCTCCTGGCATACACCAGTACCACCTCTGTACTTCAGAGTTCTATACTTATCTATTTTCTGTACTTCAAAATACGCTACAAATACGTATTAACAGATGTATGTATATGCGTGTGTGTGTATGTAGAAACATATTCTCTTAAAATCATGGCAACGATTTTCCTTTTTCCCTGCTGTTGCTGTTATCCCCTTAGTCCTCCAGCAGAAAACTGAGATAAAAATACGGACTGAGATTTCTAATGTGAATAGAGTTAATTAACCTTTAAAATAAAACTTGGGATTTATTTTCAAGAATTTTTATGTGGGGGGTAAGGGTAAACCAATTGCAGTTGGGTTTTTCTGAGATGTTCTCCTGAGGCAAGATGTTTTGTGGGTTTTTTTAATCAACTTTATGTATTGTGGAAGTAATGTCACATCCTTTATAGACAGCACATGCGAGACACCATTACAACTGCTAAAACAGTGAAGGTTGAGGAAGACAAGCAGCAGCTCTAGAACCATGTTCAGATGAATTTTGGTTTGACTAAATCAGCAAGAATGCCAGCCCAAGCGTTACTAGTGCAAGACTGAGTGGAGGGAGGGGAAAAAATAACAATTAAAAAAAAAAATTATACTTACCAGGGAGAATAAGAGTAGTCATATAGAGAAGATCTGTTCATTAACTGAGACCCACAAGATTCAGCCTCTAATTACAGATTTGTTTAAGAATTCCATAAAGATGCCTAGGACCATATTTTTAAGACAACATACCAAAAGTTATGTGTTTAACAACTCAGAAGATTACACTTGTTTAGATGTAGCCGCATGATTTTACTCATACATGTCCTTAAGTTTTCCTTAACCTTGTCGCTTATTTCTGTGTGTGTAAAAGAATGGTGATATATTAGAAAAGGTATGGGACTGATTTTGAAGCTTCTGAATTTAATCCGGAATAGAATTGAAGAACAGTTAGTAAAGCCTGTCTCAGGGTAGCTTTTGCCTATGAAAAGATAATACATAACATTATAATAATTCCTCCTTCAGGAAGAAACAACAGCTTACCAGAAAGGCAGTACTCATCTTGGAGTTAACTACTTTCTCATATTAGTATTTTTAGCCTTCAGTTAACTGTCTGTTTAGTGAATACTTTTGATCTATTATTATATCTGTAAAGAATTTGTGATTTTTTTTTTTTAATTATCCCTCTTATTGTCAACCCATTTTTTAACCTTTCTTCAAATTCATTAAGCCAGTAAAAAAATACAGACATTTAAGGTGCATCTATATTTAAAAAAACCCCACAACCAACACAACCTTCAGCTTTCTCTATGCATTTTTGAATCTTCTTAAACTTTTCTTTGTTTTTCAGAAAGTCTAACACAGTTTAATCTATCTGAAACAATGAGCTTTCAGTCTGTGGAAGCAAGACAATTCTTATTCTGAAAACATACTGCTTGGTCTTGCTGTCAGTACGTTTTGTATGGTGCTTGAATGGCCCTATTGTACTCTTGTGCACTCAAAGTGAATGAATTTATCTTTCGAAGTGGAGCATTTCTTTCTTCCCTGTACCAATTCCCACTTTGGTTTCTGAAGGAGAGAACGAGACTGCACTCCTGAAAGCATATGATTCTGAACCTTGAAAATTAGATTCCAGTGTACCTGTCGCTCACAAACCCTGGTTTATGCCAAGTGTTGTACAGTTACCATAAAGATTTTGGACCATTACGGGGGGAAAAAAACTTCACTCAAATGTACCAATGAAATTGCTTCATTTGCCACCATCTTCAGTTCTGAAAAGTATATTCCTCACTTCTAATTTCTTAACCTGTCTAACATTCCTCATACTGAAATTCAGTACTGTAAGTTCTTACGCACTTGCTGAATTTAAAACATGATAATAGTTATTTGCTCTTCAGTGGGATTGTTCATGCACTAGGTATTCTTGCAAATTTTGGAGGGTTGGTGCTCCAGCTAAAGGTAAAATCTTTCACATTAATTTCATTTCTAGAATGCTTTCTTAGTTCTGCATTATTAAGTTCAGTACAACAAAGTTTGGTGTCAGTCTTCACAGACATAAGTGTTTGCGATCTTCAGCCTGCAGGGTTCTTCCATGCAGCCTGCTCCCACTTTGCTCCAAGGAAAGTGGGTACAGCTAACTGAAGGCATGAAAAACAAGAGACTGAAGGAACTACAGGACTGAGATTTTCAGGAAGGAATAGTATGCAGTAGGTAGATGAATAAAGTGTAGTTACTGTTTCTTTTCTCTAATGTCATGAAATTAAATTCTCAGTTATCAGGCAAAAAAAACCCCTAGCATACATGCACAAAAGGAACTACTTTGTTTCACAATTAGTGTTTGGGAAGTTTATGAAGTAGGATGCTGTGGAGGCCTCAAAGCATGAATTTGTTTAGATTCCTTGAGGATGTGGCTGTCAGTGGCTAGTCAGTATGATGGCTTTGCTGCAACTACTTGCTCAGGGACTTTGAGCTGTAAGCCCTTAGATTGGTGGAAGCTTATTTGGGAAGATGAGAAGGTGCCTTTTCTTATTTACGTTCTTTTTATGACAGTTGCCAGTAGCAAGTGCTTGAAGGGAAGTGTACAAGGTGCACTTTTGATCTGGCTCGATATGGCAATTGTTATTTCAGTTGTCTTCGTTGCTCATCACTTAGGTTCAGTAAACTCTAATCTGGACCTAAGACCATATTGAACTCCTATTAACCATTGCTTCTGGAAGTCGTTCAGCTGTTATTTAATAAATAAGGAATGCATCTCACTCTTGTTCAGGTACAAGAATAGTTTCATTACCTGTCCTTTAAAAATCAGGACTTCTTAAGGCCAATTATTTGCAATAATTGAAACCTGTTTCCAATTTACATCTCAGAAATGCAAACCACTTGATTCTAGAAAGTTAAATTTTGTGGGTTTTTTTTACTATTTGGCTCATTTGATTTAAGACACTGCTGCTAATAGAAATGAAAATTTAGTATTTTTGTATCCTCAATCTTTTTTTTTTCCCCCCCAGTATATTTCATGGTTCTGTTTTTCTCACTGGTGATGTCTGACTTTAAGAATGCTTCACTGCTACAGAGCATGCTGTCAAAAATGAGATTGTTCTGCCCACTCCTTTCCCATAGAATTCATCTCTGAGGATGAATTAGGGACTTTGTAGGCTTCACAGAACTCTCTGCTCTCTTTTAAGGCAGATGTGTCAGTATGAAAACCATTGGTTTATAGGAAAATTGGGTAGGGGCTGGAGATGAGGGAGAAGGATAAAAATCTCTATGTTACTGGATATGAGGGGAGAAAGAAGGTAGAAATATTAAAAAAAAAAAATTGCATGAGCTAAGCCAGGGTACTTGTTGAAGTTACTACTTCTTATGAAGGTTTGTGCTGAAATCTACACTTGGGTTCCACACTATTACTATTAAAGGTAACGGAAGATTGAAAAAAAAAAAAATAGAAATTCTTAATAAGGAGTCTGGCAAGGAAACATGAGCTGACTTATACCACACTATGTTTAATTACTGGATAAAATGGCATTTGAAAAATCTCATCTTAAAATGGACACTATAACAACTTCCAGGGTGTAATTTTCTTCAATGCCTCATGTGATATAATTAGTACTTCCACTTGTGCATAAACCCGTGTGTGTGTTTTATGTCAGATTTTGCCTTCTCAATCGTGGCTAAAATAATCTTTTTATTTGGTCATACCTGCAATAGGGGAATGAAGTGAAAAGATTTTTGTGAAGTATCTTCTCCATGGGAGCTTTAATGCTCACAAAATTTGAAAATCTTATGAAAAGCAACTTGCTGGTGATGCAGGTTTAAATATGGATTTACTAGAAGAACAATCCCCTTTTCACAGGCAGGTAACTCTGAAGCTTTTCCCCTCTGGTGCTCATATTTTTATCACCCTATACCCAGCTACTTGTTATGTGACCGTTAACTTAGTGGTCATCTTGCAGGTGGTAAGAGATGGATTTGATTTTTTATTGGGTGATGTAGTTTGTTTTGTTTCTGATGCAGTTACTTTTTCCAAGAAGTATACTAATATTTCCAGAAATTAACTTGTGGAACTGACTACCATTAGATTGGTTTAAAATCGGTTTAAGGAGGAGATACTGATGGTGTTCTGAATAAATCAACAATAACATATGTGCCTATCTGTTTCCAAAACACATGCCTCACAAGAGGTCACTAAACATTTTATTATCCAACTGTGTTACTGTAAGATCGACTTATATCTTAAGTATATTGTTCCATGCGGGGGG
>VZSF01005414.1:776811-804124 GCA_013398295.1 Chionis minor
TTTCTAATAACTGAGTCACAGATAACCCTTTGTCTAAGTTAGCTGCTGTATAGGACTTTTTTTCAGACGTTTGACATGATTAGTTCATGTAATACATCAGAAACACGAGCAACCAAAGGTTTAAGAAAGAATTTTATACATAATATATTTTATTTCATTAAAACAGTCTGTTGAAAAGCAGGTGAAACTGCTGTCAATGAGAAGGATTTAGATGTATAAACATTTAGTCACTAAAGCATGATTTAAGCTAGATACATAGTTTTAAATCTGCGTTTTAATGCAATCTGTTATTTAACCTTTTTTTCCTTTATTAATAGTTACAGAGTGGTTGTTTTTTTTTTTCTCCTACTAACAATCAAGTAAGGTCGTTCTAGCAATTAGAATTGTAGTGTTTGGACAAAATTAGTATAGGTTTATATTTCCATTAATGAATTAGAAGGAGTTTGCATGTTGTGGACAATGTGTGTTACTGACCCTGGATTTTTGGACCATGCTGGTTTAATTATTCTATACATGTTTGATTCTTGAATGATAAACCCCTGAACTTCTATTGTCTCTTCCATAGGATTTTAAGACAGGATTTGGTATCACTTTAATCCCTATGAACGTGGCAAATGTAAAACAAGTGGATCGGACTGCAAAGCAATCTTTTGAAATAATTACTCCTTATAAAAGCTTTAGGTGAGAACTTCAGTATTTACATTACAAAATATGCAGATTACTTAAGCAGTAAAGAAATACTTGCTTCATACTGCAATGACTTATCTAGTTTGGATAAAAAGGTAATGTTTTTATTAAGAATGCTCAGCACTTTTTTAAAAAAACAGAAGGATTTTCTTTCCTTTGTTTAGCTGTCTGCTTCATCTGTAACCTCCCTGATTAGACATCCTATGCCCGTAGATTCGTATTTTTATTTAGCCTTCTTTGTTCATTCTGTGCAAGGCAGAAGGAAGAAAAAAAAAAGTCACTTTAACAACTTGACTCCATTTTAAGGAATAATAAACTGCACTAGTGAAATAATGTTGCATCCATCTAATAATAAGCATTTTATTCGAAAAGAAAAGAATCAATCATGTGCTATATCTTGTAGAAATCCTCCATTGAAATCAGTAGAATATTTCACTTTGGCTGATGCTGTCACTTGTAATGATGTTTAAGAAAATAAAAGTATATGCTAATAAAGCCTTCTATTAAGAGCTGAAGTGTTTCTTAAAAGAAATCTCAGTAATGCAGGAGAAGAAGAAATCACTTTGTTCTCCTGAGCTTGCTAAATGTTAGCAAAGAATTTCCTTTCATTCTCAGTTGACTAGCTTAGCCTGTAAATTAGTCTTGATCAGTGATTTGAATCTGTGGCTAGATAGCAGACAGCTAATTCTTTGAGTTTCTCTGTTATCACCATGTTGGTGTTTGCTTATTATTATTTATATTTTTCAAAAAGATCAATTTAAATGAAAAGCATTTTTTAGCTGTTCTAGTTAGCAAGTCTGTTACTCCTCAGTAAGTCTGATTGTTTCCTTAGCTCATTCTTTTGTTAATGTTCTGGCTTTAAGTTTGGTACATAGTAGCATAAAAAGAGTGAAAGTAACTCAAGAACGTAACTTGAACATTGCAGACGCTATGTAGCTCATGCTAGTAATGGTTTTGTTGAAAACTGAACACAAAAACAGAGGGAGCTTTCACTGACTAAAAATACAAAATAATAAATTCCATCTTAGTATTTATATCTGTGTGGAGGAAGATTTTTTGACTGTCATTTCAGGTGTAAATGTAATAAATGAGAGGCTACAGACTGTGTTTAATTGGGCTTTAAAATAAAGATCAATAACACAGAAAAGTCAATTGTTTCAGCTTTACAGCAGAGTCGGAAAGAGAGAAACAAGACTGGATTGAAGCACTGCAGCAATCGATAGCAGAAACTCTGTCCGATTATGAAGTAGCTGAGAAGATTTGGTTCAATGAGTCCAACAGGAGCTGTGCGGACTGTAAAGCTCCCAGTCCTGACTGGGCATCCATCAATCTCTGTGTTGTCATTTGTAAGAAGTGTGCAGGTAGAGTAATTAATGATAGGCTGTGTGGGTTCTACAAAATGTCATATTTGCATATCTGTGTATGTCCTTGAATTGGCTTTTTTTTATTTTTACAGTGCCATCCTTGTGAAAGTTTTGACAAACAAAAAGTGAATATAACTTTTTTTTTTATATATAGCAAGGTCATCATTATTCTAAAGCACTTCCATGCATAAATGACAGGTCTGTAAGGTGATTGGTTTCCCTCTAATGAATAATCCTTCACCATTACTGGAAATTAAGACACACTAGCACTTTGTGGGAAATGGCTGGCTTTTACAAAGCTGAATGCCAAAACATAACAATTTTTAGTGTATATGTTTGGGGTATTAATTCTGTTACATCAGGGCATATTTTACTGCCAATAGGGATAGTTTTTGCAGATACTACTAAAAATCTAGTTCTACCATATTTTAAATTTAAATATGTGCTTAAGCAGTAGCTTCAGGGAGATAGTTTATAAGTCTAGGCTTTCTTTCAAAACAAAACCTTCCAAACGTATTCTACACTGAACAACCTATTTTATTTATTCATTACTGTCAAATACAATCCACTGTTTTAAAAAAAAAACAAATCGGGGTTTTTTTTGGTGCTTGTATTTTATGTTGAAATGTTGAACCCATTGTTATTTTTAAACCCACTGTTATTTTTTAAAATAACAATTAGAATAAATCTATCTTCATTATTTTTCATTTTAACAGAAGAGAAACCTAGTTTAATTGCTTTAGTTAAGTAAAAATACTTTTGGATTTTCAGGACAGCACAGATCTTTAGGACCAAGAGATTCAAAGGTCCGGAGTTTAAAAATGGATGCCAGCATTTGGAGCAATGAACTTATTGAGGTAGGTTGTGATATTCTAACTCCTTGTTCCATCTTGAAAACTGCTGTATGCATAGGAGTTATTTATTGCTTTATTCACAAGAAAACTGAACGTATAGCTGCTAAATAACATGCTGCTGTTGTAGTAAACTTGATGTTTCTGGGAACAATGTACCTTTGTGTCATTCAAAGTAACTGTTTGTTTTGATAAGCATCTGCACAATTTATCCAAGCATCCTTTTTTTTGGGAAAAAGAAATAAAATGTTTTTGGAGAGCAGTCATGATGGGCAGTATTGAGAAGGCGAAAAGGAAACCTTTCTCACTACCAGTTTAGTTGCTTAGGGTGTTAAAAAGTGGTGCTGATAGAGAGGGTGTTTCTTTGAAACATATGCTAGTCTTTGATGTTTTATTGGTATTTTCTAATATGTATTGAAATATTAGAACTGGTTAGCCTTGTAAAGTTTAGTTGTTGTTGATGGTAAATGATGACTACAGACTTCATAGATGACCATAAACCAGTGACTAAGAGAGGCTTCCATCTCCTGCAGGCAATTTTTTTTTTCTTTAATAACTTTCATTTTGAACACTCGGTTCACGGTTGAAAACTCTTTAGAGGCTGGCTTCATATCCTGCAAGCTATTTTGCTTTTTTTTTTTCTTGCACCTCATCCAGCTCTTTATCATCATTGGAAATAAGAGGGCAAACAGTTTCTGGGCAGGAAATCTTCCTCCAGATGAAGAGCTGCATATGGATGCCCCTGCAGAAAAAAGGATAGCATTCATTACACAAAAATACAAAGAGGGAAAATTTAGGAAAGCACCTTTTCACTACAAAACCAAGGAACAGCTGAATAAGGTAATACTAGAATGGGTAAGAACATACCATACTTTTAATATTGTATTGTATCTGTGTGCAATTTGGTCATCTTGTTAAACTGGCGAGAGAGAAATTCAGAATCCTGAGTGACATTCTCACAGAGCTGAATAAGGGTTGTTTTGGAGCCTTCACAGGACTCACTTCATAATTTCTTAGTTCCTAGTTTTTCCGGCATGTTTGTTTGTAGAAGGTTATTGCAACTATATGGTGCCTGTAATATGTCTCCCAGAGCCATCAGTGAATATGAATCTTTATTTTTTTGTAAATGCACACTCTAGGGATGTAAGTTCCCACTTCACTTCTTCAGATTCCTTCCTTATGTGTTTTTGATATCTTGTATGTCTGACATCTAACATTCCAGTACATTAGATGATTCAGTGTTCTCAATGGTGGAAGTAGCTCAGGCACATTTATATAGTAGCTTGTAGCTAATTAGAAATGAAACAAGCTAAAGTTAATGATGAAAAATGTGTGTTCTCAGTGTTTCCTTTTTACCCAAATAACACAAATTCTTTGTAGTTATAAAGTGGAAAATGCTAATTATAAATATGGATTTCTGCATAATTTTTGATGTCCACTCAATTGACTTCTAGTATCTGTTGATTTCCAAGTCATGATTTTTTAGGGTTTATTAATATAGAATAATTTAAATGCATATATATTACAATGCTAATGCATTGCAATTACATGAGTCAAATTGTCTCAAAGGGGTTGTGGGGAGGCAGTAACATTTAAAAATTACTCTGATTTCAACTAGAGAGGTCTTAGTTGTTCAGTAGTTATTATGTCAAAAAGGAAGTGTTATTTTATGTACAATTTATAAGTAGTATGTTAGTTATAAACAGAAGAAGTTAAGCTAAGGGCATATAAGAATAGTTGTCATTAAAACACGTCTAGCCAAAGTATAGAACCAGCTCGCTGTGTAGCTTGAATTTAGGTTTTCTGCATTTCATTGCAATGGGGAAACACTTTTGGGCTTCATGGGGAACGCTATGTCTTAGCAAAATAAAACATTTGGATTGTCTTCTATTTATTGGTAGCAGCTGCGTGAGAGACTTGATCTAATATTGTAACTGCAGAACACAGAACTGGGCTTGATTTTTCTGAAGTCTGTGTGTTTTGTTGGTGGTGGGAAAGGGTGTCTGTCAATTAGTCTTTTAACTACTGAGAAAAAATATCATATGTAATGGTCGAATTCTCTATAGAGACATGAAATTACCATGTAATAAGGTGGTCGTTGCCAAGCAGTTCTACAACTTTTACTGAACTCTCTGCCCTGTCAAATCGTGCTTATATGTTTATTAGAGCATCTAAATTTTGGAGTACACTTTTCCTTGTGTTGAGTGACTTCTGCCTTAATCATTTCAGAAAAACTCATTCATTAACTAAATAATTTAAGTACCTATTAAGTCATAGAAACTGTTATGGAATAGATAGCTGTAATGGTGCAGCTACTCCAGGTTTTAAAGTTTCTGACTAACATTTTGAAAGGAAAAAAGTTTATTATGTTTGTCTTCATGTATACAAAAATGAAAGGGTACTGATGATTTAGCATGTAGTGAGATCTTTAAATCTCAAGGAAGACAGTCAAGTATGAAGATGCCCTAATGAATAGTTGCCTTATTGACTGTGACCATAGTTTTGAAAAACTACCTATAAATTTCAGTCTGTTTCCTAGTAATAAAATTTAAGGATCCAATCTTGTCTCTTTGGTTGAACTTTTGAGGTCTTCTGAAATAATAGCATTTTTTTCTTTAGGGGTTTAGTGTGTGAAGGAAAATGAGAGGGAATTTTTCATGTTAATAAACAACAAGCTTCCCCTCCAGCCGTATTAGTTCATACTATCTATCCTTCCCAAGTGAAACTTGTGGCAGCAACATCTTGCAGGGTAGATGATGCTTTTGGGTCTTCTTTTTCTGTTGTTGCTGCTTTTTTTTTTTCTAGATTCAGACCATACTTCATGGTTCCTGCTACTTCTCAATGTTTACAACCTTTGAAAACGCAGGGGAACTATATTGGAGGTGAAAGGATTTGCATCTAAATTACATGTACTTGTTGCCAGTAGCTTCCTAATTTAAACACCCTTGTTGTTTTCCCTCTCCATGATAAGGCCCTGTGTGCTGCTGTAGTTAAACAAGATGTGCTGGAGACTCTGATGTTGCTGTTCAGTGGGGCAGATGCTATGTGTGCCACTGGAGACCCTGTTTACAGTACGCCATACTTATTAGCCAAGAAAGCAGGACAAAGGCTGCAAATGGAATTCCTGTACCATAACAAGTTCTCAGGTAGGATACATTCTTTTTGTCTTGATCTTCTAATTTTATATTGAGCAAAAGGGAAGGAAGGAATTTAGAAGAACGATTGGCATTGATTTGAACAACAATGGTATAGCGGAGGGGGAACTGTTGTGACGTTAACTGTATTTCTAGAAGACAGCATATTTAATTGTGTACAAGTTACTCCTGTTTTGCTCAGACATGAAGTTTAGGACTTAAAGTAATAAAAAAGCCAGGGATAATTCATAGACCTCATACCTTTATTTATAACACAGAAGAAAAATTTCATCTGCTCTGCCAATATTATCAGGCTTTTGTCAGAAAAAAAAAGAGGTATATATAGTTAACATGTATCCAAAATATTTGTCTGGGGTTTTGTTTTTTCTTAAAAGTTGTTTAAATTGATACCTACACCTACTGCACACAGACCTACCTGTTTTTTCACAAACTCTCTTCCCAAAGTAAAACTCACCTCTTGAACCTATAATATGATCTATTCCAGGAAACTATGGTTTTTTTTCCGATCATAACTTCAGTTACAGCTAGGAGCATGTGATAAATTTTTGGCCTTGAAAGTCAACAGCTCTTAAGAATAGAAAACAGCTTAAGAATAGAAAACTATTCTTAAAAGTAAATACATAAATAAACTGTAGAGTATGAATGTTCCTGAGGTTACCTTTTAAAAGGGCTGTACAGTATCTGAAGCAGTCTGGGAATGAAAGTTCACATGCAGACTTACACTGGGGAAAAAAAAATAGGTTATGCTGTACTGCAGTCAGCATTGTCCATTGACCAACTTTCCATTGTCTCATGCCACTCTGCAAAGTCACCCTGCGTAGACTGAGCAATGAATGTTTTCATTGGAATTGCAGGGATGATTTAGGGCTTCCTAGAGCCTTAAGTTCTTCCTGAGCAGTGCTCTGTCACAAGTGCAGGCACTGGATCGTGGGATGTTGAGCTCACTCACTGTGCAGACATGCAGCTCTGGGGTTTTTGCTAGCTGTGCTCTAAGGCTAGAGAGAGAAGTTTGCTTGTCTTGACTCTGTCTTTTCTACTTTTAGCCTTCCAGCCAAGGCAGCATCACCATGTGCCGGTGCTAGTGTTTGTTCTTCTCTTCAGAGCAAGGGAGGTCATTGCAGGTTGACAGTGATTCTCCAAATCATTGTCTGTCTGCTGCCAGAGTTGGTAGTAAACTTCTAGATAAGCCCTCAAGAGAAACAATTCCCTGCTGTTGAAATATGTTACATAAGGGATGAAAATAAAAGCTTAGTATATTGGAAAAACCATATTTTAGATTACATTGGCAAGCAGCAGTAGACAATGGCAATGTTGTAATCATTGTTTTCTTTAATGAATATGTAGGAATTTTACTCTAATTACAAAAACAAATCCCTGAGAGGTATCTATGTTGTAGTAAAGATGTTACAGAGCAACTACAAATCTACAGACACATGGTTAGAAAGACCTGTGGAGAAATGGTTATAACTGACATAAATCCTGTATCTTACTTACTCCTTTGTCTTTTAATAGATTTCCCAAACTATGATACTTGTTTTGAAAGTGGCTTCTCTGAAGATTCTTCACATTCCACGTTTCTTTGTGAATTCTTATACAAAGTTTCTTCTAATACTGCTAAGCTTCTTACAGAGAAGAAATTAAAAGAAGGTATTTTACTTTCACATTATGCATTTGAGTGATACATGAATATGTATGGCTTGGGTCATTTTGGTTCTCTTCTTAAATTACTTTTTAAAAGATAAAATGTCTTTGATATGACATATCCTGTTTTGATTTGGTAGATCTCTTTCAGATAAAGAAAATACTGATTGTCTTGATCTATTCAGAGGTTGACAGAGGAAGAAAACTGAACTACTGGAAAATTATTCAGTTAACAACAGTTATTGATAAATAAAAATCACTTCACACTAATTATATTTAGATGGAGATGCTATTAACTGCCAAAAAGTAGTTTCCATCTAAAATGATAATATTCCATAAATCATTTAAAAGCATCACTGACTTTTTAGTATGAGTCCCAATGCATAACACCTAGGATATTAAGCTCACGAATTTTAAAAATGCTCCAAATAGAAATGGGCACTTCCAACAACTTTACAACAAATTGAGCCTTACGGGGTGAAAATGTGTATGTATCATGGTAGATAATGCATGGTCTTTGGTATGTATCAGTCTTTCATGATTTTTTTTTTTGAGAGATGTTATCAGATAATTTTCATAGCTTTTTTCCCCCCGTCCTTTGTCTCCTCAGTTGTGTTTCTATGTTGTTCTTTCATCTAAACAAGCAAATGGTGTTGAATTTTAAAATCTGGGATGATTTATGGTTGGGTTTATTGCTCCTAAAATCTTGACATGGCATCCTGTGTCAGTATATCCGTATTTTTGTATGATTATGTCCATATTCTCGTGGTGTATGGCTTTAAGATCCTTAGTGGAGATTAAAGCATTTTAAAGCACATAATTCTTTTTTAAATATGCTTTTGAAGAATCTATATGTTAGCGTGGGTCCAAATGCTTGAAAGGATTGGGTGATCAAGAGAACTAATGCCTGATCACGGGCATTTCCCAGCAACTTTGCAATTGTTAACAAAGATACCTGTTGTGGCAGAGGGCTGCCGCTGGACAGAACTTTTATGAGGATTGTTCTGAAACTGCTACTTGCTCTAAGTGCAGACCTTGTCTTCTGTGCTGTGGGTATCTATATTCATAAAAAACCAAAACAAACAAACAAACAAAAAAAATACCCTACTAGGAGAAGCAGAGATCAGGTACAAGGCAATACTACTGGTCTCTTCTAACACAATGATATGTTAGAAGTGCAGTATAAGTTTGTAAATACTTGTTTAGATTGAAGAATTAGCTATAAATGCTCACAGAATGTCTTCTGTAGTACTTTCTGGGGAGATGCAGAGAGAGGGGTCATCGTTAGTGGGATGCCTTAAAAATATTTATGAAGAAAGCCCTCAAACTTAGGAGAGCTGGAAAGGGACTCTTTGTCAGGAAGTCTAGTGATAGGACAAGGGGTAATGGTTTTAAATTGGAAGAGGGGAGATTTAGATTAGATATTAGGAAGAAGTTCTTTACTGTGAGGGTGGTGAGGCACTGGAACAGGTTACCCAGGGAAGTTGTGGAGGCCCCATCCCTGGAAGTGTTTAAGGCCAGGCTGGATGGGGCTTTGAGCAACCTGCTGGAGTCAGAGGTGTCCCTGCCCATGGCAGGGGGGTTGGAACTTGATGATCTTCAAGGTCCCTTCCAACTCTAACCATTCTATGATTCTATGAAACAAGAAACAACTGAATTTAGACTATCTTCCATCATAAGTTTTCCGTGGACAGAAATGAAGCTGCTTTGAAAGCTTGGAGTCTATTGCTTAGCATTGCAGTTACTACTTGAAGGAACATAGAATCATAGAATCACAGAATGGTTAGAGTTGGAAGGGACCTTGAAGATCATCAAGTTCCAACCCCCCTGCCATGGGCAGGGACACCTCTGACTACAGCAGGTTGCTCAAAGCCCCATCCAGCCTGGCCTAAAACATACAGTAAATTGAAAGGAACCAGATTTCCCTCAGCTCCGGTTTTGGCCTCTGAAATTATGATAGTGTCTTGTAGATGGTCGATGTTCTGCTGTTTGGCTTTGGGAGGGATTTTTTGTTGTTGTTGTTTTGGGCAGGTGGGGTGTTTGCTTTGCTTTTATGTTAATGTTTAATTACCCATGTGTTTGTCAGGACTGATGTTTCTGGGATGGGTGCTTTACAGATCCATAGAAAGATAGGTTTCCCTGACCATTTGCAGTTCAAGAAGACAAATGACAAATGGGACAAGGGAGGAAGATGTAATAATAACATCCTTTCAACAACGGCAAAAAACCTGCAATTTTGAATTGGAAACTGTTCTTGCCTGAGGGCTTTAATATATCTCAGCCATGTGTAAGAAGTATTATGACAAAAGTTTGTTGGGTTTTTTTTTTTGCTATTTAAAACATAAAACACGTAATTATTTTTTTTCCCCTTCTGTATTGACTTTTTTCTCCTCCATCAAGAAATGTTTCTACCTTTATAAAATGTCATTAACATGAAGTAATGCAGGATATGCATATCACAGATTTTTGGGAATAGGTGCTAATGTCTTTTTTTCCTTTTTACTGTCTTTAGAAAGTAATTTGATGGTTAGAGTACTAATGCGTGAGAGGTACAGTTTCAGTTCCCTCCTCTGCCTGTAAAGATTCAAATAAGAAGGTCACATTACCCCAAAAAGTGACCTAGCTGTTTAGTTCTAGAGAAAAGTATTAAACTCTCCTGTTGAAGCTGTTCCAAATTGCCACAAACTGAGTTCTCACAGGGCCAGAGAGGGAGCACCATTCTCTCAAGGGGGATTACAGCACTTGTCTAAATTTTGGGCCTTGTCCCTAAGAATATTGGGCTTTTGATGTACTGATTTATTTTTTTTTTTAATGCTGTTTGTGGAAAGGACTGCAAGGCAGAATCCTGTTAACTCTCGTTCAATGGTTAGACAGCTTAAGTTCTTCCTCAGTGTTACGAATCTCTGAGGCAGTTGTCAGCCTTGCCTGTAGTGCCGAGGGCCCAAAATTGAAGTGCCATGTTGGTCGTCACAGAAAACTGTTTTCTTTTTGTGGCCTGACCCTGATGGTAAACGGACACTCAAGAAATCATTCAGTAGCGTGAATTGAACCCAGGTTTCATGACAACCAGGTGGAACACCTGGAAATACAGTCCAGTTTTTATTATGTGGGTTTCAGATACTGCAGGAGAGAGTTAACCAACTCTGTGTGCGCTTCTCATTATAGCAGTGTCAATGGTGCTAAGCTTTTGAGGAAAGTTGTTGTTAAAGCTGTTGATGATCAGCAGGAAGGGAGCTCAAGCATCAGTTCTATTCTGATGCAGTGGGTCAAAAAGTAAAGGTTAGAGGTTTAGTGGCTCAGCTTTGATTTTTTTTTTTTTTTGCATTTCTGTTTTTAGTGTAAAAGGTTTTATGGAGCCCTGTTAAAAGCCTTGACGTTCCAGAATTGTCCTTGAGAGCTGTAACAATTTAATGAATATTGAAGCAGTGAGCTATTTTGTAGAACAGGCTTTTGGGGGATGGGAAGGGGAAAGCTGGGGGACAAAAAACCCTAAACAATCAAACTCTCCAAGTTCGGTGCTCAACTCCTGTAAACCTTTACATTTTCAAACCCTTTATGTTTGTTTTAGCATTTAAAATATGTATTTAGGCAGACTATAGATAGAGCTATATAGAAAGCAGTATGATACAAATAAATACTAATACACAAACATACAATTGTATGTTAGTATATACAATATACTAATGATAGAAATAAATACAAAATAACACTGAGATATTTATAAAACGTATAAATGATATAGCAAGTAACAGAAAAACTAATTGAATGAATATCAGATAACATACTAAGTAAATACTGGCTAACTGCAAATGTAGTTTGATTTTTTGTTTATTTGGGGGGTTTTTGGTGTAGTGTTTTTTTTCCAGAACTGTTTTACCAAATTCTCACAAATACTTTACCAGAATATTTGCAGCTGTATAGGAATTTTAAGACTGTAGAAATAAACAGACTATTTTCTCATAGTATCTGCTTCTCTGCAGTGGTGGGAATAGATGCACATCAAATTATATTCTAAGAACTAGATGTAAGCTAGAATGAATGTATGAATATTTTGAGGAGCAAGCAGTCATTAATATGCAATGTCATGTGCTGTATTCATATTTTAGGCCCAATAAGAGAGAGTAGACATTTGTCTTGGTTAAGTATGCCAAATAATACTTTTAAGTTGCTCTGCAAATTTTTTTCTTCCACCTTTTTTTTTTTTTTTCTTAAAGTATAGATGGCAATTACTAGGTAGTCCAATATATCTAATTCAAAGTTTTTGAAGATGGAATTCTTAGTAGACAATTTAACTATCCTCAGCAACTCTGAACTGCTGCACTTTGAAAGTACTCCACAAACGTTAGTGTTCTGTAAGCTACAGCATTGCTAAATGAATTTATCCTTGCCAGGTATATATGAGAACAGTAACAAGAGAGATCTCCAATTCATTCTAATGTGAACATGCCATCCTGAAATGGCTATAGCTACCGCCTATCTATGATGTATCCATTTATCTCCCCCAGCATACAGGAATAAATTCTGTACAATTTCATTACTATCTGACACTTGGGCCTGCAGTAGGAGAGGATTGAGCTCAAGCACTGATATACCCAGGAAGGGTTGTTCTATTGGTTTTTTGTTTTTAAGTTTGGCATCTTCTATTTCGGTAGCTTGGTTGTTTGTTTGTTGTGTTTTTTAGTGGGGTTTTTTGTTTGTTTTTTTTTTAAATTAATCATGTTAAAGAGCACAACTTCTGATAGTGTTTTCCTTGTGTTTTCTACTAGTGTGCAATAGATACAAGTTCTGGCATGTATGACATTTGTTTTTTCTGGACTATTTGAAAGGCTTAAACTGTTTTCCTTGATCTTGTGATAGTCACTGGACACCCAAGCATTACCAAACAATGGAAGACAGATTGACTTGGTTTTTGCTTCTAGCTCCAGTAATGTGAAAGAAAGAGTAGCCCTTTTACGCTATGGTGTACCATGATTCACTCGTTTTGCTATCAGCTTTTGTCAGAATATATTTATGTAGTTTTCAGTGTTTCTAGTTTTGCTTCCTTAACTCTCTTCTGCTAATCGTGTAACATGTTACTGTGTACCAGCTCTTCCCCTATCAAGTTCCATGGCAAGTGAAGTAAAAGCCCTAAACAATGGTGAAGTTAACTTACGATGTGATTTAACATACTGAAAAAGTAAAAATAAGTGTGTTATATTTGAAATACACTTTTTGTATATTACCATGTGCTAGAGTTTCTGTAGGTTAAGTAGTATCAGCACAGACGTTGAATTCCTGGCCCACTGAAGTCAGTGAGACTGAGATTTCATCATAAAGGTATTACTGTTAGAATAGAGCTATGCACCCTGTGAGGTAAATTCTATAGGAAGAGGTAATTTTTATTGTTATGCCAACTGACTTTTCTATTATTTCTTTAATCACAGATTGCAACAAAAGATGGTGCACTTTGGAAAGTGGCTTTCTCAGCTACTATGAAAATGATAAAACTACCACTCCTAACGGTATGATTGACATCAATGAAGTTATCTGTCTTGCAGCGCACAAGACAGACTTCTTAAATAGAGGGTAGGTTGCCAAATTAATGTTTCAATAAATGAACTCATGTATTTCCAAGATTTTATTCTGGGTTTTCAGAGCTGTTCATTTGTTCCTGAATCTTGAACATGCAATTTAGGAAAAAAAAGCTGAATTGTTTTATGTTGACTTCAAGAAATAAGTGCTAAATGGTATTTGGGGATTTTTTTTTTATAGTGATATAATGAAAATGTTAGGGTAATTTAAAAGGGCAGCATAAATTAGATACATCTGTTTCTTATTAAAACTGTAATGCATATTCTCAGTGCTTAAAAGGTTACATGATGATAAATTAAACAATTAATACTCATTTTTCTTTCTGGGATTGACCTCTGCCTCAAGCCAAAACTCTTGCTTTGTTTCTTCCTGATAATAATGCAACAGATTAGAGTTCTTGATAATGCTTTTGGTTTTGGCCACAGATCTGTCCACCTTTGAAACCCATTCTTTGTTTTGCATCTAAAAACAGCAATGTAACTGTTGAACATTGCATTAGTTTGAAGATAACCTTTTTTGTGGTCTTATTTTTCTTTCGTAACACTCTCACAGCCCGTTTTTACATGAAAAACATGGAGTTTCACCTAAATCTGAGTTGGATCCCATTGATGCTTGCTTTCTATAAGGCAACATTTTTGTTTAAAGTATGCTTTGCATCTGTGTGGCAAACTGTGACACTTTCTTTTAAATTTCTTTGTATTTCTCTATGTAAAATAACAAGATCTTTTTACAGTACAATACTGTAATGCATGTAGCTACAAAGCAAAAGTGTCTGCAAAGAAAACAGTCTATTCAGTAAGCGTCTGGAGGAAATAATGGGAAGAAAGGACTTCAGCTGCTACAGAGATAAAGGGCGTTCAGAGGGGAGAAAACCTGAAACATGATGATGCCTCAACATGCTATAAACTACAGTGGAGATGGCCTTTGCTATTCTGCACTAGCATAGCTTTTTGGTATCCAGAAAAAAGAAAAATATCACTTTCTTCTTCTGTCATCAAATCTAACCTATTGCTTGCTACATCTCCAAATGGTTCCACTTCAGGATAACATCTGAATTAAAAATGTGAGCTGAATACTTCACTTTTAGGGAATGATTCTAACCTCTTGCTGCACTTTATGTGCAGTTGCGTAGTTCTGTGAGAAACTTCCCGGAATCTGGTATTTCATGTAGTGAAATAATCAGCCCTTAAAATGTCTATTCTATTAGTCAGAATTAAGTGCGATTTTCAAAATGGTTATTGAAAATGAGAGAACTAATTCATGTTCATTTCTCCAGATTTAGACAAATCTGAGTTTCCAACACTGAAAGGAAAGGAAAAAGGATACTCTGCCTATTTGGATTATAGGGAGAGGTCACATGCAAAATCATACTGTAAATTGGTGATTCATAAGTTATAAGTTAAAGACTGACCCTAAGTCCAATAAGATACTTCCCAAATTCTATCCCAATTTCAACTAGTTTGCTTTTTTGTCTTTTACTATCCTTATTATTTGTCAGTTAAAAATGGAAAAACGGGGTCCATGTGTTTAAATAATTAAATACTTTTAAAAAGAACCAAGACACCTCCTCATCCCCTCCACCCCCCCGAAAAACAACCCCAAAACTTCTAAGAACTTCTTGAGCTACAGAAGCTTCAAAGGGTAGTCGTAAACATGACAGACCCACACTCTTCTTGGTGGTGGCAGGTGATACAAGGAGTGGCAGTGACCATGCGTTTCACCTGAGGAGGTTCCGGCTGGATGATAGCAAAAGCCTGTTCATTAGAAGGGTGGAGGAGAACAGGAACAGTTTGTGGAGAGAAATAGTAGTCTCCATCCTCAAAGGTTTTCAAGGCTTTTTGTTGCTGTTGTGATCTATGGTCAGTAAGTCCCACTTTGAGCAGGAGATTAGACCAAGAAACATCTAAAAGTCCCTTTGAACCAAGATTTCTATGATTCTGTGGTAACTTGTTTACAACTTCCCGTTCTATATATTGGTCTGCTTATGTTAAACCTAAACAAAATGTTTTGAATGCATCACAGAAATATACTTGCTGAAATCACATGAACGTGCAAAAGCAAAAAATTCCCTTGTGACTTTTAGTTACTATACATAAGCATTTTTATTAATTTCAGAATTACTGAAAAAACTATTATGCAGTATCCTCTAAACGTGTATTATTGAACTGAAAAGCACTTTGATCATACTGTGTTATAAAATGCTCTGTTATTGGCTGGCCTGTACTTGCAAGATTGGAGGAAAAATGCAGATAGATTCCATTCCATAGGTATGAAATATGGAAAAAACAGAGAGAGAAATGGGACTCTTGTGTGTCAACTGTTATGAAGACTACATACAGCTGCCTGTTTCCTCTTGCTTGCTTTAGGGACATCTTTACCTTTGAAATCTACTTAATGTCAGAGCGTGTTTTTCTATTTGGAGCTGAAACTGCATATTCACAAAGAAAATGGACTTGGGCAATAGCTAAGGTAATACTGATAATTATCTTTTCCAGTTAGGCCAGGAGCCTTTGCACAAAGAATAAAGTGTCATTGTTAGCTTAAAGTCCTCTGAGAAGCCATTCTTCATGAATACTGATCTATCTTGTATGTAAAGGTTTCTTGTGCAACAGGAAGAAATAACTTCTGTGATTTAATGTTTGAAATAAGATATTAAAATAAAATGGTAAAGGAATTGAAGCAACATTTTAACACCAATCTTAAAAATGTATTAAAGGTGTTCTAGCGTAAAGACATATACTATATGAACTTATTTCAGTTAAGTTGTTTATGGTTGCGGTTCTATTCTTGTATTTGCTGAAACAGAATTCATAAAGAAGTAACATGTTTTATACAGCACCAAATGCTAATAGTCACATTGCTAATTGAATAAGTTGTAGTTTAAAAAGCAAAAATGTTTGAATTGTAGAGTATGAATGGGAAAAATATGTTATATTTGATTTTTATAATTGAAATTTAGTGTCCATATGGGTTTATGAATGCTAAATCTGGAAGTCTTTTTTTTTTTTTTTTACTGTGGATTTCATCCTTGAATCTTATAGATTTGCCATATCTTGATTTGTTTTTTTTTAGGGGAAGAGGGTTTTTTTTCTTCATCTGACTCACCCCATTTTCTTTGGTAGCATTTTGTTCCCCCTGTGGCTGAATGCTTATTAGAGAGAGACTGTGACCTGATTGGCCAGCTGTACTACAAAGATTGCCATAGCCTGGATCAGTGGAGAAAAGGCTGGTTTGCTATAGAGAAGTCGAGCCTTTATTTTTGTCTTGAAATGGAGAATGCTGAAGAAGATTCCATATATCTGAGGAGGTTGCAAGAACTAAGTAAGACTTTTGCTTAACATCTAGAATTCAGGAAATACTCTACAGAATTAATTCACTGTTAAGGACATTTCTATTACATTTTAAAGTCATAAACTTTTGGGAGCTCAATAACTATTCCTTTGCATGAGCCAGATGCTCTTCCAACTCTCAAGTAAATGTGGAGTCCGTAAAGTTCTGTCTTGGAATTTTTTTCCCTGCTTAGAGGCACACGCTAGAGAGATTTTTCACAGCTTCATAATGAATGAAGACAATTTTTGCTCCAGTTGCGGCAGTATCTTTCTTACAAGAGTACAGAATTGAATAATAATATATGACCTTTTGGGATTATTGTCTCATATTTTTGACAGGGCAGAAATACTCACTGCAGAACATATTCTTGAGATGATTGACAGGCCTAGTTTTAAAACACTCAAATGCACTGGATAAATTATAATTCTCTTGGAAAACTATTTCACAGACTAATAGACTTTTCTTTTTTCTGGTACTAAAAATATTCTTTGCTCAATATCATGACGTTGAAAGATAATATTTATACAAATGGTCTTCTATGACCAATTTTATATCATTGTCTGTAATTATGCTCTGAATCCTCTTTAAGCATATCTGCCCTACTTGTTTTTAAATTGAACAAGGCAATGTGTTATGTAGGAAAGTAAAAATAATTTGAGATTTTTTTTATTAAAGTAACATAGAGCAGATAATGTGGCTCTTTATTGATGATCCTCTTTGTAAATGCTGTCAGATTGTGGACTCTTTTGCAGGAACTTGTCTAAACGCCATTGGGCTTTCTACTGTTTATTTACTGCCACCTTACATTTGCTGTGAATAGCACCGTGAAGGTGTGTTTTAATCAGGAATATTTTTATGCCTCTAGCTGTCTTTCAGCTTGTGAATACTTTTTGATCTTGATTCAGAATTAAAAGGTTAGGCAGTAGGAGAACTGTTTCTGATATTAGTTTTGATAGTGCAACTGTAATTGCTCCATATGAGCATCCAAAATCTGTGCATATCTCAAGTATAGAAATGAAACACTCATTTAGCTTTTGGTTGAAAATCGGTTTTGCTTGGGTTTTGATTTTTAAATATTAGTCGTATAACAGATGTATCTATAGTCCTATTTTTCCTTTGATTTCTGGTTTCCACAAAATAAATCTGCTCCGCTAATAAGACTGAATTATATAACAAACTTGCCAAATAATGGATCATCAGTGGAAGTGTAGTCATTTACCTTCTTGATATTTGACTTGGTAAATATAAATGAGGCCAGGAACATGTGTGATATAAAAACATTGTACAATATGCATCAGAATATGTTTATTGAGGTTCATTGACTTTACTGTCGCTGGGAATTAGTTGAGATAAGATGTATATAAACTTTGAAAGAATTAACTTTTCAGAATTTTGAATTAGTTAACAGGTTACATTTAACTTACCGTTTTTAGTATAGTGCACAGTATAGTTTTATAAGCACTGTTACTGGAAACTATCCAGATTTTTTTACTGTATTATGTCTAATGTACGTGTTTTGCAGAGTGCTTTTTTTAGCAGGAATAGCTTAAGGCAAGATAAAGAAGGGTGGCAGTGGTCTTCACAGCATAACATTCAACTCACGTTATATTATTGTAGATACCTGCAGCAATTAGGGTGCAGGTAAATTAATGGATTCAAAATTCCAGCTTACTTCTGAATGTATTCAAAAACTTGAATTTCAAAGTTTAGTTTTAATATAACAAAACACCGTAGCACACTTTCACATTGAAAAGTACCTGTTTAACCTTTCTTTATAATTTTTTGTATTAAGTTTTGTTGCAAATATGAGTGCATTGTGGTATTTTGTGGAGTTTTCTTTCTATTGTCAGCAGTATTCCTTACTTGAAATGTTTAAGAATTCCACGCTGCTTTTGTCACTGAAGATCATTTTGAAAAAACACATCTGTATGTGCATGCATGTATGTATTTGTATATATGTATGTGTCTGTATAGGTCATATGAATTTGTATGTGTTTTGTTTTCAGCCATCAGTAGTGTGATGCAAAATGGAGAGAAAATAGATGTCCTGCTGCTCGTTGAAAAAGGAAGGTAAGTTTCCCATCTGAATAAAGCTTTGATCTGCTTTTATATTGATGTCTTAACATTCTTGGTGATCGGTCATGGAGCTTTTTCACTTGCGGTTGCTAGAGCGAGTAAATTTGCAGGCTTCTTAAAGGAGGGAAAGTCTTTGTGTATTAATTATGTTTTATGTCTGTGTCAGGAAATGCTAACGAGTACTGCTTAATGAAAAGCAGTTTTCCCATTGAGAAAATTATTCCCAGTCAGATTAGTCTACAAATAACAATTTCTTCAAAAGGACCTAACTTCTTTTACCCTGTAAAGAAAGAGTACCTCTTTGGAGCATTTACCACTTAATTATCTTTTTTTTTTTTTTTAATCAATCATATCCCAGAATTCTGTGTCTCAATCTGTATGTGTCAGGATTGAGAGGGTGTGGATGTGTCCCCTAGTTAGTCTTGTAATGTCTGATCTCAGTTAACAATACTAGCTGTTAACTAGAAAAAAACATACTTGTGAAGCAAACGTGATCCATAACTGCTTCCAAGTAGGTAATATTCTGCCGAGATGACTCTGTCAAATATACTGATATGGGAGGTTGAAACTTGAAGTGAGCTGGGGTATTTCTGCCTCATATAAGGGTAAAAAATTAAAGAGGAAAGTAAAATTATTTAAAATAACTCTTATTTTGTAATAGATTGGTTTTGGTTTTTTATTTCAGTATTTTATGTCCAGTGTTTACGCAGTATTCTGAACAGCCAATAATAGTTTAATAAAGGAAGATTGGTTTTCTTTGTCTGGTAAACAAGCTAACAGATGCTTTTGACATCTATTCAGAGTAGGAGAGACTTGATGGAGAAACTCATTTTAACTTGTGTGTTCTGAATTTTAACTCTTCCTAGGATACTGTTTAAGTTCCAGAATTCAGTAAGGTGATGCACATCAGAAACAAATACTTTCTCCTTTTGGTGTTTTGTTTTGTGGTGTTTTTTGTTTTTTTTGAAAGAAGCATATTGAAAGATTCTGCATTAAGTAAGCTGCATAGACCAACCAGGGACAGACTTATCCTATTCAAGGTGCAGTCCAACAGATGAATACAAACTGTGCAACTAATTTCATAGATATCAATGCTGAGCAAAACTTCTAGCAGCTCCAAGTCAGCTTTTATTATTTTTTTCATTACAATGTTTCTGTCAAGTGAGGGTAAGTTTTCCCTGAACTGCTGTAGTAGTTTAATGGAGTTTAATCTGAACTATTTGAAAATAATTTCAACAGAGGCACTGGCTGATCTATGGTGGTCATGAATATGCTTAGTTTTTCTTCACTGAAGTCTGCCCTAAAGAATTTACCTGCATAGTGTTCGCATTATCTAAACCACTAAAAGCCATATGGGTATATAAGCTTTGTCGTAGTGATTCTTACTTAGGATATTACTCCAAAAGTATCCAGGTGTTCAGCACAGTTGCGTGGTATTGCATCTTGCAGTGATAAGAAATTTAATGTGTGTGTGCGGAAAATGGTTAGGTATAAAATCACCTTTATCTTTAGACTCAGTTATTATGAATGGAAACAAAACCAGCAATCCTCCTTCTGCCCCTGCAAATCCTAGATAAATTAATTAATACCTTTGAGATGTCATCAGCATCTACTAAACGATATATCATATTTTCTAGGTTTTCCTATTTTGTCTGTTGCTTTCTAGCAGTGCTTGTCTAATGCCAACTTTGGCACAGATTGATAGGAAGAGATCCTATATACTGATCTATTGACAACTTTCACAGTAATTTGTCAGTAACTTAAACATAGGATAAATGGTAAAATCGAAAAAAACAATATTGCAAGAATGAAACAAAACAAGTAAGATTTTTTCCTGAATTAAGAAAATTTTGGAAACATAATTAACCAAACAAAAAACAATCAAAAATACCAAAACAAAAACAACCCCACCTTTTTTTTTTGGTAGGGAAATAAATGTTGTGGATGTCTTACAGCATCTTGCTCAATTTTATTAACAGAAACAATGACAATACCTTGAGTATTTTCCTACTGAAGCTCATACTGTTCTTCTGTTGTTTTTGTTACTGACTTCACAATGATTTCCCATTACTTACAAATGCTTAGGCCTTTCTTTCCAGTCTTAGTCATGTAGTTGATAAATTAGGGAAAATCATACATTGCATGTATCATATCCCTTTTTTTTGACACTTTTTCCATTGGCTACTGCAGGCAAATGAATGACTTAAGTTGTTAGAAATGGACTTCTCACAAGAGTGATTGCAAGTGAACAGTTTCAGAACTATAAAAACTTCAAGTTTCACTGCTGAAATAATTATAATGTAATAAATCTAGCAATTCTGGACATTTTAAAATACTTAGTAAATTTATGTGTATGTTAAATTCATGGGATACATAAATTTAATGTTCATCTGATCCATAGCTACTCGGAAGAAGAGTTTACAATTGATTTTAGGCTGCAAGGTGCATAATGCTTTACAGCTTGTATAAAATACAAGAATTTGGACAGAGTATTACCAAAAGACACTTGAGATTTTTCTCAAGTGTCTTAGGTATGAATACAATCCACTGTCTGCCCCCCCTTTTTTTTCCCTCTTCGTCTACCCTGTTTTCTACCTAGCACCTTGCTGTTCATTTATTCTCTGACATCTTCAGTAAAAGAAGACTAGCAGCTTAGAAATAAGAGGTGGTAATCATATTACACATTGCAAAGTAGTAGCATATTGTGAGAGACTGAACCAAGCTAAAACAGTTTCAAAGCAACAAGACTCTTTTTTGAAGGTTGTTGTTTTTGAAGCTCAGTGTACTTCCTAAATTTTCACAACAAGCCTAGACTTTTTCTAATTCTAGATGATTTTTTCAGATCTCAGAAATGGTTTATGTTTATCTTTGGGTATCTTTGCTAAAGTAAATTAGAAAGGAACGCATTCCCTTTTGTAGCACCTGTTGAAATTTTATTGCACTCTGATCTCTGTTGGAAGATCTTGTCCAACCTGTTAGAACTATCTCCAGCCCAGCTGGAAATCCTGACTTCTCACAACACTGCTTTCCTTAGCCATAATCAGATGGTCATTCACCTCCACTTATGTTCTGCTTCCATAGTTAAAATGCTTCTTGACTTCTTGCTAGAAGTGAAAAACCATTTTCCAGATTTCTGTGTCTGACACTTCCCTCTGTCACACAGAGATGTCTTCTGGTTTGCTCCATATTTGGTTTTGGGTTTTTTCCCCTTGATCTCTTCTGTTTGTAAAATTCGTGAAATGACTGGTGATACTCAGTGTCTTGTTGCCATCCAAACAGAAGCTGCATAGTAAATAGGTGAAGAAGCTACTTCTGTGAGGGATCTGTACACTGAAGAGAGGAAAAATCTCTGAAAACAGCTATATAAAGTAATTCTAAAAATGTATCTTCTATGTATAAAACTTATTGCCAAATCTCTAATGCCATACTTTAAGGGGAAACAGTTGTGCAGATAATTCAGTGTCAAATGTTTCTTCTTTTTTTCTGTAATCATTTAAGCTCTCTCAGGTGTCAGTGTATGTTTTCAGACCATAATGTAATCCAGATGGTGCTTTTTTTTTCCCCTTCCTGTTACACTTCTCTTATAGTTAGCTCTTTCTTATTATAGATAATAAACCTTCCCTTCATACTGGCATAATTTCTTTATGCTGCTGGTTCATTAATTACAATACTTTCTTCTTAACCCTTTGATGATAGCAGAAAGATTTCTTGTAAAATGCAGTTATGAAGACAAAATTCTACAGTCCAGAAATAATCTAAACATAGGACTCAGATGAGTAAATGCACTTGTGCTTCCAGTATGACGTGCTAGATATAGGTCCCTTAATACCCTTTGAAGAAATATTGCTGACCTTTGTTGTATATCTGTAATTATTAGTGTAATTTCCATGCTTTAGTTGCAATTTGATTATTCTGATATAATGTCAGAGCAATGCACGCCTTCTTAGTACCTCTGTTTTCAGACATGTAGGTCATTAGAATCACTTGAAAATTGGTGGAGGGCACTGAGTTGTGCTGATGTCTGTTTCTGACGCTTCCTCCCCACAACCCTTACCCAGAATCACTCGGTATCACTGCTTTCCCAATGCAGAGTTGCGCAACAGAGTGTACAGACGTAGTTAAAGCGAGTGGACTTTGCAAGATGGGTTAAAGATAAGCCTTTGCAATGTTTTGGATTAAGTGTGATCACGTATGTGGTTTGTCTGACTACTGGTGCAGAAGGATGTGATGGTAGTCCATGATGAAGTTGAAAACCTAACAGAGCTTCCTTGATGTTGAGACTAGGTGATCTTGCACTGCTGCAGTCATTTGTGCCAGTTCAATTGCCTCTGTTCACTAAGGCAATAATCTACATTGGTGGGCCTTCTTGTTTGTTTGAGTACTTAAATTATTAATTTCTTGGGTATGGACTGTATGTGCTTCACAACAGAGCAAAAACTCTGCCATTATTCACCATGTAGTCACTATTGCTAGCTATTTGTTATGACGTGCACTCTTTATCAATTATTTTGAACTGAAGAAGTAGCACATATAAAAATACTGTAGAAGGCGCTGAATTTATATTGTAGGAATGCATCGGTTCAGAGTCTATGCAAAGTAGTTGTTAGTCTACATGATAGGTGAACATTGCAGTAAAAATTCTTTCAAACTTCTACAAGCTTAGAAGTATTCTTGACAGTAAGTTTTGTGGTACATGGGACATCAGCACACTTCAGCCTGTGTTTATATGCTTAGGCTTATATAACTTTATATGTTGATAACAGCAATTGGTTCAGTGAGAAATACATGTATTTGTTATTACTACTGTCTCTGAAAACTGTGTGGAAGAAAAGATGACATTTACATGAAAAGCAGAAGCTAGATCTACAAAGCTCTCTCCATTACTTCATGAAGTTCTGTAGAAGACTTATACTGTGTTTTGAGGAAAGTTCTGCTTTTCTGCTGGTAACTATTTCCCCTTTCCTTTTCATCCCACCTTCCACGTTCATGGAGATCAGCAAATGGTTTCCAAGCACGAAAAAACATGTTGCTAACTTTGGTTGAAAGTGTTAAAATTAGAAGGAATGCTTAAACTTCTTATTCATACATTGCTGTATGTTTTTATGATTTAAATCTATCCTAGGTGTGCTCTGTCTCAGCCAAAAATACTGTGGTTTGTGATGAGCTTTCTAAGCCGCTTCCACTGTAAATCAACTGAATTCTGAACTGTGTCTGGTACTTGTTTCATTTCCTTTTCTCCCTTCTCTTTTATGGTGGTGTGGTAAATGGTGAAATTGTTTCTCTGACTTACCTGACTTTCTTAGGTGACCACTCTGGAGATTTTTGACTTGGAGAAATTAATGATTTTTTGAAAAGTGATTAGTTGCCTTCCACGAGCAATTCAAGTTCCACAATAAGAGCAAGTTTTTACATTTGTATTTTATACCAGCAACTTCTCTTTCATGACTGTGTTGGTGTTATAGGAATGCTACTTAAAAAGATTCTCCATTTTCTTTGTTAATAACTAGCCTCTGCCTCTGTAGTTTGAATTTAACTCCACACCTTTTCAAATTTTAGAAAACAATGAGAGCATCATCTCTTGGTAGTTCTGATATAGTTTTACTAATGTGATGTATTAAGGGAAAGATGGGAAGATCCATAGAGTACAAGATGGTCTTTTTCACATAGTTTAGGTAACTCATATATCATGACAGTTGATTGACAGGCACATGATTTAGACTTTTCGTATCTCTGTGGAAAAATACAGATAAGTTTAAATTACCTTTGAAGTTCTATATGCTACTATATTTCCTCTTTCCTCCTCTGGTACCGATTCATTGATATACAGCAGAGTTGCCCTTTTCTTATTTAGAAGTAATATTTTCACTTTACAGTATGCTGCTTCCTGTACATACCATAATCCTTTAGATAATAAAAAAATAATCTGTTGTGACTCCCATTTATCCTTTTGCATAATAGCATAATGCAAATCCTGCTGATCTGCAGGGAAAATATAAACACGGTGTGTATATATACGTGCATATATGTGTGCATTTCTTGTGTTGGGAAGGACCATAAATCTTTTATAAATCATAATCTTAACCTCTGCTGCTCTGTGAATAATAATACTAAAAGGAATAATGTAACATGTGCTGTCAGACTCTTTCCCACTCAGTTCAAACTTTTTCATTTCTTCTTACATATAGCTACAGTAATACCAGAGGATGTCAGGGTGACATGTTGTTTGGAAGCCGTTGGTTGAGAACCATCCATGTAGGATGTCCCTTCTGAAAGGTGTTCAGAAAATAATTGAAAGTTTCAAATTAGACACACTCATTTTGCTTTAAAAATCTAAGAGCTTTATGCAAATTACTGTTTTTTTCTTAATGAAGGAGAAAGGCTGAGTGTTTCTACTAGTCAGGCATGTGTGGTGGTTAATATGACTTTTGAAGTCATTACAGAGAGACTTTTTAAAAAAGGGGCCTCAGGTGGAATATTTCAGTGTCTCCTACTCTGCTGCTGAATGGCTAAGTCTGTGGTGGATCCTGAGAATACTTAGCATTCCTATCTTGATAGGATCTTAAAATGGAAGTGTTTATAAAAGCAAAATTGAAAGATGCTAATAAAAAATTTTAAAAAAGAAATTAGATCTTCCATCGTTATATAAAATGCTTTGGTTTTTTTCCTAGATTAAAGAAACATTCATTTTGATTATTTTTACTTTGATAAAAGCATTTTCATATAAATTCAGTAGACCATTTTAACTTTTCCTAATTAGCAAATAAATTTTCATTAAAGAAAGTGAATCCCTTACATTTCTTTAGTGAGAGTTGAAGAGTATGTATGTAGAAGATTTTGCTTGCTATTTTAACACTTAAAACAGTTGTTTATTACATATATGCATATGGACGGACATATGCTATGGAACCTCACAAAACCAAGCCAAACTGACTAACCGACTAAAAACAGAATTTATTTTACAATAAGAAAGAAGATCAAACTAAGTTTTACTCTAACTGACACCACTTTGAGACTCCAAATATTAATAATCCAGTAGGTTCAGAATGTCATTCGAGAGTTAAAGCTACACAACCAACTTAAGAATTCTTAAGTATATGGTTGATGACCCAAAATGCGTGATCACTCATTTAATAAGGGAGGGCTCTAAACCTTGAGGAGTTTCCTTGGGTGTCATCCTGACCCCAAGGGGAGAGTCCCCAACTGCAGTCCCGCTGCTCCGAGGAGGACCATCTCAAACTGGCTCTCTGGTGGTGTTCTGTTTATACCTTATTCGAATCTGATCTGTGGTCAGATATGGTCAGGTAGCTCCCCCCATTGGCTGAGAACCCCAGCTTCCTCACCTTTCAACCAAAATATGTGTGTGCTGAACACCAGCGTGTGGAAGTAACAAGAGCTGTAGCAGAAAGTTTTTGTGGGCTTTTGTTGGGTTGCTGTCAAAGCAGGTGCATCTGCCACAACATACACCCTTGAAGTTTTCAATTTTGTGATTGTGTCATGGAAGCTAGCCTTTCAGGGGTACAAAGAGGATGTTATTTTAGCAAGTTTAAATAATAAAATCATAACGGCGCCATACTTCGAGATAATGGAACACTTTAATTACCCGTTCAACTTACTCTACCTCAAATCTTAGTTTTTTCGTACATGTTCCTCTGATTTCCTGAGGATGATCGTTTTGATTACGTGTGTGAAGGAGAGAGGTTCGATATGTCTCAGCTCTTCTACAGAAGCATGGAGGGGGTGGGGAAAGAAAGAAGAGAAAGACAGACTTTTCCAGTATTGCAAATTGTCTCTCAGTCTCTATTTCCTGCTTAACTGTGACTTGGACTTAGGAATGCACAGTGTAGGAGCAAGACTGAAGAAGACTAATTAAAATGTTAGTCAGGTCCTTTCAAAGGGCCATGACAGTGTTTGTGGATCTTCTTTCATTTATTGTGACACAGCTAGTACAAATGTAGCTGGGGAAAAAAAGGTGCTGTAACAATAGGCCACAGCCAGCTTTATGTCGTGGAAAGTGCCTTGATGTCTTATTTTAGGTAATTCTTATTTTTTCCGGACATCTGCTATGTTGCTGTAGTACAATTACATCAGTTCTCTATTTCTTTCCTGCATTCAAAATATTTTTATACTTTTCAGAACACTCTACATCCATGGCCATACAAAGCTAGATTTCATGATCTGGTATACCGCAATTGAAAAAGCAGCAGGTACAGATGGTAATGCATTACAAGATCAGCAGCTCAGCAAAAATGATGTTCCTATTATAGTGAACAGCTGTATAGCATTTGTTACACAGTATGGTAAGTATGGTGGATTTCATTTAGCCTAAGAACATTTATATACTACCAAAGCCCCCACACCATCAGATCTTATTGAATGAGAGTTAATATATAAACTAAATTAAAACCAAACTCCTCGTTAGCCTTGCTGCTCTTTGAAGCAATGGTGAAGTACGCTGCCACACATCTGAGAACGGGCAATTTGGGGATGTACATCTTGGTACTTGCCCTTTATAGACACCTTCCTACTTTTAAAATTGACTTGTTTGCCTGATGTAGCTCAGCCCTGGGGTCCAGTGCCCCAGTGCAGAACACCTCAGCCCTGAAAATAAGCTATGTGAACCAGGAAAGGCTATGGCCTG
>VZSF01005414.1:804150-1206694 GCA_013398295.1 Chionis minor
TGAAGGAGAAAGGCTGAGTGTTTCTACTAGTCAGGCATGTGTGGTGGTTAATATGACTTTTGAAGTCATTACAGAGAGACTTTTTAAAAAAGGGGCCTCAGGTGGAATATTTCAGTGTCTCCTACTCTGCTGCTGAATGGCTAAGTCTGTGGTGGATCCTGAGAATACTTAGCATTCCTATCTTGATAGGATCTTAAAATGGAAGTGTTTATAAAAGCAAAATTGAAAGATGCTAATAAAAAATTTTAAAAAAGAAATTAGATCTTCCATCGTTATATAAAATGCTTTGGTTTTTTTCCTAGATTAAAGAAACATTCATTTTGATTATTTTTACTTTGATAAAAGCATTTTCATATAAATTCAGTAGACCATTTTAACTTTTCCTAATTAGCAAATAAATTTTCATTAAAGAAAGTGAATCCCTTACATTTCTTTAGTGAGAGTTGAAGAGTATGTATGTAGAAGATTTTGCTTGCTATTTTAACACTTAAAACAGTTGTTTATTACATATATGCATATGGACGGACATATGCTATGGAACCTCACAAAACCAAGCCAAACTGACTAACCGACTAAAAACAGAATTTATTTTACAATAAGAAAGAAGATCAAACTAAGTTTTACTCTAACTGACACCACTTTGAGACTCCAAATATTAATAATCCAGTAGGTTCAGAATGTCATTCGAGAGTTAAAGCTACACAACCAACTTAAGAATTCTTAAGTATATGGTTGATGACCCAAAATGCGTGATCACTCATTTAATAAGGGAGGGCTCTAAACCTTGAGGAGTTTCCTTGGGTGTCATCCTGACCCCAAGGGGAGAGTCCCCAACTGCAGTCCCGCTGCTCCGAGGAGGACCATCTCAAACTGGCTCTCTGGTGGTGTTCTGTTTATACCTTATTCGAATCTGATCTGTGGTCAGATATGGTCAGGTAGCTCCCCCCATTGGCTGAGAACCCCAGCTTCCTCACCTTTCAACCAAAATATGTGTGTGCTGAACACCAGCGTGTGGAAGTAACAAGAGCTGTAGCAGAAAGTTTTTGTGGGCTTTTGTTGGGTTGCTGTCAAAGCAGGTGCATCTGCCACAACATACACCCTTGAAGTTTTCAATTTTGTGATTGTGTCATGGAAGCTAGCCTTTCAGGGGTACAAAGAGGATGTTATTTTAGCAAGTTTAAATAATAAAATCATAACGGCGCCATACTTCGAGATAATGGAACACTTTAATTACCCGTTCAACTTACTCTACCTCAAATCTTAGTTTTTTCGTACATGTTCCTCTGATTTCCTGAGGATGATCGTTTTGATTACGTGTGTGAAGGAGAGAGGTTCGATATGTCTCAGCTCTTCTACAGAAGCATGGAGGGGGTGGGGAAAGAAAGAAGAGAAAGACAGACTTTTCCAGTATTGCAAATTGTCTCTCAGTCTCTATTTCCTGCTTAACTGTGACTTGGACTTAGGAATGCACAGTGTAGGAGCAAGACTGAAGAAGACTAATTAAAATGTTAGTCAGGTCCTTTCAAAGGGCCATGACAGTGTTTGTGGATCTTCTTTCATTTATTGTGACACAGCTAGTACAAATGTAGCTGGGGAAAAAAAGGTGCTGTAACAATAGGCCACAGCCAGCTTTATGTCGTGGAAAGTGCCTTGATGTCTTATTTTAGGTAATTCTTATTTTTTCCGGACATCTGCTATGTTGCTGTAGTACAATTACATCAGTTCTCTATTTCTTTCCTGCATTCAAAATATTTTTATACTTTTCAGAACACTCTACATCCATGGCCATACAAAGCTAGATTTCATGATCTGGTATACCGCAATTGAAAAAGCAGCAGGTACAGATGGTAATGCATTACAAGATCAGCAGCTCAGCAAAAATGATGTTCCTATTATAGTGAACAGCTGTATAGCATTTGTTACACAGTATGGTAAGTATGGTGGATTTCATTTAGCCTAAGAACATTTATATACTACCAAAGCCCCCACACCATCAGATCTTATTGAATGAGAGTTAATATATAAACTAAATTAAAACCAAACTCCTCGTTAGCCTTGCTGCTCTTTGAAGCAATGGTGAAGTACGCTGCCACACATCTGAGAACGGGCAATTTGGGGATGTACATCTTGGTACTTGCCCTTTATAGACACCTTCCTACTTTTAAAATTGACTTGTTTGCCTGATGTAGCTCAGCCCTGGGGTCCAGTGCCCCAGTGCAGAACACCTCAGCCCTGAAAATAAGCTATGTGAACCAGGAAAGGCTATGGCCTGTGCTGCTCAACACATCTTCTGGGAAACTATTAACTGTGCAGCAGAGTTCAGTCTGAAGGCTGCTGTTTTTTCAGCATAATAGAGTAAGGACATATAGTCAGTTACTGTTTAAGTAAATTTTGCCAGCACAACTTTCCATAGCATTAGATCGTATGCAGATGATGTCTGTGTCCTTTTTTATTCCTGCAAATTCATCAGTTTTCTTGTGGAATGCTAAATACGTATCAAGCCCGCACAAATCTGTCTTCAGGATAAATGTGTGTGTAGGCCTCTGTCCGTACAAGAGAGCCTAATATATATTTCAGTGACTGAAGTTTAACTTTCGAATACGGCAACACTGCATGATCATTAATAGTTGTGTCTGGGTTATAACTATTGTGTAAAACCAAGAAAAAAACCTGGTTTTGCTAACTTATTTTTTAAATCATTAACAATATTCTAAGTATAGTTTATACTTTTTATGCACTAAAAAGTTGTTAAAGCAGGATAATTATGTTCACCACTCAGAACAGTTACTCCCGTGTGCTCTAAATTAAAATTCAATTTCCTAATTTCTTTTAAATAAGTTAGATCTGTACTGAAAAATGGTTTTTTGAAGATCAGCATTGCTGGGTGTTAAAATATTCATTTGAAAGCTGAAGGAATTATTTGTATGTGTTACTTGTATGCGTATACATGTTTTTGTGTCAGTATCAATTGGTAGTGCTTGTGGGCATTAGAGGAAAGGTGAATTGCAAGAACATAAGACACAATTTCACAGGTTTTGACAGAGTACTTACCTTGATGGGTACATAAGAAAAGCAGGGTTTTGTATAAAATTCGATTCTCTTTCAAGAAATGTGGTGAATGCAGAAAACACCTCTACATAGAGAAACAATGGGACTGCACAACTATGCCAGACTTCCACAAGTTAAAAAAAAAAAAAACACACCCAAAAAAACACACAAAAACTTTTAGTTACTCTCAAATGCAGTAACTGAAGGTATTCTTGACTGTGTTTTAGACTATGAATTTTCTTTTAAGAGGACTTTGGTATTTTTAGTTGTTAAATACAAAAATAGTGGCTGCCTGCCTGATATCTTCTTGAACATGACAAAAATCAGGAAAAAAGAATACTTTATACTAATCTTGAGGCTTTTAAAGTGAAATTTTTCAGGTTGGTGAATACAGTAATACTTCACTGAGTCCTAAGTTGAATTGATCAGTAGGATAATAAAATAGTGGGAGTTTTGCCCATGAAAGCAGCAGTTTTATGTGTAATACAGTACGAGTCATCAAGACTTCTTTCCTTTACTGTGCCCTTTGAAACTATTGTTTTAGGAAGTCCTGAAGAGATTTGGGGGTTTGAATTGCCTGTAAAGTATTCCAGAAATTGTGATCCCAGGCTTGCTTAGTATTATGATGAGTATTTTTGCAAAGGGGACTGTCTGAGTGTAAACAAACTTGACAGTGTTTTTACTAACAAAGTGAGTATGTGCAAAAGGTCAGAAACATTTTATTAGGAAATAGGATATGTTTGACAGCCAGATATGCTTTTAATATAGTGATGTTTGGAATTTGTAAAAGAATACATGATTTTACATTTATTTGTTTTTCTGTCCTGTATTTCTGTAACTTAGGTTTAGGTAGCAAGCAGATCTACTTTAAGAATGGTGATTCTTCCAATGTGGTTGAACTTCTGGAAAGCTTCAAAAAAGATGCAAGGAGTGTTAAACTAAGAGCAGGAAAACATCAGCTTGAAGATGTGACTGATGTACTGAAAATCTTTCTTTCTCAAATAGATGATGCACTTCTCACTAAAGAACTTTATCCATTCTGGATCTCTGCTTTAGGTAATGTGTTCAATAACACTCAGTACAAGGAAGGTTGTATGTACATTTTCAGTATCAAATTTGATGACTTTGTTAACACCTTTACTGTGTTGACCTGTGTTATTTGATAATTGGCAAAACAATTGTAGTGAGGAAAAAAAATGTTTACAGCTTGGCTGCAGTAGACTTGTGTTAATCAGAGATGATTTTATTGCCTTTAAGTGAACCAGAATAATAATAACAAATAGCAGTGTTTCCTTTACAATATATCTGTAAACAGTAGACCAGTATTGTGCTGTGCCATACCTGTATCTGCCAAGGAAAAAAATGATGATTAAGATGTTATGGAAGCATTGATGGTAGAATTCAAGACACAGACAAGTGTTAGCGTAGGAAAAAAGCGTGTGTTCTGTCTCCTAACCATATGTAGAGTTTAGTTCAAAACTGGCAAAAAGTTACTGCTATCATCTGCATGATAAATGACAAGTCTTGCTACTTAAATTGTTAAATTTTCTCATCAATCTTCTATGAACATTCACATGAAGTTATATATATTGACAATGTAAACATGTTAACAAAAGTTAGTTGGCTTCAGTTTACTTAGAAATATTAATTTAATTTGAAAGAAAATTTGAGTAATTTCAACCCAAAGTGTAACTTGTGATGTATTTAAAACATGAGGATGTTGGCCTCTATGGTTGAAAACAGAACCATGAGATTACTGATCTGTTAATTAGTTATTCATTACGTAAATAGTGATGATTTTTATAGTGTTCTTACAAAAGGGATGTATTTCTATTTGTTTATATATTGCTGTGTTTACAGGCAACCTCTTTACCTCCTAAACTGTGCTATAAAACTGCCGATGATGCATATCAGTAAGAGGTGCATAGAAAAAGCTAAGATAGAACGTATTCTTCCTTAATACGTTGAAATCATATAGGCCTATTTACTGTGTGGCGAGTTTTGTCTTTAAAAAAGATACTAAAAGCATATTCTTCTCTGATTTTGCTTAAATTCAAACATACGGAGGCTGCTTTAATAGGAACCACCAGAAATTTGTGAAATTCACGTATGAACATCACACATTTTTGACTTTTAATCTCAATTTGAACAAACTAGAGGAAGGAATATTATGAATTTATTCACTTATCACAAGATTGCTCTTATCAGAAATCAGAAAGAGTTGTATCTGTAACAGTTTAGATTTAAGTTAGCTCTTTTGTGGAAGTGCGTAATGGTGTTGCAGTGATTTGACTTCCTGATTTGTACACAGGGCTGAAATTCTGCTTCAGCTTTACAGCAGAGAATCCTGTCCTGTTATACTTAAATGACACTGTGAAAGTACTGGTGGGAAGCCCAAAACACTTAGGAAGATAGACAACCTTTAAACTGGGGTTTTTTTTCTTGTTTGTTTATTTTTCTTCTGATTACCAAAGAAATCAACACAGTGCAGTAGTTAGTGGAGAGTGCTAGCCATCAGCTGGAAGAGATGAGAGTTCTGTACATTTTCTTTTCAGAAGCTTGAGAGAAGCAAGTGACTGAGAAGAAAAAGCTAAATAAATAAATTAAATTTACATTAACTTTGTTCATGCCTCAAGCAGGATTATACTCTGTAGTATCCGTGCAGCACAGGGAGGCAGACTTTACTTGAAGGTACAGAGCTGTGGCTGTCTCTCAGATACTGTAATTCCCAAGGCTGGAATTCCTATCATTGGCTCTGACACTGTTCAGCTATGTAATTTTGTACAACTTATTTGCCGCCCCTTCCCCTTTGCTCTCCTCTTATTAGTCTTATATGTTTGGATCTTTAAACTACTTCGGGCCTTGAGGCACTTTTCCAATAAAAATAAAAAACATGAAAAGGTCTTTTCTTTTCTCATCTCTGGGAACAGTTAGAAGTACATTTGCACTTGTGCATACACAGATGCACTCACACATGTACACACACAAAACATAGACTAAATATCTTTTGAGAGGGAAAGCTCTCCTGGGATTTAGTCTTAAACTGCAGCAAATGATGCTTGAATATAGAACTTGCCCTCATTGCTCATACTGTTTCCCTGAACTGGTCTACATTAATAGACTTTGTTAATAGTAGGTTGTCAGTGTTGCCTTTATGAAGAAGAGGTTTATTGGGTAAACTGTAATTTTAAATGATTAGATGACGCCACTATAGTTAATGAGAACTGCTGTTGGTTTTTAGTGTGCATTGTTATTAATGCTCAATGATTATTATTTTCCGGCAGATACACAGAATGAAAAGGAACGTGTGAGGAAGTATGGAGCTTTTATTCGAACGCTTCCACCAGTCAATAGGGCAACTTTGGCTGCTTTAATTGAACATCTTTACAGGTCAATGCAAATGATGCACTGTAGCAGAGAAATTCTTTTAATGTGTTCTCAGTAGAACTCTACCATAAATGAAATGTGGCTTGTTTCATTAACTGTAAGCTTACTTAGTTGTGGCAATTATATTTGATTCCCCCCTTAATTTATAATGTGTTTTTTCTTTGGTTGTATTTTTAGCACTGAATAACTATAAATATCAATGGAATGAAACAGCCTTAGAGTGAGAGAGGGCTGCCAGTCTGTGTCCAAGGAGGGTAATTTTTGATGTAGCTTCTTTATATGAACCCCAGTCTGCTAGTCTCCAGAAGATTGTTGCAAATGGTTCTTGCAATTAAAGATTTTTTCAGGGAAAATGCCTTCTCAATTTGTATTGCACGTCATAACTTTGAGAATTAGCTACCCTTTCTATTTTTCATCAATGCTTCATTTTGCAACTGAAGTAGCAGTAGACAATATCCAAAATATGACCTTGTTTAAGCGACAAAGGTCATGTTTTATTCCTAGGTCAAATAAGTATAAAAAAAACGTGACATATATCAAATGTATAAAAAATGTGTGACTTGCATGATTCTGCAATGTCATGGCTAAATAGTAATGGTCTATATTGTATTACATTTATTATATTATCTATTGAATAAGTTGAGTTATTTTCCTGGCAAATTGTAGTGGGTAGAGAATGTGTAAAGTCTTTTCTTTACAGGATATTGTTCTCAGAAATTACATTACATAGCCAGGTGTATAGCAGGTGTCCTTTAAAAACTATTTATAGAGTTATTAAATTGATTCGTGCCATTATTGGGATACAGATTATAGTAAGTATTGCATTTAATAATTTTTCTAAGCATATCCAGTTCAGATTTATTAACAGTTTTACCTGTTCTGAAAGTAGTTTGAACTCGTGTATAACAGCCAAAATTCTGTGATACTACTGTGTTTGCTTCTAAAGAGAACATGTTATGTAAACAACAGAACTGATATGAAAACTTTACCATAAGTATAAGACTAAGTAGGAACTCATTTCTTTCCATGTTTTGTTTGATTGTAGATCATAAGTTCGGAGGACATACTGAAGTCACATAATATAGCAAAGCTGTATTTAGCATTGGCGCAGCCTCACCTTGGATACTGTGTCCAGTTCTGGGCCCCACAGTTTAAGAAGGATGTAAAGGTCCTTGAATGCATCCAGAGAAGGGCAACAAAGCTGGTGACAGGGCTGGAAGGAATGTCCCATGAGGAGCAGTTAAGGACTTCAGGCTTGTCTAGTTTGGAGACAAGGAGGCTGAAGGGTGACCGCATTGCGCTCTATAGCTTCCTGAGGAGCCGAAGTGGAGACAGAGATGCTCTCATCTCCCTGGTATCCAGGGATAGGACACATGGGAATAGTTTAGAGCTGCATCCAGGGAGGTTCAGACTTGATATTGGGAAACATGTCTTTACTGAGAGGGTGGCCAAACACTGGAACAGGCTTCCTAGAGGGTCCTTGATAGTCCTCCCAAGCCTGTCAGTGCTAAAGAGGCATTTGGACAATGTCCTTAATAACATGCTTCAGCTTTTGGTCAGCCCTTAAAGTGATCAGGCAGTCAGACTAGCTGATCATTGTAAGTCCCTTCCAACTGAACTATTCTATTTTTATTCTGTCCTATTCTAAATAATTTTGGTATCGCTTAAGATGCAGATAGAAAGTTTTCGTTTCTGTAATGAGATGCAAGATAGGGAATATAAAGAAATAAATATAAAAAAGAATAACTTAAATTAGATATTTTCATTGCATTTAATGTTGTTACCCTTTTTGAAATGCACTCCGTTTTCTGTAGAGGAGCCTCAGACAATTAAAGGAACAATGAAACCTTTTAAATATGTTTATTTTTCCTTCAACAGGGTACAGAAGTGTTCGGAAATCAATCATATGAACCCTCACAATCTAGCCATGGTGTTTTCCTCCTGCTTATTTCAAACTAAAGGCCAAACTAGTGAAGAAGTCAATGTAATTGAAGATCTAATTAAAAATTATGTGCAACTTTTTGATGTAGGTATCTTTATATAAAGTGTCTTAATTGCTTAGCTGTTAGGCATGCTAAAATACAGAAATCTTCATAAAGATGATCTTGCTGATCATCTGAGAATGTGCTGGGCTTTTGAACTCTAATTCAGTGGACATTGTGTGCTTTAAATTTTATTTCTGAGATAGCTTCGCCTGTGTAGGAAAGACTATATTTCTAGGATTCCTGTGAGCTACTCCTTTCCAAAATGGTGCACATTCTTCTTGCTGACACCAGCATACCAATTGTAAGAAAATTTAAAGATTATGACTATTAAAAATAATAATTCTATTCAAATTTTAAGGGACTGATCAGAACTGAAGCATGGAAGAAGTTGGTGTTGTTAGTCTCTGAGCTGTGGTTACAATAAAGACTAGGGAAAGTGTTTGATTCTTTAGGCCTAGAAAGAACATTAAATCCAACTGGATAGAAAGGGCACTACTAGCAGCAATTTGTATCAGCCATTTTGGTTTAGAGTTTACTGTCACTGTAACATTGTTTGGCAGTTTTTCATGGAGTCCTCTCTCTTCTAATACGTATTTGGTAAAGATTATGCTAATTAGGCCCATCAATGAAGTTCTGTCTCTGACTGATAGAATATTTTGCATAGCTGCTTCTATAAGAACATGATTAACAGTATTTTTAATTGTAATAATATTTATTATTGTTACATTATTATTGATTACTTGCTATTGTTAAATGTAAGCATTCTTCTATATGTATATCTGCACATAAATATATTTTATTATATTATATTATATTTATTCTATTATATTAAATAAGTCTTTGCTAGTTTATGTTTAATTTTTATACTAGCTCCCTTATACTTATTAATTGATCAAAAAATATCCATATACAGATAAATGAAGATCAGGTCAAACAAATGGATATAGAGAACAGCTTTATTACCAGGTGGAAAGACACTCAGGTAAGTGGCAAATATCGACTGGTATGAAAACATTTTTAACAAAGACTATTCTGTTGTCTACAGATTTTATACCTAGATTTTTAAATGTATATTTGTAGGTTTGCATAGTGGTCAGCGTTGCTAAACAGAGCTGAGGGAAATAAAATGAAGTGAAAGAGAAGGCATCAAGTGATAAAGCAAAACTGTTCTGTGTGAAGCATACTGTGGAATTATATTCTGGCCTGAGCACTGGGATAGCTTACAGGCTGCTCCATGCTTTTACTATGCTTCATAAATCGTACTGGTAGAAAATGGTCAACATTTGCAAGTGTGAAAGTGGTGACCTGTCTTTTTTTAATTTAAACGTGCATATTAAAATATCATCAACTGTATATTAACACTTCTATTATTCATGAGCTTTGGGTATATATGCTGCCTCTTCATTAGAGTTTCACCATTCCTTTGAGTTTAAAGCATCTGAATTTTTAGCCGCATCCTATTTTGTGACCATTTCTAGAACCCCAGAGCACAAATATTATTTGGAGAAGCTTCAGGCACACTAATAATCAAACTAAACTTTGGGATATGATATAAGAAAATAGGAGATCTTATGCCACTTATTATCATCTTGAGTTCCAGTCTTACCTGTCACAACTTTTGAATAACTTCAGAGTGGTAAGAAACAGCAAAGTGATAGCATGTTTCACTGTCTGAATGGTATTTGTGTACAGTCCTAATTAAAGCAAAAATTGGTAAGTTTCATAACACTGCCAAGGGGGTTGGATTAAGAGAGGTACAAAGAAATGTAGGAAGCTTAAAAGCTTTTTGAGAAATCTGAAGTAGTGGAGGAGAAGCTTTCAGTGATTTTGGAGCTTATAGGGCTTTAGAAACTAATAGAAAGCTAGCAGAAAAAAAATCTATAATGCTTTGTCTGTTGGCTGCCTTCCCTCTTTCAGCAACAGTTTTGTGGTACCTTGTAAGCCATCAAGCCATTAAGAAGAAAGAATCTTGCAAATACACGTTGAAATTTCATGTTCTGGGAATTGGTATCTGAAGTCTTATTTTTATCTCATTTTCCCTTATTGTCTGGGTGAGAGTGGCATGAAGATTTCTGACCGTCATGACCTACTTTGAATGTGCATATACATGGTAGAATGCCTGTTTCCTCCTTTTGGTACCTGTGGGGTAGTGACCAAGTCACTGGGAAACAATTTAAATTTTATTTCTAGTGTCTGTCTCGCAGAACGTATACATATCTGCCTTTGTAATGGCAACAGCCCCCCTCACCACCTTTGATATATGGAACTTATTAATTCTGGGGTCCATGAGAAGGCCCTTATTGAGATAAGGCCCTTATTGAGAGAATAGAATACAGGAGGATTTTCTCCATCATCTTCCCAGGGACTGAGGTGAGGTTCACCAGCCTGTAGCTCTCCACATCTTCCTTCTTGTCCTTCTTGAAGACAGGATCAATACTTGTGCTTTTCTTGTTAGAGTGACTTTACAGTGATATCAGTAAGACTCCTCATCACTTGTGGGTGCTACTTGTCAGGCCCTGTGGACTTAAGTAAATCTAGTTTCTTTAAGTACTCCTTAACCTGATCCTCCTCCACTGGGGTAATCTTCCTTGCTCCAGACTTTCCCTCTGATTTCAGGGGCCTGGGATTCCTGAAGGTCAGTCTTATCAGTAAAGACTGAGGCAAAAAAGGCATTCAGTGCCTTGGCCTCTTCTGTGTGATTTGTCACCTGGTTCACTGCCCTGTTCAGCAGTGAGCCCATGTTTTCCCTAGTCTCCCTTTTGCTGTTTATGTACTTATAAAATAATTTCCCGCTGCCCTTTGCACCCCTTGCAAACTTCAACTCGGGGTCAGCCTTGTTTTTTCTAACCTCATTGCTGCCCAATGGAACAGTAGCTCTGCACTTTTTTTGGGTCACCTGCCCCTGCTTCCATCTCTTCTACACTTTGTACATCTGAGTTCAGTCAGGAGCTCTTTGCTCCTCCGTCGAGGCCTCATAAATAGGGATTATTTGCAGTGCTTTATAGTACTTAAAATTTTGAAGGCAGAAGTGAAAGGGCTTCTTATTTTCAGGTGGTCCGCAACTGTCAAATTGGTTCTCATTCATTCTTAACACATTGCTAGAAATGACTGCTTTTAGTTTCAGAGAGAATGCTTGTACAAGTAAAACTTAAAAAATTGAAGAAAATGGCACTTCCTACTTCATTTTAAAGGGAGAGAAAGCACTAAAGAGAAATGCATTAAGAATTGCATTTAAATGCATACATTTGAAAATCTATTTTTTTCATCCCATGGGAAAAACGTTCTCCAAAAAATGTGGTAAATAAGTGCTAAATACTTAGACATGATGTGTAAGAGACTCAGCTGGATATGGAGCCTACCTACTGAGTCTTCTAAGTATAACTAACTAGGTATAACTGATATTAAATTTCACTGGATTGTGTTAGCACTTGGGTTTTTCTGTAAAATTTTGCTGTATTCATTAAGTGCTTTCTCAGATAATTTCTAGAGCTATGATTTCCATCTCAGCATTGCTATTATTTTTCTAACTTATTTTTCTGGCAAGAGGTCTTGTGTTTGCGTACCACAGAGTTGTGAAAGTCCAAAGGTCTTAGGTGCAGGACGGCTGACCTTACCTGTGGCGCAGAAGCACTCCTGGCTTGCTCTGTGATCTTGGAACCCCAGTTGCTCAGAGAAGAGACCGGACCAGAGTGTGCCCTGGTTCTTTCCAGGCCCGTGCCGTTAGGTTTCTGGTAGCATAAGCTCAGGCATTGTGTCATGTAAGAAGCAATATTTCCATTTTAAGAATTTAGAGTGTGGCTCCTGGATCCCAGATGTACTGTTCTGTCCCAGAGTAAGCACTTAAATTAATTGTGAAGTGGGTAGTGAAGGGAGACTGGAGTCTTAACAGTAAGCGTATGCTGCATAGGAAGCCTTCTGACCTAGCCAGTAGCTGGGATGCTGAAGGAAGAAGCTTCTTAAATTCTGCCTTTCTTGCATGCCTGAACATGCTTGTGTCAGATACTGATTCACAGACCCGAACAGTCATCTTAAGATAAGGTACTTTCTAGAGGACAACTTGAACATTTTCTTCCATTTTAATATACAGATGAGGAATGAGGAGGCTAAATACTTCCTTGAGCAAGGTAAGGGCTGACCTGAATGTGGTTTTTTCCTTCACTTGGTTATCTGTGGTTACAGTGTGGTACAGCTTTATTAGCTGCACTTGAGCATTTGATTTCCTTTGCATCTGATTCCACCCCTTCAATATCCTTCCACGACTGTACAATCACCTGTTTTGGCATTGTCTTGGGAATATAAATTCAAAACATTTGGTTTGGCAGTGGGCTCATCCAGAGCGTATCCTGGATGAGTTCAATGGTTAGATGGATTAAGCCCCTTGGCTTTACCAAGATGGCACCAGTCCTAAGCAAGAAGAAAGTTTTGGTACCAAGACTGTTTTAATAGAAAAGGTTAATTCATTGGGTATCCGTGTACATAAGTGATTGTTTTGAGGATTGCTGTTGTGAAATTAAATGCAAAAGAGACAGTTTAGTCTCTTTTTGTGTTGCTCAAGACCTTACGTGAGCAAACACTTTGGATTTCCACGTGAAATTACGTTACATAAACAAATATATATACTAGAAAAGCTCAATATGAAAAGGAGACAGAAAAATTGATTATTAATGAAAAATTATTGTAGCACAGTACCACCTTTTGCACTCTTTTCTAGAAATATTTTATTATTAAGACCTAATCAAATATTTGACACTGTATTATTTGTATAGTATGGGCAAAATGGATTTGCACTATAAATTATGAACATTGTTTTATGGCTTTATTCTTTAATAAGGACTTGAATGGCATAAAAAGGAAAATAGTATGCAGAATGATTGACTTCCCTGGTTCCCAAACAGGACAATGATTTCAACTTAAAGCTGTGGTTGATGTTCTTCTCCCTATAAAGAAATTAAGAAATACAAAAATCCAAGAACAAACTTGGTCACTGGGGCATTTTAAAATTGTGTATCTGAAGTGATTCCAGATTCCTACCAGGAAAACATGAATTCTTAATATTCAGCACACGTTTTCACAACCTGTTACGAGGAAAATAGTAACTGAGCTGCTGGATTTTATTAGTTAATCTCTGTCAATATTGTATCTGAAGAAGTCATGAAATGCTGAGTTTGAGTTAGAAAATGTTTTTGGATCTTAGCAAATGATTGGTATCTTTATTCTATGTGGCATTTCCTGGAAAAAGAGCCACCAGAAGTCAAGACAGCAAATATGAACTCAGGGGACCTTAGTTGTTTGAGAGCACTTGCCCCAGCGATAACGGCCTTTTTCTTTTTAGCTTTCTAAACAAGCAATGGACATTGAAACAGAATCTCTGCCTTTTAATGGTTGATAAATAGAAGTCTGAACTGCTTTTAAAGATACGGACTGCATTCTCTCTGTTATATCAGCCTTTTACCCCTTGAATATAACAACTGAGGAATGGAGTCCTCAATAGCCTGACTGTCATTTGTGGCAATTTGATTGTGACTGTGAACATTTTTCCCCTCTGAATTAAGCTGTGGAACATCTGCCAGTTGCCAATTTTTCTGTAGTAGGCATGATTAATTTCACTAGTGTTTCAATTTAAAAATACATTTTTCTGAAACTCCCTGTGCACATAACATGTGAAATGCATGGATGTCTAATGCCTGGGGCCACTTTAATGCAGAAGGGGGTAATTCTGATGAAAAATGGTACGCTTGCTATTATTGCAAAGTATTTCCTGCCTGAATCCCACTGATTAAAGAAGCTGCTTCTAGGTGGTTACAAGGGTGTTTTGAGATTCTATACCTAACTTTTTCTCTAGAAGAATTCAACATTTCCCTAACTATGCATGGTGTTGTCAGTAGGTTTTGCTGGGTGAATACAGTAGAGCCAGACCTGGACTAACATTAAGTGCTTTTGAAAAAGATTGACCTTCCTCTTTGTTATATGTTACTCTTGTAACTTCTGTCATGAGATAAAGTGCGTATTACTCATAATTTCAGAAGACTAGATTATATGGATGCCTACACTTTATATTTTACTAGGCTTGGCCATATAAACTTCTTTTAAACTACTGTTGTTAAGTCCAAGTTAGCATTTGATGCTTTCTTAACACTGTATAAAGAATAGCCAGACCCCAGATAATTGTCAGGAGTTGTGTTCACCAGTACAGACCTGAAACAGGATCAACACTTGCAGAATAGAAACAGCAGTTAATTGGAATGGTGTAACTTTAACTTGGTATCTTTCATGACTTCAGTGAAAGGAAAGCAGTATGCTGAAACATTCTTTTTCAGCTGCTCTGCTTCCTCTGTCAGTAGCTACCATCTTTCAGTAGCTGTAAGCAATTAGCAAGACCGTGCATGTGGAAGACTTGCACATGCAGACCGTGTCGCATGGAGACTGGACTTCAGGCTCATGCAGGGGAGGTAGCTCTTTGGGAACGTTTTTAGATGGGATTCTAGTTACTGTTAAAACTGATGACACGGGGCAGACCGAGTGATGTAACAGCATGGGTTACGTTGCCAACTTAGGCCTCAAGCAACTACAATTAAGAATTGTGTGTAAGAATCCTTTCCATTTAACGTCAGACACTATTGCATCAAAACGTGCACATATTTGTGGGAAATGCAGTGATGCAGACACTTAATACATTTGAGTATATAGGTAGCTATACTAGTATTCTCTCCAGGCTAGTCATGCAGAGTGTCCAGAGAGCAACTGAACAAAATTTCTGCTGAAGGCCTGGAAGTTCTCGTGTCTGAAATGTCACTGAAGTTCCGTTCCAGGTGGCACTTCATTAGCTGCTCTTCATTTTCTGTCCACCATATACTTATGCCAGCTGTTTCTGTTTGCTGCTGTAATTTATATCACGTTTTCTTTCCATACGGTTGTTTACATGAGCCCAGTGGAAATCAAATGTCAGCTTCATTCTTATTTCCAACCTTTTTCTGTAATAACATCTGAAAAGCAAATTTTGCAACTAAATGAGCTTTTTGAGTCTGTGCCACTATAATTAAGCAGCTTTCTTCAAAGTAGCTTTGTAATGTTTTTCCTCACAAATGTTTCCATTAGTTTTCTATTCTCAGAGGCTAAACTAACTTTAAAGTCACCGTTTTTCAGAATGTTAATGTTCTTTAAAATTGAATGCTACTATTTATTTTTCTATAGAAATGTAGTTTTAGCTTCTGTAAATTAGTCAAAATGTGTCCCAAAGCTCACCTGTTTTTATCATTTTTCTCCATATCTTATTCTGTATATGATGAAGTTTTTTTACTTTTCTTAACATCTTAGTTTATAGTAATATATAAATAAGTAGCATCACTATGAATACTGTTCTCAAAATTAAGACACAAATTGTTAAGATATAATAATATATATAACAGATTATATAATAACAAATTAGATATAATAACAAATTGTTATTCTGAATATTAATTTGATTATTAATTCTTCATATTGGCTTATTAATAAAAGGGTACACCTCCTGAAAGGTCCAGTTTTCTGTCTTATTTTTTTCTTCACATGCTCTGATCATCACCATGATGAGTTTTAGAAAATATTTTTTGTACTGGGATAAGTTACACTCTTCTGACAATGCTTATGACTATACTGCAAGGAAAGTAGAGCAGGAAAAACCTGCAACATTTTTATCTGTAGAAAAGTAAAATAATTTCTCATCCATGAAGATAATTTTATCCATAGATTAGCAAACTTACTAACGATGGAAAATACTGAACTCCTTTTCATGAATCAGATTTTTCTAATTGATCATACAATGTTGGCTTTACGGACTTTACAATTTTTCCAATTTGTAAGTTGCATATTGTCAGACATTCTTAAATTGTGTTTGTTGGTATAGAGTATATTAAGCTATTACATATTATGTAATACATTTGCTTTATCATCTAATTATTCCATGTTACCATTGTACCTAAAATTTAGATAGCTCTTCAACAAATTTGAAGAGCTGTGTTTAAGAGGTTGATATTAAGAATACTTGTTTAGATTCCTTTTTTAAATATGGAGTGACAGGTTTTCATTGTGATTAATAATCATACGTATAGTCTTTGTAGTAACAAATTTTGATTCTCTGGATATGTAAAAATGGCTATATGACTGAAATATTGTTATTTGTAATTTTTCCTCTAGTTTTTAACAAACTAATTTTTCACAGTTTAAAATTCTGTTAATCTCTTTTGGCTCTGAAGTGAGCCTCAATAACCTCGAAGTCAGAGTTACGGTTCTGTCAGTTTAAGATACTAAGGTACATACATGTCTTAGATTTTGCAGACTTAAATATAAATTTTAAATTTCCACTTAATTCATGTCCCCTTAGTTTTCCTGCTCTTGAATGTATCTTTGTGAAGTGTGCTCATTTTGCTTGTTACTGTTCTGCTGGATTTAGTCAGAGTTCTGAATCTGTGAATAGGGGTTGTCTTTTTCCTTACACTAGTCAAATACAAATGAACGTAGTGCAGGATTTCCATTAGAGTCAACATTTGGACTATTTTTGTAGATAAGTGGGTGGGGAAAAAGTTTGAGTTCAGTAGGTTCTAGCACATCTACTAGATAATAATTGTACTTTCCCTTTTTAAAAGGATACTTAAAATATTTTTAAGACAGTCTAATTTCTTTTTTAATTGTTTTATTTTAGGTTTCCCAGGCTGGAGATCTGCTTATTGAAGTTTACGTGGAAAGAAAGGAGCCAGACTGTAGTATTATAATCAGGGTTAGTGTACAAAAGTGATACAGTGTTTTTACTAAGCACTTTGACATGAAGTATACCAGATTTATTTTCATACATGTTTTTATATGATTACATAATGAAAGTAGGAATTTATATCTATGATTATTCTTTTGAATATTTTTTTAAAACTTGCTGTGTTGCCTAAATTTTGTAAAGACTGATTATTTTATATTTTTAAGAAGAGTGTTACGATACAATTTTAAAGGGGAGATGTCCTCCTTTGGTTTTACTGCAGTATACAGTGATATGAATTCTCACAGCTCTATGGGTGCAACACACAAGAACATTAACAAGTACACAGTGAATGCTGCTTTTATTCAGTAGTACGAGGCTATTTAAATGACCTTCCTCCTGATTTTTCTTTTTGCCAGTGGCTATCTGCTTTCCTTGAGTGCTAAGAAACCAAAGATTGTTACTTAATATAATTGAGATTTTTTCAGCCTTGTATCTGATAATGTATTTTTAAACACGCTTCATGGAGTAATGGTCTATTGTTTGGATGCTGAGGGGAAAAAAAAATCATTTCTATAACACCAAAAGACAAATATTGTTAGGAATGAAGGAGAAAATTTAGGGCAATGACTTTTTTTTTAATGTTATACCTCTCTGTTTCTGTTTCCTTTTTGTTCCTTTCAGCACATGACTCTCAAAGACTTGTGTTTGTACACACATGTGATATGTGGTATACATAGATACACACATGCATATGTGCTCATAAGACATACTTTTCGAATTAGGAATAAGTATGGGAATATGCATTGCTAAGATAAAAAAATGGTACTTCCATACTATTTACCTTACCATACCCAAGAAAACCTAGCAAGGCTTTTTTTTTTTCCTAATTTTTCAAGGGTAGACAAAAGGAATTTTGAGTTACCAAGTTATCAGTCAGCTAACAAATATAACTTCTATTTCATGGAACAAAATAAAGAAAGCATGCTCGAGTCTGACAAAGAATTTATGGGTTTCCAACTCGGCATTCATTGGGTTTTCTCTTGGGTTTTTTTAAGTCAATTGCGGGGAGGAAGATTTTGAAAAAATAAATTAGAAATTGGTTGATGTAATATATTATAAACTGACTCAATTTGTATTACAGGTATCACCTTTGATGGAAGCAGAAGAATTAACTAATGATGTTTTAGGAATCAAAAACATTATTCCCAACAAAGATGATATCTGGGCTGCTTTTGAAGTACTTGAAAATGGAGAACTAGGTTAGTGATACTTAAATTTATGCATATTCATCAAATGTTGTTATTTTTATTTTTCAATACTAACATAATCAAAAGCTTACTTAAAGAGTTACTAAAAAGTTTATAGAAAAAAAAAAGTTAGCCTTCATGCCATAGTTTTACATTTGTTTACTGGGGCATCTGCATGATTTCTTCCTACACCTTGCCAGAAATAATGTGATAAATTGTTTTAAAATGCTTATAAATTGGGGGCTGAAAAAATGTTCTTTATATTACTCTGCTTTGCAGTTCATTAGTAATCAGCTATAGAAAAGTAGGTCTTGCCAATAAGTCTCAGAGAAGAAACTTATTTTCATTAGAATGTCAGCAGTTGATTTTATAAGAAATAATGTTTGTCAGAAAATGAAACGAGAAAATACTTGTAATACTTAGGGAAAAGGATATTTTTTATTGTTTAGTCAATTATTTTATCTGTGTAGATGAAAAAGGAGGCATATAAAGTGTGTAATCCTGTGTTTACGGCATGTAGCATTATGGTGTATCTAGCAGGATCTTGAAATACTTGTTTTAAATACGATTCTGCTGCCTACAAGAGCAAATTTCACATGGTCACAATATTCATGAATGTGAAGAGGTTTTGACATTGGAAGTGCTTTATACATGCAGGAGCTTGCACTTTACTATTAGAGATACCTAACATGAAGTAATAGAGATTTTTTTTTAATTAAAATTCTGTATTTTGATGAATAATCACTAATGTCATCTGATTTTTGAAAAATACATGGGGACAAAAATATGCTTTTAGTAAAAACACAATGTCTATTTGCACTTCACAGTAAGTTGTTTCTCTTGTTATTTTCATGTTACTGAAGTGGACTGTGGACTAGTTTATTTCTGTAGTGAAGATACGTATTTTCAAGTTAAGAAAGAAAGAAAAAAAATTTCAAAAAATGAAGAAAGCTAAGATTACTAAATGTTCCAGGATTGTTTGAATAGTTTTGTTGTACTTGATTTTTCAGATGTGCTTACAATAATCTCTTCAGATATTCCTGATATACTCAGACTTGACCTTAGCAGTATCAATAGTGAGAATGGAAGTGTGTTCTCCCTTTTGACTTAAAATAAATTATCCTGATTCTTCTTTGCATCTTGCAGTCTTGTGGTGAGGCTGTGTAGAGCTGTAACATAGACTTCACTTCCAGATTCATAAATGCGGGTGGCAACTGACAAAGAATGCTAGCATCTATTATCTTTAGAAGAGTCCTGATACAAGTACTCTAGAAATCCTATTTCTTTTGACTAATGGGAAAATTTGAAGAGGGAATTTTATTTTCTTAAACCTGCTATATAACACTTACAGGCAAATGAAAACTAAACAAGATATGGCCAAGAAAACATAAAAGTAAATACAAGAGAGACCCCACAGCAGCTTCTTGAGGTATTTGGATGCAACAACTAGTATTTTAGCGTGGGCTAGAAATGTTGTCTGAGCTAATGGCTATCAAATATCAGCAAAACTAAGCTTAGAGTGAGGAGCTACAGGCCCTATATAGGACAATAAATGTTGGCGAGGGATTAGAGTGCATCCCATTGAAATAGGGTTTGTAACACAAAGTAGAAATGGCATACCAGTGTTTTAAAACAAAACCAAACAAGCCAAAACCAAACTAAATAAAGTCCTAATTCAGCACCTGGCTCCAAAGAGTAGAGACTGTGTTGGTGAAATATCTACTTCATGGAGCCCTTTCTGGAAGAATCTGTGTATCAGAACAGGCGAACTGAATCAATAACGTTGAAAAATAAAGTTAATGCAGGTAGTAAGAGGCACTTAGGAAGACTGCTATGGTGCTATGGCTGAATCTAGCAGATTTTCAAAAGGCTGAAACACAGAGAAAATAGCAGAAAAAGAAAGTCCTGTGCAGTCTTTGGTCCAAATGTGTCACTAAACTAAAAAATTGCTTGAGTCTTTGCTGCTGTAGATTGATCTTACTAGCATCATTTAACATTATGTAATCTAAGGCATTTACAAATAAGTGGAGTTTCTGACATGTCATGACAGAAACACAGTTTGCTTATTTGTTTCAAATGTTCATTAATGATCACAATGTCTCTGACAGAAATCAATTTTCTACTTGTCTTCTTGCCATGGTCTGGTACCTGTCCAGTATATGGTGGTATTCAGTTTATTACACTAAATACTGAAGTTTTATGAGAGTTATTCTACTTTTTAAGATGTACTGCCCTGAAAATGAACCCTGAGAAGGCAAGAAAATTAGAATTTTATATTTTCTGAAAACTAATTTTCTCCTGATAGTTAATGTTGTTTAGGGTAAAAATGAGTGGGTTTGGATATTTACCGGCATATGATGACCTACATAAAAGGGTAATTGGACGTACGTGTTGACTGCTTGCTGTTCAAAATACTAAAATTGCAATATTAAAAATCAACTAAATTATTTGCATATAGAAATGTTGAAATAATTGCTAATTTTATTGAGCCTAATGCTGAACATTCAATACCATACACTTTTAGGATTTTTTAGTTATTTGTGCTTGATGGATAGTTTGTAAATGAGGTGTGTTGCCAGTAAAATAGCTAATGCATTTCAGCATGATGATTTATGTTCCGTGTAACCCATGATGACAGATGGTCTTAAATGTAACTATAAATAAAACAGTAGGTGTTTACTCTGGGAGTGCTGGTGTTCTAGGAAGATGTGGTGATTTGCCAGTGCTTCCTGCCTTTGATTTGTAAAGTTCTCCTTAAGATGGATTTTTCTCTTGTACAAAGGCAACAAGTCATTTTAACTTTATCACGTCCAAGTCCACAGTTTCCCAAAAGTTGAAAAGAAATTTTAAAAGTTTGCCCATTTAAAACAAAAGGGCCAGAAGAAATGGTGTTATAAAGTGGGGATTGAGTTGCTGTCAACAGAATGGTATTTTTTGTTAGGCTGCTCTGTTGTCATGTCTGAATAATAAAATCTTTATATAAGTGGTACAGCGAGTCTACAGGTAAGGTAGGTTTTTTGCATCCCAAAACAGTGGTATTTTTTTCTGACACTTAAATGTGTTATTTGTGGCTGCTGCTTTCTGAAGCTCCGGTGTTCAGGTGTTCAGGAAAATATGTTCTGCTAGAGTGTAGTGCTGGACAGTCCCAAAGCAGCTGTTGACATTTCATATTCATCTATCCTAGCAGAAATGAAAAATGAGATTATGGTGGCATCCTTTTCCCTTCAGTACTCAAGAGACACAGGGCTAGACTGCCTGACCCAAACATGACAGTGTGACACAGGTGTGACTTTCCTGGAGCTGTACCCAGCTCTTCTCAAGGCCTGACCCACATAAGTTGGTATGCAAATGGTAACTCAGAACTTTTGGAAAAATCTCTCTTTGGAGATGGAATGACGCTTATATCCACTGCTCGAAGTCGTAGCCCATAAAGCCATCGTTACAGTTTTTGTGCTTACTTCTTGAGCACTTGAAAGCCTTCGGGGAGAGGAGGGAGGAAGATGGGGGGGTGGGGGAAAGATTAATAGAGAGAGGAGCTATATGGTCTGTCTCCATCCACATCAGTGTTGCTTTGTATGATACCTCAAGCTGTGTTGCAGTACACATCACACTCAGATTTTTGATGGATCTGGTAATGCCGATCTAGGGACTATTTGCAAGATCTTTCCTATTTTCATTTGGTTTATGCAGTGGGGTTTGTACGGAGTACGGGCTGGACTTTCTTATCACCGTGCTTTTTCCACCTTGTGAAAGTGTCTCAGAGTTTCTGTTTTACAATGGATGGATACCCATCAACAAATACACGTTTGAGCAACGTTAAATATTGAAGTGCACACATACAGTCTAGTCATGCCTTCATCTACCGGTATTTTAATCTTGCTGTACTCTTTGTATGAGGTTGGAATATAAAAGAGCAAGTCTAGAAATTCCCCAACCATAGCAACAGGAAGACCTACTAAGACTGCGTACTTTTGCCTTCCAGTAAAAGAAATGTAACGAAACCAAGAGTCTGTCTCGGTCTGCTTTAGAATCATAGAATCTTAGAATCACTTGGGTTGGAAGAGACCTTCAAGATCATCAAGTCCAAATATAAACCTGTGCCAAAACCACCCCTAAATCATGTTCCTCATCACCACGTCTACCTGTCTTTTAAATACCTCCAGGGATGGTGATTCCACCACTCCCTGGGCAGCCTGTTCCAGTGCTTGATAACCCTTTTGGTAAAGGAAGTTTTTCCTTATATCCAACCTAAACCTTCCCTGGCACAACTTGAGGCCATTTCCTCTTGTTCTATCGCTTGTTACTTGGGAGAAGAGATTCAGGTAGTTGTAGAGAGTGATAAGGTCTCCCCTCAACCTTCTCTTCTCCAGGCTAAACAATCCCAACTCTCTCAGCTGCTCCTCATAAGAGTTGTTCTCCAGACCCCTCACTAGCTCCGTTGCCCTTCTCTGGACACGCTCCAACACCTCAATGTCCCTCCGATACTTTGGTGCCCAAAACTGAACACAGTGCTCAAGCTGCAGCCTCACCAGTGCTGAGTACAGGGGCACAATCACTGCCCTGCTCCTGCTGGTCACACCATTCCTGATCCAGGCCAAGATGCTATTGGCCACCTGGGCACACTGCTGGCTCCTGTTCAGCCGACTGTCCACCAGGACCCCCAGATCCTTTTCTGCCGGGCAGCTTTCCAGCTGCTCTTCCCCAAGCCTGTAGCGCTGCCTGGGGTTGCTGTGACCAAAGTGCAGGACCTGGCACTTGGCCTTGTTAAACCTCAGGCCATTGGCCTCAGCCCGTCAATCCAGCCTGTCCTGATCTCTCTGCAGAGCCTTCCTACCCTCAAGCAGATCAACACTCCCGCCTAATTTGGTGTTGTCTGCAAACTTACTGAGGGTGCACTCAATCCCCTCGTCCAGATCATTGGTAAAAATGTTAAACAAGACTGGCCCAAAAACTGAGCCCTGAGGAGACCTGACGCCAACTGGATTTAGCACCGTTCACCACAACTCTCTGGGCTCGGCCATCCAGCCAGTTTTCAACCCAGTGAAGAGTCCACCTGTCAATGCCATGGCCTGCCAGCTTCTTTAGCAGAATGCTGTGGGAGACTGTGTCAAAGGCCTTACTGAAGTCCAAATAGACAACATCCACAGCCTTTCCCCTATCCACCAGGTGGGTCACCTGCTCATAAAAGGAGATCAGGTTGGTCAGGCAGGACCTGCCCTTCATGAACCCATGTTGACTGGGCCTGATCCCCTGTTTGTCTTCCACAATGCTTTGGTCATTAACAGACAATGTAATCTATACCAGTTTGGTTTTTTTCACTGTAATGACTCAAAATTCTTTGTGTTTTGATTGCAGAGAATTGGTAGCTAAGATGATTCATTTTTGTATTGAGCCTAGGCCAATGAGGCCCAGTATAGATGCAGGTCTCTGTTCTGTTTGAGAACTGGGTATGCCCTGTGATAGTCCTAACTTTTGTATTTAATTTGGAAGCAGTGGTTTAGTGTCTGTACATGAGAAAATATTCATAACTAAATACAAGAGTCGCTGAACGTTTGACTACCGCTTGTTTAATTTGATATTCATTGCCTATGCAGACCCTGCCAGCAAAAGTGTTGCTGCAGAAAATCAATGAAGTGCCTAATTGTCTTATTTTGAAAGCAGTGTTTTTCTTTTATAGCTCAAAGTAAATGAGACAGTGTTGTGTATAGGCATGTGTAATTTCTAAGGGCCTTCAATCTTAATGTTTTTTTTATTTCAACATTGTTTGGGTTTTTTCCCTCTGGCATTTTTCAGAACGTCCTTTGCATTATACAGAGAATGTACTAGAACAAGTTCTTCACTGGAGTTCGCTACCAGAACCTGGCACTGCATATCTGATAATAAAGAGATTTCTAACAGCAGACATGATAAAACTCTACACTGGTACGTATCTTTTTAAAACTTAGATATTTCATGTGGGGACATGACGATGGCAATTCTTTTATAGCTGTTTCACTGGGGCAAAGTGTCCCGGAACATCTAAATTACTACTGCTTTGCAAAAGTTACTGATTTACTGAGGGTTGCGCTGACTTCCTTTTAAAACATAGAAATTATGGATGTTCTCGTTTCTACAAACTGTAAGCTCTCCCATTTGACCATAAAAGTATACAGAAACTCTGCATTCAGTTCAGTTTGTGAACTTCTGCTGTGAATCTGGAGACTGCTTTTTTAATCCATAGTGCAGTTCTGCACAGTCTGTCCACATGTATACTGCACTATATTCTCTCTCTGGACCAGATGTACCTATATCTTGTGTATAATGGTTAGGTTATATATGAAGCATATAATTTACACATAATTATGTAAGTATGTTATACAGTAATTATAATTTCTGTTATATAATCCTATACTTCCAAACTACAGAGATAATTTGAATGACATATTCAAGCAACTGAATGACTTGGGGAGCATGGAGCCTTTAAAAAGGATGAGGAATTTAGATCTGACACTTGAAAGGAAATATAGGTCAAATATATAGTGGGAAAAATATGAATTACAATCTGCCCCAGTCCTATTTTGGTTTTTTACATACCTGGCTTTAAGTCTCCCATGTAATAGTACATACTATTTTCTTTGAGGGAGGCAGGATTTTAGAAGGTAAATATGCCCCCCAATTGCTATCCTGTTTTCAAGTATTTGAAATCCTGTATGCTGTCACTGTAAAACATGCAATGGTGATACATGATACTTGATTTAATGCCCATCTGATTTGATCTAGTGACTTATTCAAATATGTCATCTCTCTTCTCTATACACAGAGGTAGTAATCTATCCAGTTATATATCTCTTCTGCTTTGATTTCAAGAAGTAAAAATTATGCTGTTATGCTTATTCTTGTGAAAGTAATAGCCTTCCCTCGTCATCCCTTATTCCTGTAAAAGCATATTCCACATATAGGAACCAACCTTAACGAGTGGGGTATTCACGACTTTTATGTTTGAGTTTCACTATCTCTAAAATGTCATAGCAGATAGTGAATAGAGAGAAATGGCCTACTTCATTAAAAACTTGATATATGAACCCCCCTCACCTCAGTCAGTATGTGTTGAGGTATAATTAGAAAGGACTGTGTGAACCACTGCTCTGAGGAACACATAAGCATTGGACTAGTGTCAATATACAAAATGTAGTACTATTTAAGGCGGAGACCTGACATTTGCCCTCTTTCTTTCCTAATGTCTACATCCATTTGTTGTCCTAACCCATCACAGTAATTGTTTGCATCAATTCTATCAGTTTGACCTTTGTCTAGACACACTGATTTTTGACTGGCTGTTTATATTTACTGGCTTCTTAATTTCTGAAATGTTACCTTTTCTACCTGGATCTTGTTTTAATAAAATAATGTTTAAAATAAACACAGTTCTGTAGTAATTTAATCTTGTTAGTTTTTGAGTCCACTTTTAGCTTGTAAATTTACTCTGAAACACTAGCAATACTGAGGAGCAAGTTCCCTAGCTTTAGCAAAACAGGATATAGATTAGGTGTAGGAGAAGATACACAGAAAGTCTGCACCATTCATCAACATTTTGTAGTTGCAGGAAACTGTTTATTGTTCCTATTTCTAATCTTGCACCGGTACATGCTGTTAAAACAGGTAAGCAGCTGTTTCAGGACAAAAAAGATACATGTTTTTTAGATAAAGATTGTACTTCCATCACTAGATTGTGTCAGAGTGAGACAAGATATAGGAGGAGGTCATTGGGAAGAGGATGCTCCCAGTGTCTGGAGGAGGAGGCAGTTGTGGTTACACTGGGGCTCTCCATCTCAAAGAGCACAAGAAATAGCTGCTGGCTTGAATGAAGAAGGGAAGACCTCAATCTTTTCAGTCTTTTATTCTCTTTATGTGGATAATTCCTCCTTGCCGAGTAGTAGGGCTGAAACCAGATGTGCAACCCAAACTACTATATGAAATATGTTTTTTAACAGTGGATTCAGCCCATACAAATGGACAACTGGTTGGATGGATGTCCTCCTCCTTTGCAGTAAAATTAATCAGGCTGGGATCATATTATGTATATTGTGTTTATAACTGAATTCTATTAATCTCCCTTGCTTTTATTATTTATGTTAGAATCTTACAGACTAAATTGTGATATTCTTGACCTTGTTTTCTGTTAATGTTACCTCAGAGCTTTGTGTCATCAGCACTTTTCTCCTTTTTCTTCCAGAGACTTTAACGATGTTTGAAATAATGTTCGTTCAATAGTGAGCCTAAAGGAACAGCTCTATTAGCCTCATTTCATCTTGGCAACTTATCATTGTCTTCCCTGTCAGTGCAACTTTTCCCATGGTCCTTTCACATAGTACATTCTCCTTTTTGATAATTATTATACTCATTTTTATTTTGTCCATTTTAAACTAGTTTCTCATGTTGTGCAATATCAAATATTGTATTGACGTCTAGATGTATATTTCCTCTTGTTTAGAAATCAACTTTTCAAGGAAAAAAAAGTGTTAGTTTATTTGTATTGGTATGTTTCAGTAAATATGTGGGGAGTTTTCCGCTTTCCTCCAGATCTTTAGTTATTCTCTCTTGACAATATATTCCATAGCCTTTCATGCTTGTTGCAGGAGCACTTTTTCAAGTGCTGTTCAGAAGGGCAAGGTGTGCATTATATTTTGGTATAAGAGATACTCAGTACAGCTTAGTTCTATTTCAAGACCCTTTTTCTTCTCCTTACCTGAAAATTTCCCACATTAAAGTTTTATTTGTTAGAAAAATGAGAGAATAGCTTCACTATAAAGCGTGTCTATATAGCTCCTTGAGATTTTTACCAGTAAAGAGTTGTGTAATTTGAGTGGGAAGTATTGATTTCCGAGAACAGGGGCTATTATTCAGAGATACTTTTTGAAACGCAAACATCTAAACCATAGGTGGATCAATCCTGAATGGATTGAGTGCATCTAGTTCCTAGTAGTTGCAAAGTTCTAGAAAGTTTTGTGTGTTTTTTAATGTTTGTATCTGAAAAATCATTCTGATTAGGACATATCCTGGTTATTTTAGATTTACTTCGTGAAATACTGGCTTCTAAAGAACATAGAATACCATCAGTTTAGAGGATTATTATTTTTCTTCCTTCTGGCTTTTCTAAGATCTTCATAAGTATCAAGTGCCTGATAAGATTTGCTGTAGTGGGAATGCAGTGAAGTTTAGAATGAGTCTTTGTCATGTCAAGAGCTATGCACAGAAATGTAAAATCTCCCAATTTGGTACAGACGTGGAAGTATCGTGCTACTCTCATTTGGTATGGTTAAGAAAAAAATCTTCTGTTTGTGTGGATAAGGATTCACATTCTATTCTGAACATGAAATAAATATTCCCTTCAAAGAGGGAATATGTTAGTGGGTTTTTTAACTATAGGTATATTTGTACTTAGAACTGAGGCAATCTAAATAACTTCTTTTTAATTGTTGAAATGTATTCATTCTGGCTTTAGACTCTGTGTTAGATTCTAATGAAAATACTGGGAAATTTTCTTTTGAGATTTTTTTCTTTCATGACAAGCATGCTGATTGGAATACAGCTGGTTTTACTTGATCAAATCAAAGTAGTTTTATCTTTTTTTGATTTCCATTATATTTTTAAATGTTTTTCATAACTTCAGTTTGTACTAAGATATAAAGCAAGAAGCAATTAGATTCACAATTTTTAATTATCATCTTTTTGCAAATAACTAGTGTGAGGAGGAGGAAGAATTTGATTCAGACTCTTTAAACAGCTGTTTTCCAGCCAGTATGAAAAATGGGATTGAGATACAACTCTTAGTCCCAAAGTCTCTCTACACTATACAAATGATAGTATAATCTGACTCTGAGTTTTGAAATATAACCTAACTGGTATTTTTGTATGCACTTTAAAGTGTATTTGCATAATTGGACATTTGAGACTGGATATCACTCATATTTTTTGTGTGCACACAACCATGCATCTGATACATTAATATATTTTTCACTACTAAATTTTGTGGCTCTTTCTAAATAGTCATGTGTGGAATAACTATCTACAGGTTCTTTAAAAGACCAACAAAACCCATAAATACTGAAATACAGGTGGTTGCAAACAGTACCGTGCAATATACTTGTATTAGACCCTGTATTTTATGGTAATTAGTTGTTTCATGCAAACTCTTAATTCTCCCTTGCCACCTCTCATACTTGATTTGTGCATGTCATGCAGTACTTGAAGATATTGACCGCTCATTTATCAGAATGTATGAAGTTTGAAAAAATACCTAATTTTAATTAGTATGTGTTACAGCAAGTGTTGCTTTGAAAGCGTTACTATTTATGTAGTTAGTTTTGGGTGTGTAATACTGCTATGCAAACAGTGTAAGTTGGTCTTTTTTTATTCCTGTCTTTTCTGACCAAATGAAAATTTATTTTATGATACTTTTGTTGATTTATTTTTAAAAATTCATTCTTTTTTGAGATTATACTGTGTGCTGCTTCTTAATAATAGAAGTTTTGTTATCAGATGCTCAAATCCTAAGTGGAATTATCATGAAAAAAGCCAATTGAGTGGTTGGGTAAGGATGCTGTTCTCCATATACCACATACTCCTTTTACACCACAGTTTTATTTACTGTCTTGAAATTTATATATGATAAAAGCTAGTGATATCATTCTGGGAATCCTAAACAAGTTTATTCAGTATTTCCTAAATAAGTGAATGACTTACAGGAAATATCTATGTTTAGGAGAAGAAAACAGGTGGTGAAAGCCAAAATATGGCATAAGAAGTAGGCTTGTAGTGTTTTGGGCTAAAAGAATTATTAGCCCTGTTAGTATGGCTCCCTCTTCAAGGTGAAATGGTCTTGACTGGCATGGAGGAGAAGAGGTCATCTCCTGCCTAGCTGGTCTCTCTTCATGCTGGCAGTCTGCTTCCAGCACTAGTTACCTTGAGGAGAAAAGAATACTTTAGAATTCTGATGAATTCTGTGCTCTTTCATAAAGACTTCATAAGATGCAAGTAGGAATTACTTCTTTTCTTTTGTTGTTCCTTTGCTAAAGTGTTGGTTCGGTTTGAGATGAGTTGGGTTGAGCCATATCAGCATGGTAATTACTGTAATTAGCGGTCAGAAGTTTTTGCTATTTAAAATGGATGTGCTGAGAAAAGCTGATAGACTGGTTAAAACAAAAAACCCATATATAGGGCAGAAGAGGAAAACCAAAAGCATCTAGAAGTGGTGGTGCAGTAGCTTACATAAACTAGTAATACCTTTTTTATTTTTTTATTTAGAATTTTAAATTACTGAGAATGTACTGAAAATTTTACTCTGTAACACTGAAAACCTTCAATGGTTCTTGTATTTTCTTGAATAAAAGCTTTTTCAGTACAAAGTTAAATGCTTTATAAAGCTGATGCAAATTTGGGGTTTGGGATTTTTTTGTGGAAGGATTGTTCTGGGTTTTTATGGATTTTACCATATATATGTGGGTTTGTGTGTATTTTGACATACTCATGACAAAATCAGATCTTTATGAAAAATTTTTGCCTCTCTGAAGCACAGAGATTAAAACTGTCTGTTTCGTACTTTTGGATTTAACTGCATTATTAATTCTGAAAGATTCTTTTAATTAAAGTATGTTGGTGGATTCTTTCCATGTTATCTTAGAAGTGAAATAGAGAAGACTTGCCTCACGCCTCAGTAATTAAAATCATAGTGGTATCAATATTTAAGAACACATTTTGCATTAATATATAATATACTTTAATATATAATATGTAATTAAATATAGTGTATAATTATATATAATTAATTTTATTAGTTTTTCATATATAAATTAATAAAAAAATCAGTGGAATTGTAACCTTACTCTTTGGATAAACAGTAATACTAGGGACACTTAAAAAATAGAATCTTCCAGTGTTAAATCTTCTAACAAAATGCTTTTGTGTTTTTTTGATAGAGAAAAATGAGAAAGCTAGTGTGAAAGCAGGCAATCTGAAGTACAAAGAAGAACCATCAAAACTACTGTCCGGAAACAAATTTCAAGAGCGTTATTTTGTGTTACGGGAACGAAATTTGTGTCTTTATAAGGATATGAAGGTACAACAGACAGACTTTTCACCAAATTCTTAAACACTCACTTAAGCTTTCTTTTCTCATGAAAAAGAGAAGAAATGCAAACAGATCAACCTTTCTCATACTAAATGGCAACATCTAGGGTCTGGGCTTGATATACAACATTTTGATCTTACTATTTCAGGGACACTTTAGTAAAAGGAGTTTGTCTCAGTTGCTTATTTATCTACTATAATTTTACATTACTATAAGCTTTAAAAAGTAAAAATAAACCAATGTTTAGGATGCCTACAGCTTGTGCTGGACTAATTTTTTTGAAAACCTACAACAGAGAGCAGTAGTAGAAGTAATATAGAACTTAAGTGAGCTACATGCCATTTTTTCATGGTATCTCACACACAGCCTTTAGAAATTGCAAGCAACAGGATTCTTATACCTGCAAATATCATGATAGAAGAGATTATAGGAAACAGTAATTCTCAATGTACTAGTAAAATCTTCTCCTGCTTCCCAACAACAGTTTTCAGATATATTCTCAGTCCTCCAAAAACTAGAATTTGATAGTTAGATATAACTCAGGATTCCACAGAAGCGAATTTAGGCATACTGATAATAGCATGGTGGGTTCAGTTTTAAGTATTTCATGGGAGTTTTCTTTAAAGAGTGTTCCTGGGTGTATGCAGCTTGTATTAAAGTATAAAACTAATATAAATTGTGAACTATGTTTTTATTTTTGTTTTGATTAAGTTCTGGTTGGGGGGGGGGGGAATCTGTTTTTAAAGTTTTGAGTTTAAAGTGCTTTTATTTTTGCTAACTGCTGGTTTTGCCCATCCAGCAAATACAGCTGTACGCTTGCTGACCTTCATAAAGTACTTTTTTTTAAAGATAGATCCATTGCTCAAGTAAGCTAATGCAAAAGAAATATTGTGTCTTCTTGTGATACTGTGGATATAATCTTAATTAGAATGACCCCAGAATGTCTAAAATAGTGTCTCATAATTTAGTGCTAAAACTCAAATGGGCACATATGTGAGAATAAATTAATATGCCCATAAAACCTTAATTAGTGTCTTGGAAAGAATTTATGATAGGATTGTTGTACTACTTTACAATCTGCTTTTTTAAGCCATTCTGATTTATAAAACACTTAATTCCCAATTCAGGTGTTACTTTTAAATGGCTTTACATTTGGTTTTTTTTAAAAAGCAAATGGAATTACCATTCTGACAAAATACTGTATATCAGTTTATTTTCTTTTAAGATATACTCATCTGCCACTGATAATCTTGGTTTAATTTTAGTCATTTTTAGGAATTAATGCTAGGAAAGCTTGACATTGCAGACGGAAAATTGTATTTAATAAGACTGCATGTACTAATTAATTTATAAATTCTCATTAACAGCAAATTAAGTTTGTATATGCAGGTGGAGATACATTCTGTTAATTGTTTCTATTGTTCAAGAGCAATTATCAAAAAAGTGAAAAGTTTCCATGATACTGTCTGTTAAGTAACAATATTTTGCTAATTGACTGGAGTAGCGTACCACTTGAACGTACTGTTGTTAAGAGATAAGGTCACACACAGTCAAACAGCTTCCTTAAGGTGCATTTTTGTGAGAAGTATACTGTTGTTTAACTAAAAAGTGTGGTTTGTAGGGTTGTTTTTTCATCCTGGCAGTACCATTGCTTTGAGCAGGAGGTTACACAAGGAGACCAACTATAAAACTGTTGTGTGGGTTTTTTTGTTTTGTTTTCTTAAATGTTTATGCCATCTCAGATTCTGTCTCTTTTTCCCCCTACACTGAGGTGTTAGAGATTGAGAACTGTAGAGGGAGATATTGAGAATCCAGGACAGTAAACACTATTGAGTAGCTTTATGTACTGGGATTATAAGATTTGTGAAGTGGGGTATTTTTCTAAATAGAAAGCTACGACACTTGACCTGAAAGTGTTGAAGAGGTGTTATTGTGTTCTGTAGTATAACAGTGTATGCGAGAATTTTATAGTTTCCTTTCAGCATTTGATCCTCCAGGCATGTTCAGTTTGCATACCTAGTGTGGGGATATGTCTGTTGTAGGTTGGCTAAAGGTAGTTTCTTCAAGAAGGAACAAGGAAGGATCTCTAGCCCAACTTCCTGTTCCCAGAAGGGCTAGCAACTGAGATCGGACCAGGTTGCTCAGGCATTGACGCAGTTAAGTCTTGAAAATCCCTGAGGATGGAGATTGCACAACCTCTCTGTGGAGCCTTTTGCAGTACCTGACTGTCCTCGTGGGAAAAAGTTTCTCCTTATATCTAGTCATCTTCTCATGATGTGAAGAGCCTCAGTTGGTCGTCTTGATAACTTCCCTGTAGGTGCTGGGAGGCTGCAGTTAGGTCAGCCTCTCCTCACAGGGCGAGTACTCCAGCTCCCAGCCAGTTTGGTGGGCCTCTGCTGAACTCACTCCAGATCATTGATTCTGTTTTTTCTGTTGGGGTCCCAAAACTGGGTACAGGACTTCAGATGCAGTATCACAACTGCTGAAGAGAGGGGGGAAAAAAAATCACTCTCCTCAACCTACCAGCTGTGCTTCTGCTAACACAGCCTGGGAGACCTTTGCTGCCAGGACACACAGCTTGCCATCTACCAGCATCCTTGGCTTCTCAGCAGAACTGCTTCTCAGTCTGTGTCATTGCAGGGCTTTTTTCCTTCCCCAGTGCAGGGGAAGGACTGCACTTAGTGCAGGACTTAGTATTTATCATTGTTGAATTTCGTAAGACTCCTGTTGGCCCATTTCTTTGTCCTGTATACATTCCTCTGGAAGTCAGCGCAGCCTCCAAGCATATTGACTCATCCTCTGGGGCAGTGTACAAACTTGATGATTGACTCCAGGACATTGATGAAGGTGTTAAAAAGGACAGGTCCCAGGATAGACCCTTGCAGTACTCCCTTTGTCATAGGTCCGCAGCTAGAGTATGCCTGATTGTCACCCTCTGAGTCTGATTGTGCAACTATCTTTTTACAGTTACAGATGTCCACCCATCCAGACCCTAACATCCCAATTTGGGTAGAATAATAATGTGGCAGACAGTGTGAGAAGCCTTGATAAGGTTGAGGTAAATGACATCCACTGCTCCGCTTCATCCACAAATCCAGTCATTTTATTGTAGAAACTGATCACGTTGGTCATGCTGCATGTTCCCAGTAGCACCTTCTCTTCCATGTGCTCAGGAACATGCTCCAAGAAAATTTGCTTCAGGGTTTCCCCAGGGACTGAAGTAAGGCTGGCAGGCAACTAGTTCTTCAAGTCATCTTTTCAGCTGTTATTGAGGGTGGATGCAATGTTTTCCTTTTTCGTTACCGGCGGTTGCCCCCAATCTCTGATACTTCCAAATGACATAGAGCAGCCTTTCAAGGATGTCAGCCAGCATACTCAGAACCCTTGGATGCAGCCCATCTGATCCAATGGACTTGCATGGCTTAAATGATCTTAAAGTCTTTCCTGACTCAATCCAGGGCTCCTCTGGTGCAGAGGTTATTCTCCTTGAACCTTGTCTGGCAGTGTAGACACCTAGGAGACCTTGCTAGTGTGAAGGCTGATGCAAAGGGAATATTGAGTTACCTTAGCCTTACCTGTGTCTGCTGTTGCTAATTCACCATCACTGTTCCTCATTGGATCTACATTTTCCTTGTGCAGCCTTTTACTAAGTGACTGGTGTGGAAGCTCTTCATGTTGCCCTTGATGCCCAATAGAAGGTGTCAATTCCAAATGAGCTTTGGCTTTCCTAACACCATGTCCTGATGGTGTTTCTAAATTTCTTCCTTCATAGTCTCTCCCTGCTTCTGCGTCCTGTAAACTGCCTTTGTCTACATTGGAACTCCACCATGAGCTACCTATTTACCAGGGCCTGTCTCCTGATAAACCTACTTGTTTTCCTGAGTATCAGGATGAACTGTTCTTGTTCTTGGAGAAGGCTACCCTTAAAGACCTACCAGCTTTTCTGACTTCCTTTACCTTTCAGACTTGCCTCTGTCCATCGACGCCCACCTATCAGTTCCTTGAATAAGACAAATGTTGCTCTTCTAATCTCCGTGGTCTGTCCTCTGCTAACTTGTCATCTTTTTTACCCTCGTGATCTTGAGCGCTACTATTTCGTGGTAACTGACCAATACTACCATTGATTATCGCATCCCTGACCAGTTCTTCCTTGTCTGTGAACAGCAGATCCAGCTGTGCATCACTCCTTGCTGCCCATCCAGTACTGCTGTCAAGAAGTTATTCCTGACACCCTCCAGAAATCAGCTGGATTGTTTATGTCCCACTGTATTGCCCTTCCAGAACATACTAGGGAGAGCAACGTCCTAGCTTCCCTATCCCCTGCCCTATAAAAGTCAGGGTCTGTTATCCAGAAACTTCCTTAGTTTTTTTAAAGACTTCATCTGCTTTTTTTCATCCTGATTGGGTGGGCTGAAACAAATACTCAGCATGATATTGTTCATCCCACAGAAGAGCTCCTTTGACAGAGGACAGCTCCACGCCTCGTCTTCCCTGACCATCTGTCTTGAAGAGCTTGTGTCCATATATTACAGCACTCTAATGTTGTGAATTTTATCACATCTTCATTATTACAATTTTGTTACAGTTTTGTGACTTCTCATGGATGTCAAGTTCTTAATTAGTCTGCTAAACTAATTTTGTCTATACAAAAATAGTGATTGGCACGCTTCATTAATGGGAAAGAGAGAAAAAACCATAATGATCTGTTAGAAAAGAGGGTTGCAGCCCATGAAAGATGCCTATCTGTGAAGACAGTACTGTGACGTTTTCTGTTTTGCACATTCCTAATACAATAATTAAAATCTTAAAATTTTATTTGCAGGCTAGCAAACCTGAAAAAGTGTTACCTGTCAATTCCCTGAAGCTTTATCTTGGAGTGAAAAAGAAAATGAAGCCACCAACAAAGTAAGAGTAGAAAAGAAAATAAGTTAAACACTGTCTAGTAAGGTACTTGTGGTATTGTCAAGAAAGGGGAACATAAAACGTGGAACAAGGAAAAGTCAAGAAGCCAATTGAAGTATGGTGAATTAAATTACCCTCTATAATATTATTTGTTCTGTTTCTATGTCTGGGTTTGTGTTCCATGTTAACTCTTCTGTGCTAGGAAATTACTTTATTGATTGGCTTTTCTTAATCTTAAGTGTATTATCTCTTGTAGATATGTTTGCTGCTAGCTCACTTAGTTTTGTAGTATGTCTCCTGAATTTCGTTGGTGCATCTTCTTTGCACCAAGAAAAAAGAGAGAAGAGAAAACCAAGTAGTCATGGCCTTTAGTGACAGTCCCTGTTGTTCAGTAGAGAATTTTCCTTTTTCAGAATCCTTGTTACTTTGATGTTTCTTCTTCTAGCAGAAGACTATGGTGCCTTTTACAAACATCAGTGACCATGTCTCTGGAAGAGAGCAGCAAAAAATGACCTTTTTTTCTCAGATTTTTCCAGTACTTGTTCAGCCAAAGCTTTGGGACACTGAGACAATGTAAATAGGATCCTATCCCAAGGCAATTCTAAGTTGGCTAAGCCTTTAAACAGACCTGCTTGAACTTTTCCTTTACAGTTGGCACATCAGAATGCCCCAAGAAGGTCTGTAAATTTCAAAGCTTGGTTCTGTTAGAGAAAAAGTTAGTGGGTTTTGTTGGTTTGGGGTTTTTTTTATTTAAGTGCAGAATGAATAGGAGATTGGTCCAAAATAGGAATAAAAAGGTCATGTAAATGAGTCTCTGGAGGTACGTACTTTCCTAGAGGTTTATTTTCAGTCTACTTTCAGAAGCAGACTTTGCAAAGTCTCTTCTGGATCTCCAGGAATGTCTGTGTTTCTTTCACTTCATAGGCTTCATTGTGCACCTACTCCCTTTTTCTTTCTTTTTTTTTTTTCCCCCCATCAATTTTTAAATCTCTGTAGACTTGTGTGATTTTCCTTCTGTGTATAGTGCCAGCATATCTCTCTTCCCTCTGTGACTTCAACACAGTAGCGGACTCTTTGCTGGGCACCATCTTAGCAGTTTTACTTCCAGCAGCTTTCAGAAAGTACAGCCAGTGCCAAAATGAGGCAAGTAGTTAGCCATCATCTGCAGGGCTTGTATATAACCCTTTGTCCACAACAGAACGTTCGTTACATGTGACTCAACTGTGATAGAATGAGCAAAATCATCATCAAACTCACGATTTCATTCTAGATTTGCAGTACGCTTTTGAACTTAGTAAATTATTTTTTTCCACTTAAAAGCACTGTATAAAGGTAGTGGATCTCTGCACTTTGAGCAATATGTCACTGTCTTGAGTTTCCGGAACTAATTTTTGAAAATTTTATTTGTTTCAGCTGGGGACTTGCGGTATTTTCTGAAAAGCACCAGTGGTAGGTAAACATGGAACATGATTAGTTTAACTTGGTGTTTAATATTTGTTGAAATGTCCAGTTTCAAAATAAGAATGTTTGAAAACTACCGGGCATTATTTTGCTCCAATGTTGAGTTTTTGCTATGCTTTTCTTAACTAAAGAGTTTTAATTCATATGTTTTGGCAGTCTTTCAGAGTTAGGTGTCTGCCCTCTTTCTGTGGCCATAAAGCAAATCAATTTCACAAACTGAGTAATAGATTTTAAACCTATGTATATGCTTTAAAGAAAGCACATTGTCTTCAAAGTGGGGTAAAGTGATAATTTTGAAGTATTTATATTTCCCTATCATTTTATGGGTGTATTAATAAAAATATAGACAACATTCATAAACGAATGTAAGCACTGTTTATTTAAAAACCTATTCTTTAATATGTTTAACTGCAACAGGAGTTTTGCTTGTTAATTATATGTTGCGTTCTAGGTATATATGTTGTGATGGACAAGATGTGCAGATGGAGTGGATGATCAGCATTTTTACTGCACAGGTACTAATCTGATCAAAGAAATCTAACTTTTACAGCTGTTATGAAAATCCCATTAAGCAATGATACATATGTGTTATGGATATGTTACAGATAAAGTTGCAATCCCATTACATTTTCTGGAGTGCTCGATGTAATAGCACTGCAAAAAGATGGATCTTAGCCTGCAAAGACTATTATTTATAATGTTATTTTCATATGAAAGCTGAGTGCTTTGAGAGTAAGGGAGAAGAACATTATATTTTGGCATAATTTTTTTTTTTTCTGCTGTGTTGTAGGGAAGCTGGTTAAAGAAAGACAACTCATTTCCTTTGTAGTAATAAACCTCTTTTGGGTGAAATTCTGGCCAAAGGTGTGAATGTGTGCCATAATGCCTGAGTGCTGCTTCTCTGCCCATTAGCCTGGATGCTGCATTCAAAGTAGTTATGAAAGAAGGGTGTCCTGTTTAAAATCATGGTGGTGGGAATCAGCCCCGTTGAAGAGCTGTGCCAATACAGCTCCAATGCTTTCGATATGGTTCCCCACAGCCTCCTCCTAGAGAAACTTATGCATTACGGTCTAGCCAAGTGGTCTGTGCAGAGGTTAGGCAACTGGCTGACAGGCTGCACCCAAGGGGTGGTGGCAAATAGCTCCTTTTCAAACTGGCAGCCTGTCACAAGTCAGGTCCGCCAGGGGTCAATATTGGGCCCAACGCTGTTTAATATCTTCATACATGATCTGGATGATGGGATCAAGTGTACCTCAATGAAGTTTGCCAATGACACCAAACTGAGTGGGCAAGTGGACACTTTGGAAGGGAGAGCCACCCTGCAGGAAGACTTGGATAGGCTGGCAGAGTGGGCTAACAATGACTGTGTGAAGTTCAGCAAGGACAAGTGTAAGGTCTTGCATCTGGGAGAACATAACGCAGGAGTATAGCCCAGGCTGGGATCTGCCTGGTTGGGGAGCAGCTCTGTGGAAAGGGACCTGCGTGTTTGGTGGCCAACAAGCTCAATATGAGCAAACAGTGGGCTGCTATGGCAAAGAAAGCCAACAGGATGCTGGATTGCACCGACAAGGGCATCACCAGCAGAGATAAAGCAGTCATTATCCCACTCCACTCAGCGCTTGTCAAGCCACACCTGGAACACTGTGTTCAGTTTTGGTCCCTGCCACACAAAAACATGTGGACAGGCTGGAGAGGGAGCAGAGAAAGGCCACAAAGGTGATCAAAGGACTGGGAAGCATGCCATATGAGGAAAGGCTGAGAGAATTGGGTTTGTTCAGCCTTGAGAAAAGAAGGCATTAGGGAGGCCTTCTCACCATGTTCCAGTATTTAGAGAGTGGCTACAAATAAGATGGAGACCCCCTTTTTAACAAGGAGTCACATGGAAAAGATGTGGTATACTGGGTACAAGTTTCTCCAGGGGAGATTCTGATTGGACACGAGGAATTTTTTTTCCCAGTGAGAACACTCAGCCCTTGGAATAATCTCCCTAGGGGAGCGGTGGATTCCTCAACATTGGACACTGTTAAGATTCAGCCAGACATGGTGCTGGGCCTTCTTGTCTAGACTGTGCTTTTGCCAAGAAGGGTTGGGCCAGGTGATCCTTGAGGTCTCTTTCAACCTCTAATCTATGATTTGTTACAGCTGTGTTAACTTAGTTAACACTGAGAATTCATTGTGTTGGATAGGCATTATCCTAAATTAAGTAATCTAATAGCAAGCAGAAGACTGTAAGGAAAGCGTATGTTGAGTGCCATATAACACATCCTTGCAAATGAAGTTTAATATTTACATAGGAGGAAATGGTAGTAAGAGAGATGGGAAGAATTCAACCTGACAGAAGCCTGGAACATACTTTAAGGTTTTAAAAGGATTTTGTATTTGTGTCAGATTTTTCTTGTCTTTTCCTTGATGTTCAAGGAACTTTGGGGAATATCACTGTGAATAAACATCAGTAGATTTATGATTACCTATGAGCGTTACGTTTTACATAAAGCAGACTAGGCACAAGACTGCTGCAATACATACTTCTTAGAGGCTTTCTAAAACAGAATCTGACCTTCATAGATAGTAGTGCTAGAATTATCATGTATGTCTTGTAAGTAAGACTTCCAAACTTTTGTCTTTTTCGCCTCTCTTAACTGATCTATTGTAGTTTCTATGGAAACAGCCACTGCTCCTGACATACATCTCATGGGCATAACATGAGTGGTGTCACAACAAATAGGCTCAGAGGTTATTGATATAGGCTACTTAGAAATAACTCACACAAGCTTGGTAACTGTTGAAGTCCTTTTCACGTAAAATCAAAAGAAGAGCAATCTATTAGGATTCTGATCAGGTAGTATGGTATGTAGGGCAGTCCTCTGACAATATGGATAAAAACCTGAGAGATGCTGTTCAATGTTCAGGATGTTTTTTCTAACAAAAAAATTAAATCATTTATTGTGCATTTTAAAAAAAAAAGAAAAAGCTATGAATTAATACTTTTTTTTTTCTAAACTTCATTCCAATGAATGAACAGTACAATGAATTAGCAGTACTAATGAGCTACATTCAGAGGGGGTTTTTGTTTTAGTTTGGTTTTTGGTTCGGGGTTTTTTTTGTGGAATTTGCTGGCTTTTTTAATCAGCACTCTGGACATCAGTAAAGTTGTTGGTCTTTTAATTACATCAGAAATTAAGTGCTAAAAATGCAGATTTGCTGTATTATTCTTATTACAATATACTGCTTTAAATATAATTTAAGTGAAAATCTCCTTGGGAATGCAATGGCTCCTGTTGCTAAAGCTTACTGTACGTTCGCCAAATGTTTTGTATCATGCAGCAACAGACAATTATTATTACATTATTCCATTTCTAAACCAGCAAACTGAAAATCTCATCTGAGGTTATTTCTAGTTAAATGGCCTCAATTTGAAAATTGTTTAGGGAAGATAGCTTGTCTTTTACTTTATCTGTTATCACAGTATTTGAACACCTATATGTCAGAGGGACTGCAGGCAGCACATATTACTTGTCAGTGGAATAGCTTAGATTACCAATTGAAAAATAATATAAAGTAGGTTTTGAAGTGTTAAAACATTGAAATTTAATGATCCAGTGCAATTAGGAAGGAGATAAATCTGTACTACTGTGTTCTTCAGTGCTTGAGCAGAATAAGACTTTATTGTTAGTAATTATCAGTAAGATATTTGTACTATTAATATCTTCTTTTTTCCCCCCTGTTTTCTGATAATGTTTATTCCTGTAGTATAAATAGTGCAGAGAATACAAATAGCAAAGTGTAGGTTCCACTGTTATCTAGCAACAAGAGTAATTTTGATACAGAAAGTCAAGTTATCCCAGACGTTATTAGCCTTTTACTTCAAATGATAGATACTGAAGGTTTGAAGGAGGACCATTGCTTCTTTCAGTTCTATGCAAAATCATCCTGAAAAGTATGGCTGAAACTTGATTATTGAATTCTGTAAAAGTTTTATACAAAATCACTTAATAGCATACAGTTGGAAGTAATTAATTGATATGAAGATGGACACAATAATATTCTTCCAGTTCCGTTGCCTTTGATCAACTAGAGACACACACATTATACTACCATGAGGTGGAGTTGAGCAGATAGGTCAAAACTATGAATAAATACATTTATTATGTGGCCTAATATGTTGTTGATATTTCTGATGTACTTTCTTAGAGTTCTATTTTAAGAAATGTTACAGACACAGAAGGGAAATCAGGCTGCTTAACTGGCAGGAACAGTTTCCTTAAGCTTTCTGAGAGTTAAGGGAGGCAGTTTCCTTCAGAAGCTGACTTAAAGTTTCTCAGTCACTTTCTGAATTGCACCATAATTGGTCCGCAATAAACTGATTTTGATTGGGAAGACCTGCTCGTTCAAATGATATCTTCTCAATGCTTCATTGGAAGAAAATGTTCTTAATGCTCACTTAATGCCTCTTACAAGAGGCTTTTGCACCACCCTGATCAGTATCGCCTGTGAGAAATTTTTTACTCCATAAAGATGTCAACCTATAAGCCACTTTTTCTAAATTTGTAATTGGGGCTGCTTGCTTTGACTACTATTCTCAGTCAATAATCACTGATTCTGATGGCTTTTATAGTAACAGTGTTTTTACTTGCAAACCACCTTCAAGTATGATCACAGCTCCACAACGGGATATTTGTATACAGTCCTGAAGACAAAGTTCTTACTTCATGTATTTGAAAGATTAAATACCGTTAAAAAAAAATAAAGGACACTGAAGATCCTGACACCTGTGGAAAGAAATCTATTACAAATTTGGACAGTGTTACAGAATTGTTTGGGTTGGAAAGGACCTCTGGGGATCATCTAGTCAAATCTCTCTGGGCAATTTGTTCCAGTGTTCAACCACTCCCACAGGGAAAAAGGATTGGGTTTTTTTCTGAAGTTCAGACATAATTTCTTAGTTCCTGTTTATTACAACTGATGTTGTAATTAGTATTACAGTATTTTGGTTATTAGTATTAGTATTTTGGTAATATTTACATGAAGCATTCTGAGCCCTCATTGGGGATCTTTTGCAGCTCTGGCTTGCCAATTTCCTATGGACTTGTGCTGATTTAGCTTCCTGCACTCATCTCCAGGCTTTAGAAACTATTTTTCTGTAGGCCTTTGTACGTCCTCAGAAACATTTTTCAGAAAAAATTGTTGGGACTCCTGAAAGCATGTGGAATTTTGAAATTTTGAATCAAGTGTGTGTGTTTTGTTTGCTATTTTCTATTCTTAGAAGATAATTGGAATAATAATATGGAGGTAAGGTGTTTGATATTTGAAAATTGTGTAGAGATATTTTGGTTCTCTTCACTCAATGTTGTGCAGGACTTACAAAATATTAACATAATTTTCAGCACCATAGTGTTTTTTCCCTCCTCATACAAGAGGAGGGTAAGATGTTGTGCAGTAGATAGCTTTTTCCAAGAGAGTTTACATGCAAAAGGATGTGTGTTTTTATGAAACCCCACACCAAAAATAAGGAATCATTTTGTTCTTCAGCATGCAGATATATGGCCACCTGCTGGAAAGGCAAGAAAACAGTCTATAACTAAAAGTCCAAAGGTCGGAGGCTTACCACTAATTCCCATTCAACAAGAGAAGAATACTTGTAAAATCAGAGGGAATACGGAAGTAAGTGAGATTTAAATTTGGTGTAGAACTTCTAACCACAATGCAGTACTTTTAAGTAGTCCAGTAATAATGAACTCTCTAGAGCTGGCTTAATTTCATTGATTGGTCAATAAAGGAACAGTTAGGACAATTTAATGTTAAAACTGACATAATGACCTAAATTTGTGTCACCTCTTTGGCTGTTCAGTAAATCAATAGTGGATTTTTATTTGTTTAGGGGTTTTTTGGGCAATGATTGTTCATTAGAAGTAAATAGGACTTTTACCTGGAAATATAATGGACATTATTACAGTACACTTTATTACAGTTTTATTTTAATAAGGTCCTTCATAACTGTCCTGCATGCATATTCTACCATATCTTTTCTTCTGTCTAAAATAACTACACTGTTTTAGTTATCTGCTCTGTGAATGTAATGCAGAAGCTCAGATGGAACTAACTGTGATGCATTTAAGTTGTGATATTATTAGTCTCAATGAAGAACAAGAGGATTTAGTTACAACTAAACTGTGTATACTACATTACATATGCTAATGATATGTCTCAACCTTATCGTATTAGCTTGAGATGAATTTCTGGTATCCACGTAGAGATACTGATGCCTGTGGGAAGGACTTGTTTGCCTTCCAGCTGAGAAGAAGCAGTGGTAGCAGAGGCACTGTTCTGCTTGGGAAAAATAGTGGTAACTAATCTAAATGCAGCAGAGAATAAGTGTTGAAACAAAACAGCTTGGTCCTTTGAGTCTATGCAGTATTATTTCTTGCTTGTTTTGGAAGATTTTGAACAGAGGTAGATGATATGGCATGTGTTATCACCACTTAGAGAAATGGTGTTTCAGGCACGGATCGGTGAAACTTGACTAAGTTCCATAGCGAACCAAACCCAAATGTAGATGTAGTGCTTTATCTAAAAGGCAACTCCATCTTGCTTTGGTTACGCTTTCTTCAGGCATTTCTGCTCTGCCTTACCAAATGAGTATAATACAGTGTGAATGCAATTGCGATTTTTCCATTTTAATTTAATTTTAACCTTCTCTCAGAAAGTATTTTTGCAATTCTCTAATAATTTCCGTCTAATGTTTGCATTTTTAAACTTTTTTAGTGAAAGTAAATCACAGGTCTTGTTATTCAAAAAGCTTCATAACCCTTAGGTATATCTCCTACCTGTTCTTTATGCAGGTATAGTTGAGATCTCTAATACATTTTTTTGAAATGGCTACAAATTCAGACATTTTAGGATAAAGGTTATATTGGATTTTGAACTTCATGATTTAAAATCCCTAATACCTTATAGTACTAGAGTGTTGGTTTTTTATTATTTTTGTTGATAATGTGCTTCATTAGGAAGAACTCTAATGCTTTGTGTACTGCAACTTAGAGGAGGTCTGCATTTAAACTTAAAAGTAGATGATAATGGTCTTCATTATTTATGCCATGATGAGATCTAGAGAAGTTTTACGCAAAGAGTATTTGCATACTTTAGGAAGGTTAACACAATACTATATAATGGAAAATTAAAACTAGCACTTTTTTCACCTGGAGAGCCAAAACTGGAATGAACTGTAAAATAGCAGTAGAAAGTAAGTATATGATACAGCTTATTAAGGAGAAATATTGTACAGCATTATAGTCAGTAAAGCAGTAGATATCTTTTTTGGTGACCATGCCTTCATGGGTTTGTAGTACTTCTCCAAGTACTCCAATGAATAAAAATATCTCCATTCTAAAGCATTAGAGAGTAATAACAGGAACAAGTATTTTCTGCAAGATACCAGTTTATGAAAAATGGAGATCTGTTTACAGATCAATGCATAATTTTGTAGTAGAAATGTGTTAAAAGTTATCTTCATATAGGTAGGAAAAGAGACTGAAAGTTTTCCAAACCGTGGAAAAAGTGACATTTGTAATGTGAAGATAAGTGGGGGGGAAAAAAATCCCAAGATGCCCAGAAACCAACAAGTTCAATATTAATGTTCTGTGCTAGAAAGTCTGTATTGAATGTCTTCTCTTTTTCCGTTATTGTAATTAATTTTATTGTCTGTTAACAAGATAAATCTATAATACAGAACATTTTAAAACACTATATAACTAAAAATCCTTCTAATAACGAATAGACTCAAAAGATTTCCGTTATTTCTGCACCACTTGTTGTGTACATGGATAATGCATTTAAAATATGTATATTTCTCATATAGAATTATTTAACTGAAATAGAAATACATTGCTGTATGTCTGCAGTAAGTCTGTAATTTTATTTCAAAATATGGGAAGGTGGTCAAGTACAGTACTGACTTATAATAGGTTATACCTGTGTAGCATTTTGAAAGGAGCAGGATGTCACAGGGTTAACTGAGGATACAAATAGATAGAGCTGCTTCATATTTTTTTGCTGGTGCTGTGCAGAAAAAGGAAATATGTAGTTAGATGTACATCATATTATCAATTTGGTCACCAATTATTTGATTAAGGGGCTGAAACTTAAAGGCGAATGGCTGCTTCTAGCATGAAATTGTTGCTTTTTACATTGGGGCTATTGGGAGAAAAGTATGGAGTCAAGCAGTGTGATTTATAGCACGTGACTAACAGGGAGCAGTGGATCAAACACTAAGAAATAATATTAATAAATATGGTGTAGCAGTTTTGTTCACACATCATTTTGATATGTTATTTATAAGGGAAACTCTTTATAAGTGTAAGTGTTGGTGCTCTAATTTGAAAAACAGAATTTGGCTCCATCAGTTGGATAGTCTCACAATGCAAGTGTCTGGGAACTAGGATTCCTGTATATACTGAATGTACTTTAAAAGTTCAAAATTTTGAGAAGTACTCTCTGTTAAGGGGCTACACGCCAATATACAGGACCGTTCAGAGGAGTAGGCAACCTTTAAATTTGAGTGCTGTATTTCATCTGTTTCTACTCTCATTATATAAAGGGCTCCTGCTATAGCCAGTTTAGCAGGAGAACTATACTAATTTCAGAAGTTTAGTTGGCATTTTTCTTCTCAAAAGATGCAAAATTGAAACATGACGTAAAAAATACTGTAAACAGAAGATTGTTGCTCCCAACTGAATTTCACAAGTAATTAATATCTTAGTTTGCTGAATAACAGTGAGCAGCTTGGAACGCGTTACTGTGTTTTATGAAAGGTACTGCATGACAATTTACATTTCACATACTGTGTGTATATTATCACAGATAGTCCTTTTATTATTATTTTATTAATTGAACTTGAATCACTGGTGATAATCTCACTGTTTTCTTGTTCGTGTAAGAACATTATTTTAAATTGAAAGAACTTGTTTTAAATAGAGAATTATAGCTTTTTCAAATATTTGGCAGAACAGAACTCCCCATATTCATGAGTCATTGGGACAGTTCCTCAGTTGCCTTGAACTTTTTTTCACTTAATATATCTGAGCACATTAAATATTAGGACGCTTCTTGCTGGCTTAGGTGATAGCAGGAGATTCTAAACTGATAGCAGTTGTTACTGATGGAAGTAGAATTTAAAAGAGTCTTCAGGCTAGCTAAAATCTGCTCCATAGCATGCACCAATGGTAACCCATGCAGCAGTATGAACTCTTGTGTGCATTTTTGTTCTGGTACTGATTTTTTTATTTAAATTTTTTTTTTTTGTATATCATGACCACTGATGCTTTGTTATTAATGGGTCGTTCTTGTTCTTGGTGAGTGCAAATAGAAATAACAAACTCCTTAATGTTAAAAATGATATGAATAAAATAACCCCTTTATCTGCTCTTTTAAAAATTATGATTTATATCATCCAAATGTTCGCTTCTTTTATTATTGAACAGATGCTAGCTCAGGTAAAATTACAAGAGACTGCACAGATTTAGGCTTTGTTTTATAGCTTAGATCTCTTCAATGTAAACTCATTTAATATTTACTGGTTTTCTTCCTACACAGCAACTAATTTGCTGCATCAACACTCATCTATTGTGATGGGTTTATGTTTGCTGTCCTTTTGAAGAAGGAAATATCCCTTTAAAACTTAGAAGGCACATAAGAATAGCAGAGGAATTTATTGTATTCTGTCTGCTCAGTTGATGTGGCAGTAGGCAGATCATTCCTTTTGTGGAGGAGCCTCATAGTTCTTGAAGAAAATGAGGTCTTGGAATTTTTCTTTCATGGATGAAACCTTTGTTGACTACTATAAGATAGTCAGAGCTGAGGGAGGCTTTGGTTCTTTTTGTCTTTCCTGTGTGGCACTTGTTCAGTTTGGCTGGATTTTTATGGAGTTATTCATCCATAGCATATGAGTAAGTTGTCTCATGGAATCTTGATACCTCATGTATGTCAAAACAAACCTGAAAAAATATTTAAATGCTAGAGAGGATGTAGCTTAGCTACATCTACGTGAGTGTTCTAGTTAGGGTCAGGACTGCGCTTGAGGAGCAAATCTTTCAGTTTTTCCAGTTTACTGTGTTTTGCTTCATATTGTGGAGCGGTGCTGGAGCATGTGAACTTGGATTGCTTTCAGACGAAACTGAGGTTGAAGATGTTCTGCAGGAGTGTATCTAATGCACTGCAGTCAAACACAGGCCTTCTGCTTGTAGGAGAAAGCTAAAAGTAACCTGAAATGTATTTTAAAAAAGAAAAAAAAAAATAGACAACAGCCCCACAATAGTGTTAGTGTGGATGTTGGGTTCTCAGCACTTTTCTTTCACTGTACAGATGCACTCCTAATGGGCCACACCAGTTGCTTAAGAACTTGAAAACAGCCCACAAGTATGGAACAGTTGCATTGCCATCAGTTTGTTGTTTTATCTGAGTTCCCAGTATGTTATTTAAAATTGCTAGCCAAAAAATTTGAAAAGGCAGACAGTCTTTCATTTCTTAGGTAGTACTGAACAGCTGTTGAAAATGCTTATGTGATCATGTAAAATTGTCTTTTGTATATTCATGTAGCTCAGTCATTAAGTTATCAAAATTGGAACAGTCTTAGTTGTATTCATTCGACTTAAGAATTCTGAGTTTTTAAGAGTACGTGGATCCGCATGTAAAACATTAAAATTTAGTCTAATGTGGTAGAACAAAAAATCAAATAGTGAATATATGAAAATGAATGTCTTCATTGTTGTGGTGCATTTAATTGAAAGATTTATGTAGTTTTCAGAAGTATCACTAATTGAAAAAATATGCTCAATAAAAATGCTTACTAAATGATAATAGCACAAATTGTGAGAATTTAAAATTATTAGCTGCACTGTGTCAGCTCTTGAGTAAAATTGATTTTACTTTTAAACTGTTATGTGAAACTAATGAACAAAAACTGCAATCTAAATATTATTGAATATTAGGCTAATATGAGTGATTTTATTTCTCTTTGCTTGTTTGCTCAGAATGTAGAACTGCAATCTGGGAACCCAAAATTCAGAGAGCATCATGAAAATGACTTTCTGGGAGAAAGCAAAAAAATGAGAGAAAAAGCATCTATCGTGGCACAATGTTTGGAACAGAAGGAGGACAAAGTGCGAAATCATGCAAAAACACATTGGAGCTTGATCTCTGTTGAGGATGTAGGTGCAGGGATGACTGACCGACACCACAGACCACATAAAGCACCGAAGAAACATAAGAACAAAACAAGCAAAACTGCTTTGGGATTAGATAACAAATTGCCATCAAATGTGATTCAGGAACTAAATACAGTGCTTCAGAAGAACAAAGTGCTTCATGATGAAACCTCCAGCTGATTACCTGAGTCTGAAGTTTTATATATGTGTGTGTGTATATATATGTGTGTGTGTATTTTCTGGGCAACAGTAGTCTTTTTTGATGTGTGTAGTTTGTACAGTGCAGAGGAAATATAAGTTGTTTATATGCAGCTGCTGTTTTTGTATATGTGTATGCCACATGTTCTAATTTAAGATTGAACTGAGAGAACTGATTATGTAAAACTCCTGAAATTTGGAAGTTTTCCTGTGCAGTGCAATGACACCAGGGTTTTGTCTATTATTTTTTTGTTGCAGACTTTGTTTGATGTAATAATTCTAAGCACTATCAAAAACTTTTGCTCAGTTTATATTCTGTACTATCCTGTAAGTACTGGAGAGATATTTTTGGAAGGAAGACAAGATATACACTGAAATTCTTACTGTTGGCCTGCAATATTTTTAATTATCTAACACTATGAAAATGAATAACTTCTGCTTTTTGCATGGTGGTTGTTTTGGGGTTTTTTCTGTATTTAAGAATAAAATTAGCGTCTGCTTCCATAGATTTGTCCTCTGACAGCAGCATGTGAAAGAATCAAAAGGGAGAGGAATGGAGTAGATAAGACAACATGTTAATTCTTGTATCTCAAAACTGTGCCTGTATGATATATATCTGATTATGACATCTAAACAATGAGAGAGAATACTGAGGCTCACAAAAAGAAGTCTTCAAAGCAACATCTAATTTAAAAGTGTATAAGAAATGGAAGAATAGTATCATCTCTTGTTTGCTCAGTGGGCTGAAGTAATTTTATAAACAGACATTGGTTTGCTCAGGGTGACAAAGGCACTTTTCTGTCACTGTTTGGGTAGAGCTTGCTTGGTGCTAAAAAAGTTGCTGGCATTTGATGGACTATTTAATATTCACATGAGAAATTAATTTCCGTAAGAAAACAATGGTTCCCCATGCAAACATTATCTATCAGAAGCGTACGAACTCACTCAAGAAGTGCCAGTTAAGTGGGTGAGGAGATTAACCCCTCCCATTACCATGAGGACACAGGTGAACAGTGAGTGTGTTGTTTGCAGGGACTAGGAAATGCCTGTGCTACAACTGTAGCATGGCTCTTCCTCTGAGTGTGAGGAGAGGTCCCAAGGTTGAGACAGCAGCCTCAGTTACCTCATTTGCTGCCTTCTGAGTACATAGGTAGCAGTTTCTGAAGACACACGATGTAGTAACCTGCAGCTACTTTGGGTTTTAGCTCTGAGTTCCCTAAATTTAAAAATATCTGGCTTTGAAACAACCTGTGTGAGCAATAGAAATTATTTGATTTTCTTCACTGGTTTTGTGGACCTCACCTTCACTTACCCATGGGATTGCCTCCTTCCTTTCTTATGCATATCCCCAGTTTTGACTTGGTCCCATAACAGCTGGCTGGGCAAATGGCACCGCTGTGCTGAGGCGCTTTCCAGGTGTTGCAGATGCTGTCTGGTTCAGCAGCAAGACCAACAGAACAAAGAACTAATGAGCTTACACTGCACCTTTGCTTCAGGGGAGGCATTAAAAAGGGCATCTGCTTTATTTTGCTGCTGTCCCTTTTGTGGTCTGATAGTCACTCTGCCACAGATTTTCACCAGCCTTTTAAGAACTTACTGATGCCTTTGGTGTTCCTCAGGTTTGATTGGAATTGGACAGAACTCTTAGGGTAGAAGAGAATTTTAAACTATTGTTTATTGGAAATTGTCTTAAATAGTCTCTTGATTCCTTAAAATTTCAAAGGAAAAATTCAATTTAATCAGTATCAATGACATTTGATTTTTATTGACGGATAGTTTTGAGGATGCTTTATGTTGCTACTGAATTTCTTCCCATACAGAAGCAGTATGCTCACTTATCCCATCTTCTATTTTTGGTAGTCACAGGTGCTGCAACATTTCTCAAATCATTTACTTCTATTCTTGATTGCATTGAGCAGCTTAATTGGAAAAATAATTTGTTTGATTGAAGAAATTAGACAAATGACTCAAATAATGTATCTGGCAACTCTGCTAGGAAGTACAGGGAAAATGAGATCAAACTCAGATATTTTATAGTGTTTTAAACTATAGTGTTATAGTTTCTTCTGAAATGTAGCACTGACAAATCAAGTTTAGCTTTTCAGACTTTGCACTTACCATATTTGACCAGTTGTTAAATCTGACACGAGTTTGTAGATTTTAATTTTCCCAGTGCACTATTGACTGTTTTGCTACTTTTAATTTGTAATTGAGCCTCTTCTAATTGTTGAGGCCCTGGCTCAAGAAAGCATGCAAGCCTAAACCTAAATTGTATTGATGAAAGCCAGTGCTTAATGTTAATAAGCACATTCTTAAATGCTGATTTGAATCGGGGCCTAATGCCATCAGGAGAAATTACTTTATGTCTGAGGCTGGACCTGAATGTACTGTTTACAGTTGTACTTTTATTTGCAAATATTTTTCAGTATTGAGTTATGGTTGCTGCATTGTTTATCTTTTTATTGGGTTCTTAAAAATGACATTCACCTCACTGCTGAAAGCCTCATGCATCATTTAAGCCCCTACACTAATGGAATAAATGGAGCAATGGAAGAGTTTTGTGCACTGAAGTGAATATGTCCGTGAAGAAAATGTTTTATGTATTTTTATTGGATCTAAGGACGACCGAAACATTTGTTCTATTTCAGAAGCATATCACAGATAAAGTATCTGTATGGCTGCTGTTGAAAAGCCCTAAAAATAACGAAACAAAGATGTTTACTAAAATATGCTTAAATTTGGGTTTGTATGTGTATATACAGAAATAGTCACACTATATATGTGTATATGTGCATATAGTTATGTACACATCCACAGAGATACATTGAATGGTGCCAGTGTTAACCGAGGGAAAATTTATTTAGGAAAGTGTAAATTAAGTTTGCAATGAATTACTTCAAATAGGTATCAAAGTTTTGGACCAATTAGTGGACCTATCCTTGTTGCACTACACATTTCAGACTGATTTAAGACCTGCAGAATAAATGTGTTTTGTTGCAATATCTTAATGGCTGCTGATCTTTTATCGTTCCTGTGCTCTGTTGTGGAATGTTAACGGAAGTGTAATTTTTGGAGAATAAATAGTAATTATTTGAATAAATGCTATTTCTCTAAAGTAGACTATGGATTTTTTTTCAGAGAAAAAATTAAATCAATAAATCTTTTTTTTAATAAAAAGGTAGATATTTGTATGTCTTTCTGTATGAAAGCTATTGAATAACCTGGTAAGTGTTTACTTTCTGATCTGCAAAATGAAGTTAAATGAGACACAGGTATTTTATTTGCGGGCTTGGCTTCAAGTCTTAGTAAATCTCAGGTTCATCATTGCCTTGTTAGACTTCTGCAGCCTTCATAGATGTAAAGCTGACATGTAAGCATTGTTTATACTAGTTGTTTTAATGTGATGCCTGTTTGCTGTGTAGTTTTTTCACATTAGGATGTCTTTGCCTTTTTTTCTTTTAGTTGAGCTGAATATTGGCTACTATTTTGGATTTTTTCTTTGAAACAGATCATCTTCTGAGATACTATTTTGGGCTACCAGTTCAAAAGAGCAGTTTGACTAATAGGTTTTGTGCCTCAGCAGAGACTGCTTTAGTGTGAGGTCGATTTGACCAGCTGCGATCTACGAGTGTGTTCATGCAGAGCTTAACTCTACTGTGTGACCTGGGTTGAGACACAATTTCTGCTTTACAAGGTTTTGCAAATGATGCCTAAGAATCTGGCCAGTGGGGGAAGGATACCCCCCCATGATTTCTTCAGTTAACGGGGAGGGCTTGGCCGTGTTGTTGATTTTTGTTTCTTCATTGTGAAGAGCTCGGGGCTGTTGTGCCTAGAGCAAGTTGTTAGGAAGCCACTGGCTCTGTCTGCCTGAGACACCCCTGGGGTGCCTTCCACTGTCACGTACGGGGGTAGTTTTGGACTGCTCTGCAAATACAGGTTTATCAGAGGGTAAAAGTTACAGGAACTTTATCTCACTGCTGTGATTCTTCTCTCCCCGATACATTCCTGGCACAGCTTGTGTTTCTGTGAGCGCTGCCAGGTTACAACCAGCTCCACATCTCAAGGTCCAGATTAAGGAGTCTGGGAAAAAGCTTACATGCTCTGCCGGGGATGGTAGTGGTGCCTGCAGGAGTCAGGAGGTAAGGGGCACGTGTCTCACTGGCAGAGACACTTTGTTGTAAGTCTGCCCTGTCATATCACCTTTCTGATTTTTAAATCCTGTTTTCCAGTGCAAGCTGTTTCGCTGGGAGAGAACCAATTATCAGTCTGTTGCTGGCATCCAAATTAGAACAACTTTGGTTGTGTTGGATTCCAAATGGAAACCGAATTTAAAAAAAAAAAAAAAAAAGTAGTAGTACTGACTGAAGTCCTTGTTGTGAGCATAGCATGCTCTAAAAATTACCTTTGATTTGGGCTACTTAAGGCAAACCTGCAGTTTCAGTAAGTTACATTAGGAAATCTGAGCTATGTATGTGTGAGGTGGAAACAGATTACCTTGATGGATGGATGTAATGTATTTGAAGTTGAATTGTTTGAAAAAATATGTACTAACTTGCCAAACTAAGCCAATTGCAGCAAAGTTGACTGGGACGATTCAGAATGCTTGGCTATGATCTATCCAGTATTCCTCAAAATATTCTCTGCGCTGCCGAAAAAGAAGTATTTGTCAAACTCAGTGGTTTTTGAGCCTAGATTGTTCTCTGTAAAAAAGGGAGGAAGCCTTGCAAGGTTTTCTTCATGGTTCACACCAGATCTGAATATTGTACTGCTTTACTTGCAACTCTACTGCAAACGGAATGCATCTGCAACAGTCAAGGGGAAAAGCAGTCGTGCTGTATTTTAGTTCTTACCACTGCTGTAAGCTTAACTGCATGGTTATTCACTTTGCTGAAACGTTTTTGAAAATATTCCTGTTATGCTATTCTGCTCATGTTTTACTAGAAAATCATGGCAATCTGTGATACTGAAAAGAAAGAAGGATCTGGTTGTTAATGCCGTCGTTACAGAAGGGGATTGCATCTTCCTTACATACCTATACTCTTGCACTGCAGTTCAGGTTCTTGGGGTGCTTTAGTACTTACTTAGCGTACCTGACCATATTTACCATATTTGAGCCCTTCCTGCTTTTTGTTCTAGACGCTATTCTGTGTTGTAGACTCTAGAACATCTTAATCTTTAGGTTCTCTCTGACACGCACTCTCGTTCTGCTCATTGGCTTGATGTAGTTTTGCTCTGCTTTTCTGATTTATGACTCAAACTTTAGCCATGCTTTCTGTTTAGATCCCACAACAGCTCTGACTATTGACGTTGGCTTGGTTTGCAGACGGTAGGTGTGTTACGGTCAAGCCCTTTGTACCAAGCTTGCCTTAACCTTTTTCTTAAATGCTGGTAGAGATCTTCTCAGTATTTCTCTATAGAGAAAGGGATTTCACTGAACTGGCCAAAAGACAGAGGTTTAGGTGTTGATGTCTAGGTGTTACAAAGTTCTGTAACCCATTTCTATAAATGCCCCTGAAGGTCTTCTATATATTTACGTTTGTAGTCCTCAGCAAATCAGAAGGCAAACTAAAGCAAATGTACTCTGTTTGCCTTTTTAAATTATTTTAGTTCAGTGCCTTAATGATCCTCTAATATGCGTTGTGCCTGGTAATAAAGCAATTTCTTGCAAATTATACCTTTGGTTACATAAACAGTAAAGCCTTTTCTTTCAAAATTTAATTAACACTGGCTTGTCCAGCACTGCAGACTGCTTAAGAACTAATAGGTCTGAATAAATTGAGGTTTGCTGTATGTATGAGTTTCATAACTTGTCATTTTCTCCCCTATCTACAATTCCAACATGTTCCATTTAAAAGCTAATAATGTATTTGCATGGGACTAGTGTTGCTTCATACGTCTATTGAAATTACAGCATGATTGAATTTCTTCAAATAGGCTTTAGCCATTAGCCATTAGTTTATTGTGTATCAGTAGTTTACACTTGTGATTGGTGTCCAGCACTTAAGTTTGTTTTCAGGGTTGGTTTTTTTTCCTGCTGTTTACTTATCTTATACATTGAACTGTTCAAGCTCATTGGACAATAAATATCATAAACTGCATATAACAATCCTAAGGTCTTCCTGAACTGTTATAGGTAGAACACTGTTCACATGAGGATCCTTACAGGTTTTTCTTCCAGGAGAAACCAGGTTTCATGGAAGATTATGCAGCTTTCATGTAGGAGAGTATGTATTGGAGTCTGGATTAAATCACTGAGTGAAACAACAGTACATTTTATCCATATCCTGGAGATTGCTGGTTTGGTTCCCTTTTTGTCGCTTTTTGATCTTGTATAGCACAGCTGAGACAGGTAAATGGGTTTTGAAAATATCAGCATAGGTTCTGTTCGAAGCACTAGTGTACAGAGAAAATAAATATGAAATATCTGTAAAACAGCAAGAGGCCCCACCATTATCTTAAGAAAGTTTCTTTTTTAATCATTAAATAGCAAAACAGAAGTAAATTCGGGTTCATTGGTTTTTCCTCCCAACTTTTAAAGGAAAGTTCTCACTACCTTGAACTTTCTATGAATTTTCAGTATTAGGAACTGAGTTTCACTTAGAAAGCTTCTCTTCCAAGACTTTAATCTTGATAGAGGGAAGTTACTGGATGTAAAATATTTTTAAAAGACCTTTTAAAAAGCTTTGCTTTCCTACAGACTATCTACATCATAGCAACATTTACTTGTTCTCTCTGAATAGTAGTTCTGGGATAAATACATATCCTGTGATGATTATTCACCTTTTTTTGTCAGTCATGAAAAAATTCAAAAGTTTCCCAAATATTGACTGAATTCATAAAAAATGCAAATTTAGGATATTTACTGTCTCCTATTGGAATTTGTCAAAACAACCTGACAGCATTAGGCAAAATATTGCTATTGAAATTCAACAGCCATGAATAGGTTGCTTACCTGAATAAGACAACCTTGATTTGTTATGGCCAATGATGAGGAAGTAGCTACAGGGAATCTGACGATTCTGCAGTTAGCAGTTAATTTATCTCCAGTTGAATCTCTTGTGGCCATCTCCTCTTTCTCCAGACTCCTTGGGTTTCAAAAAAAGGCATTAGTTTAGAATTCCAAATGTACAGCCAGAGATTAATCTTGAAAATTCTATTTTTTTTTTAAAAAAAAAGACACACAAAAAATAACCCTCCTCCTTAATGTGTTTGCATTAGCTTTCTATATTAAATTATTTTTGAGAGGCATATAGCAAAACAGACATGACACCCATGCTGAAATTCTGTTCTGCAATAGGTGACTGCTATTTTCCTCAGAATAGTTCTTTCTCCATCAGATGGGTTTGAGTGATCAAGACATATTTCAAATGGCTTGAATCAAGGTCAGAAGTCATTGGCAAGAAATTGCACTTGTGTCTTGCTGAGGACCTCACAGATGACTGTTCTCTCCATGGGTTCACCAAATTTTTGATTTCGGTTGGTACAGAAAGGCTTCAAATATATAGCTCAAGGAAATGGAATTTAGGAGTTTCTCTGCTTCCCTTCTAACTTGTGGACACTGGAGTCCGGACTTAGACCTTGTTGATATGCATCTGGTCATGCCTTATTTACTGATTGTTGCTAAATACTTCTCTGCTGTAGCTTTTGGAAATTTCATTTTTAGGATCTGCAGAATTCTACAATTTGTCTGGCATGCCTAGAATACAAACCTCAAACCTCAAACCAGGACATCAACTAGGATGAGAAAGGTAAAACCTCTGGTCTATAAAGAACAAAGTGTTTGTCCACCTTTGAGCATATTCCTGTACCTGAGATTTGTGCTCCTGAGAAGTATCAAAAAGTGTATCTTATTTGTAAAGGGTCTTTGTTAGAGTTTATTGGCACACCAGACATTTTAGCAAAGATGCATGAAACCTATAGCCAAATAACATTTTTTGTGGAACTGAACTGATTTCTTTCCTTGATATATCCTGAAATGAGCGGCCACACTTTAAATGGTCAAAGTTTATAGTTAGATTTTAGTTAACTGTGCCAGAGCATTAGGGTGAATACTCTTTTTGGATGTTTACATTAAATAGAATCTTCCTCTTCACAGGCGCTGGAAGTTTCATGTGATTTGGGTTTTTGGGCTAATCAAACGATGGAAGTCATGCAGCTGAGTATTGGACCTCAGACCATGACCAAGTATGCTTGAAGGTATGTAAGGAAACAGAAGTCGTTAAAGCATGCAGTCAGTAGTGTCACACATCTGTCACTGATCAGTAACCTTTTTTGATAATGTACTCACATCACTTTGGTTTTCATAATAAATCTTTCATTAAAAATAAAGTAATTAAAAGACATTTTACAAATAAACTAACATTATCTGATTTAAGTTTTTTCATTCAGGTTTTCCTTTCAAGCTTTTGGTTTGGCTTTTTTAGCAGACATTTTAATAGACAAGTACAGCAGTCAATTTTTTCCTGACTGCCATAAGCAAAAACAATGGATAGACATGAACTATCATTGTTGTGTATACCTTATTTTGCCCTTTCCAGCACCTGCTTCCTCACTGGCTTTGGTGATTTATTTTTTTTATTTGTTGAATAATCAAATTTTGTTCCATTACACTTATGCTCCCTTGATTTTACTGAGCGCCTATGGTGAGAATCTTCTTTAGCCTTGCCTGTTGTCAGCTGTTCAGAACCAAAAAATAAGCAGTAAAAGTTAAAGGCAGGCCAGACACTTTGTTGCTTCCAAAAGTACAGTATATTGCCCATTCTTAGAAATGTTTCCAGCTTCTTGGCTATCAATATCCACTTTGCTACTCCCTGATGTAACTTTAGTGAGAAGAACATATAAAAGTGTATCCCATCCTCGTGGCCGTACAAGACACTATCAAAAAGGGACAATTTTTTTTTTCTTTTAAGTGATCTCTTCACAATTAATGAACTGTGAAAAGAAATTGCACAGTAAAAGGATACTACCTATGCAGCTGTATTTATGATTAGATCCTAAACAGAGGGGTAGTTTACATGCTACTTGGATTGCAAAAATCACTTATTTTCTCCTATTACTTTTTATATTAGTATCAAGATAAAATATGGACTAGGCCAACAGAAGGAAAAATTCTGAATGTAAGCAAAATCATGTAGGCTTTACTCTGAGAAAAAAGTCTAGTTAACATTCCTATTTATGTACTCATTTTTCAGACATTAATTTTAGTTTTATTAAGAGGCTAGAGACCATGTCACTATCTGCTTTTAATATCAACTTCTGAACTACTATGTACACCAGAAACTGTTTTCTTTCCCAGAATCAGAACTCTTTTCCATAGATTTCTTGGAACAAACTTTGGTATCTAGATTGATATTTTAAAATTAATTGTTAAGTTCTGTTCTTTTGCAATCAATTAACTCAGGTTCATTGGCAATTGACTGAACCATGTGAAAGTTTTACCATGCAAAGTCTAAGATACTGAACATGTTCAGTGTGCCATAGTTTTTATGCTATTGAAGAAAGTGTCATATTGTCACTTTTTATGTGTCGTTTCAAGACCAAATATTTGCTCTTGTGTTCTATGACATCGGTGTGCACTTTAGTTTCAGTTGCAAAACTCCAGGTTCCAGCAGAAGAGAAAAATTTCTCATCGATTTATTTGGTCTTGCCCTAAACATTTACAGGTGAAGGTGGTGTGCCTCTTAAAAGAGATTTCAGAATAAGGTGATCAACTGGTTTGACGGCAATAAAAGTTCCCCAAAAAGTCGCATTTGCGTCTTCGTGAAATGAGTAAGGTTGTTTTACTCTGATCTACAACTTGGTTCAGGCCCCCAAAGGTTAATATCCAGTACATTAGGCATGTTATAATTGAACTGTTGAGAAACAAATTAAAATGTTAATGAACTGTCTTCCCTTTGGAAGTAAACTCTAGGTTTCTTATTACCAGCACTGCCAGCATTCTTGATCTTATTGTCTAATCGACACTTAATGGCTCTCTCTTGGTGTCTCTAATTTTACATAATTAATGTGCATGTAAAATGAACCTTGTAAATATTTTGTGCTCATATACCACATGCTGAATAATGTAAGCAAGCTATTATAAGTTGCTTATGTTCACCCCTTGTAGTTTCCTGATCTCAGAACTTTGCATTAACATGGAGCTGTGAGGGAGAAATGTACCACGCAGCTCACCTCATTGAAGCATGTAACCCAGAAACAATGAAAACATTCTAAAAAGCAAAAAAGATCAACTAGGTTCTTTTTGTTTGTTTGTTTTTCCCATACCAAAGCAGGCTAGTGAATAATAGGTTGCAGAATTTTCAACTGATACACATTAGACTCTTTTACAAATATACCTCTCTGAACTGATTATGTTTTTAACATCTAAATGTCTTGCAGATGGCCTTCATGGCTACTTATCAAGGCAAAATGTGTCCGTGCTTGTAAGTAATATCTAATGAAATTATGAAGTGTAGGATATAAGACTAAAAATAATGATATAATTTTAATAAATTATATATTTATTAAATATGATAATAACAATTTTCTAGCTTGTTGAAATTATATTGAGGGACTGTACCAAGAAGATACACTCTTTTCAGTTTTACGTATCTACGGAGTTCCCAGAAAATGAAATATCAGGTCACTAACTAGAAACTTTTTGTACATTATTCAATCAAAATTCCTTTTTTCACCTCTTCTACCAGTCTTTTCTCTACAGTGCAGAATGCTGGCATAAAACTATTGTATTTGATAACTATGATTAAAGAAGTCAAAATTTTCTTACCTTTTTGTTTTGCTGTTATTTTTTTGGTTTTAATCCTGCTCTCCTTGTAAGCTTTAGTGAGTTTAAAGAAGCTTCAGTGAGGCAGGTCAGGACGGCTCAGCCCTCAAAGAAAAAGAAAAATCATAAGAGTGTTGTCTTTCAACAGTTACATTTTTTAATAAGCTCTTTTCCAGCTTCTGCTTGTAATATACAGTCTGTTTAATGGAAATCAGGTAGTCTTCATTTCCTCTCATTGAAGTTAGAAAGGGCTTGCTCATCAGAATTCTGTAAGTTTTCTTTTTCCATCTCTTCATTTATCACCTGTCACTGGAAATTACATGAAGGTTTAACTTAGGTCCGTGCAACAATCTGGCAGCTAGGATGCCTTATTTTGCTACATTTTTTCCACATTAATTCAATTAAAAAGGTTTTTTAAAATAGGGAAAAAATCCAATAAATAAATATGGATTCAACTTAATTGAAAGAAAACTTATGGAGCCCTGACTACAACAAAGCTGTCTGTAAGCGTAAGTAAATGGCAGTCGGCTGTTATATTATAAAATTGAAGCAAATGGTTGTCTACCAGATGGGTGACACACGCTTTTGTGCTTGTACATGCACGTTTGTGAGTGAAAATATATAGTCATTGAACTTCCCTTTGCAGTTCATCAAGTATCTCTCTAATGCTATTGCCTCTTCTGCTGCTGGTCGTTCTCATGTATGTGTGTATTAAATATATTTCAAAGCCACTGTTGGGACCTTGTGGTTAACCTGATGGCAGGTTGGCTGTCCAAGCAAGTGGATTGCATTCCTGTGGAATGCCAACCTGATCTTCAGTACTGGCTCCATTTTCCTCTTTCTCCAGGCCCCACCTTCCTAAGCTTCGTAAGACTACAGGGGGAGAGGTCCCTCCAGTCCCACTGACCCATTTCTACTGTCAGAGTAAATTAGGAGCTCTCTGTTCTACCCAGGTTGGGAAGTGGGCACACAGTGGAGTTACCAAAACGTTGGTGGGAACATTTTGGGGGATAAACATTAACAGCGATACTTTTAAAACGCTAATGCAGGGATGAGTTACAAGTACCTTCACCATCTTTTCGTAGTATGTTGAATTTATTCAACATACAATGAGTCAAGGATATAACTCATGGCTTTAGTTCCTCAGAGATTTTTGTTGACCTGTGGGTGACACTGAGATGGGAAAAATTTTAACCATAATTAATGCATTATTTTGCTATTAAGGACAGGAAAATAACTAAATCTGTTTAATCAAATCCCCCTGCCTGCAAAAAGCATTTTAAAAGAAATTTTGTTCTACAGATATTTGGTCTCAGTTCTCCATGAGTGTGAAGGCCTGTCTTAAAGTGTTATAGAAGAGTCATTAATCAGCTAGTAGTTGAACACAGAATTATTTCAATATTTTATGGATTACAATTTAATATTTAAAGTTTAATGAAGCAAATATTTAAGTAATTTGCTAAAAATGTGCATTTTCAAGATCTTTTCTTCAAAAAGGTAAATTAGCACAAATCAGTCTTTAAATGAAAGTCCAATGTTATTCTTATTTACCATTAATCATGTCTTTGTTATAGACGTGCAAGCGTTAAATAATTTCATGTTCACAAAAAAAAACTTTGTATCTTAAATTACAGAAAATTACACTAGCATCCTATTAAAATCAGTTCAAGAGAAAAATTAAATTGAATTCCTTGATAAACATTTTTTACTTCATCCCAGCAATGTAATTTGAAGACCCTGGTGATAATGTACTTTAAACTGATCATTTAATACTTTTTTTTTTGTACTGCATTATACTTGACCTAGGGCACATTCATCTCTTCTGGTGCCTTCCAGTGACCTAGTATGAGTGAGGTCTGAACGTAGAACAATCTAGATAGGAAATAACACTTCAGAGGGGAAAAAAATAATGATTTATCCTTTGGAAGGCATTATAGTGAAGGACTGAAGCTGATGCATATTGCTATATGCCGCTTATCTGATTAATATTTTCTTCTTTGTCTTCAAGTTCCTAACCTTAAAGGAAGGCTTACGTAAAATTACGAAAGGCTCTTTCCACTGTATGTAGTTACTGCCAAGAATCAATTGACTTTATGGTGAAGGGTTATTTTAAAATTAATTTTCTCAACTTTGTGCTGTGGAGGTAGAGTTCAGGATAATTGAGACACCTGGAAATTTAGGTTTTCTAATGGTTCCTTTCTTTTATACTGAATGTCCTGGTTTTAACTCCAGCTAACAAAGATTTTCTAGACTTGTAACAAGTGCAATCTACTCCTGTGGAGCAGAAGAAAATTTTATTTCCTAGATTTCTCTGCTGTGATATAAGCAATAACAAATGCAAGTAAGTGCAGGTCACCTGCTGCTAATATGAGCAATCCATTTTCCACAGCTACTCTGGACACTAAACAGAGTTAATATTTTTTTCTCTCTGTTTTTTCCATTGATACTGCACCACTGTTACAAGTAAATACCTTTCCCAACTACTGAATTTCTCTGTCACAAAAAGGGTTAATGGATGAGATGATTCTGTTACGTTTTGAACTGGAGGGGAATCAGCTATTACAAAACCAAGTAATATTATCCTCCTTCCTCGACCGAATCAGTAAGTACAGTAAGTATAAAAATAGTGTAATACTCTATAATATTAGAATTGATAGCATGAGTGTTCAAAACATTGTAGAAAAAATATGCTTAGACTTATTCTTTTATATTAACTTTGTATTGCTTCACATGTAATGTCATAATTCCACATACACTGGCAAATATTCCTTAAGTGCAGAGATCTGTAAACCTCTAGAAATAGTGGTGCATAAAATATTTTCAGATAGTTATAGTGCACCTGCTTGCAGATTGCCAGTTACAGATTGCAGTGTGCGTTCAGGCTATGGTCATATTTAATACATCACAGGCAGAAAACTTGTATTTTGCTAGGTCTTATATACAAAGAGGTTTTCATCTAGTTTTACTTCATAAGTAATGAGTGAAGGTGAGATAATGATGTCCTACCATGATTAGGTGTACTGGCAAAGGTGACTCATCAATCCTAACTCACTCCTGTAGAAAACAGCATCTTGGATAATTTCAGAGTCAAAGAGAAACATTAAACTATGTAGAGTGTTTCAGCACACTTCCATTTTAATATTACTTTCAATACAAATTGAAAAAGGAGACATTTTTGGCAAATGAACAGTTTTGCCCTATTAATGCTGAGTGGAAAAAAGAGGAAAACCAGCTATTGACAAGTGAAGATACGTAACCCACCATATGGATTCTACTGCTTTAATTATATTGTTCTCTTTCTTTTTATGGCAACTTTTAGTGCTAATAATTTTTCAACTAATTAAAGACCAGCTGCTACTTAACAAGCTAGGCACCCAATTAGGAATCCAGAACCTGGTAAACAACCTTTACTGCCAGCCAGCTAGTTGAATCACCTCCTGTCACTGGCATGGAAGTCTTTTTGTAGTTGTTGTTTTATAAATGCACATTTTTGTCATATTGACTGGCTCTGCTGAAAGCTCCTCCTTGAGACTAGCACAAGAATCTGATATCACGTTCACTTATTTTTTTCAGGGTAGCCTGCAATATCTTGTGGTTTTCTACAGCTTTTTTTAAAGTCTACTAGCAATTAAAAGATGTTTTTTAGGAAAAGGTTTGCTAAGCAGAAAAACAGATGTACTTCCTGGATGCAGAAAGCAGTTTGCCTACAGCAACTTCCTGCTACTGAAAGGTAGAGAAATTATATCGCTATTTCAGTTTGAAGTCTACTTTTTCCATGCAGTATATAGTCCATATGGATGTGGCCCATGTTTATTCTGCCAAGTGTTGTAGAGTAAATCAATAATCTGTAGATGTATTGTCTTCACTTTTTTTATAAAAAGTAATTACTGCATAAATCTTTAGGATGAGCAGCCATGAAAAAGAAATCTGTGAAACTTGTCCTGACTGTTTTTCTTCACTGATCACTCAGAAATGTATGCTTAGTTATGAATTTACTGGCAGAGACAATGGGAAAAGGAAAGGAAATCTGCAGAGGACAGAATCACTTAGGTTAACCAAAGCTAGAAAAAGTTCAGTGTGAGTTCAGGTGCACAGTTTTGGATAAGTGTGAGGTGATTCATACTGAAAGGAATAATTTGAATACTGCAGCAAGCCACCTCCTAGGCTGCTAGGGAAGCAGATTTGGTGTTGTAATAATAATAAGCTTCTGTTGAATATACACCTTTGCTCCAAAAGACTAAAATGTTAGTATGTATCAAAATAAAATGAAAAAGGGGTAGCTACAAAATGAAGTTGACAGCTTTTCCATGAAACTAGTGCTTGCTTAACTAATACTGAGAAAAAAAATATCATTAACAAAGCCAAGGGAAGAGTACAGGCGTTTTACAAGCATGAAACAGACATTCAGAAGTCTTGGGCTACCTAGGTTAAAAAAGGAAGTGAAGGAAAGTGTTTGTAAGGGAACAACAAGAGAATTTCCATACATTTGATATATGAAGACTCCATATATGATATATTTCATAGTTTTAATGATGAAAAATTAGTTGTCTTTTCACAGTGGACTGACAGCTCCAGGTGCTAGAGAAAGCTTCCTGTGTAAATGATAACCAGTTCCTGTGGCAGCCTCTGCTTTTTTCACCTTTGTTCTGGCTTTGCAGGTCTGTCAGCACAGGAGAAGAAAGGTAAGCTTCATTCCCATGGGATGAAAAGTAGATCTTTCAATAGAAATACAACACAGTAAGTTTTGAAATTATTAAAAAAAAAAAAAAAAAAAGTTGTATCTAGTTCTTCACAACATGAGAACTCTGCCAAAAGGAATGGCTCAGATGAAGATTTTGGGAGGAATAGATGCTTTTATGAACTATGAAAATATCCATTTGCTGCCCAAAGAGAGAGAGTGTAATATAAATACTCATGTGTTTTTCCTGGAAATCGTAGACTCTATTGGCAGGATTAAGAAATGTCACAAAGTTGCAGAGCCAGTGATGAAAGCCACAGTCGCAAGTGTGAGATCAGGTGAGTTTCCCAAGCTCAGATTTTCAGCTAAATGCCCTTTTTACCACCGATTACCATCCTCTTACACCCCACTCTATATCCATTCCTTCCTCCTAAGTTTGCCCAAGAAGATTCAAGATCAACTGCTGTAATGTTTTCTCTCTGCTCCTGCCACGGTTAATTTTGCACTGCTCTACGAACCTCCTCTGCTAGTCTTGATCAAAGTGGGGGAATTGCAAGCAGAATAACTCCATTTGTGCTTCTCAGAAACCACCTGGAACCAAAGAGTTTCTCTTGCTTGGGATGAGGTTGTCTGCATGCCGTAACCCTATTCCTTACACTAACCAAGCTGGTACATTTTTCAGCCTTTGCCTCTGCTGAAATCCCAAGCTTTTATTATGCTGCTGAGATTTCTTGGAACTTTTTTCATTAACAACAGAATGAGGGGGGGAAAAAACTAAGAAACAATCCACCTGTAGTAGAAAATGGGTATTGGGAGTATAGTTTTCCCTTTGTGCTTTGCTTCCATGAGTCTGGGAAAGCAGAGATGGTGATGTGAACCATGGAGGATACCCCCAGCATTGCACTAACTTCATGAAGCTGCACTGAAAAGGACCTGCTAGTTAGAAGGTAAATTTTCAGAATTAGGGTTAGATTAAAACTGAAATCAAGGTATATTCATCAGAGCTGGGTTTGAGGCTTCTCAAAGGCCTTTTGACAGCATTCTTTTCTGAACTGCTTTTGCAGATGACATTCTTTTAACCCAAATAAAAGTACTCTGAGCTTTTGTGGGACTTCATAGCATTAGTGGTGCTTAGTATTGTGAACACTAAGCAGCTCTTTTGCAAAGTTAAATAACTTGGCCATTTCCCAATACTTTTTTTGAAGAATTGATGAGCTTAGTATGCTTTACGGATGGGCTGCCAGTAACATTTAATTTTATTCCTTTTCTTTTCCTTCAGTTAAGCCCAATGAAAATAAGGTTTGGAGTTATCCAAGTTTTACACTTTCACTTTGAATAGGTGGTAAAAAAATTATATAAGCATTAGATATTTCAATGTTATGTTGACTTATTTGATTACAAATAAAATTGATTTATCTTTTCTTTTTCCCTGTCTATTTAAAGTAGCCGTATAAGACTGAAAGTGTGCATTTGTTTACCTCTGACAGACAGTGTTTCATTTTCTTATTTTGTCTATAGGTAGTCTTTCTGCTTAGGAGTAGAATTTATTTTTATTATTAGTTACCTTGTGGCTTTACCCAGAAATGTCAGCCTTAGTGTTCTAGAATATGTGCAAATACATGGGGGTGGTGTGTGTGTGATGATGGTGGGGGTGTTGAAAAAATCAACAGTAATGTATATTGAAAGATGAATTCAGCATTACAGAAATGCTAAAGTTGCTCTCTAATACAGGGGAAGCCAGTCGAATCAAATGCAGTCATTTTGCTGCTATTAAGACAGTTAACTCCTGTTGATTTTTAAATACCTCTAACATGGGACTGTAGAACTGGAAGGGGCCTCCTACATCACTGTGTTCAACCTCCTACAATTACTCTTGCAAAAAAAATACAAAAAAACCCCAATATACAAACCAAAACATCTCCTTCTCCTCTTGCACTCACATTAGAGGTCATAAACCGGCCACACTAGATGGTTAACCAAAGAGTAGTGCTGCTTAACCAAAAGCAGCAATTTAATGGGAATAGGGAAGAGAAAGAAAATTAAATGTATTGCCAATTGATCACATGCTGAGCTAACTGTGGGAGGTATAATGTACCGTGTCTGCCCAAGAGAGATTTTTTTTCTGAGACAGAGGAAAAATTTTTCCAGACTAAAATTTTAAATGACCAAGAAATTTAAGTAATGACCTAGAGATCTTCAAACCATGAGCAGCACCACGCATCTTAACCTGCCTTTAGTTATAGGCAATCTCTGGTGCTTCATAAAAAGTTTTTTCTTTTGGAGCAGAGCAAGAAGAGGCGGAGAATCCTTCCTGCAATGCAAGCAGTTATCTTCTGGCATTACATAGAAAAGATATTCATCCTCATGCTGCAAAAACAAATGAGACAGCACAGCTTACCTTGGCTGATTTCAGCCTTCCGCAGTCCTTTCAAATATGCATGTACAGTTGACGTCTGTGTGCAGATTAGTGTGGAAACAGAGGTTTGTGGTCAAACTGCAAGTACAGCTTGAGCAGCTTTGGTTTTGTTTTCCTACATCTGATAGAAATCATTATACAAATTATAAAAACTGTATTTGTGGAACAGAAAACCAAACAAAAACCGCCAAACCAGAACAATATTTGTCCAGAGACTTGCCTTAATTTCTTGTTCAATGTCTTTGTCATCTTTTTTTGTAGGTGGCAACTGGGATTGTTATCTTTTTTTTTTTTTTCACTTTCTTTTTCTGGTTATAAGCAGACACAAGACCTGGTTGCCCAAGCTGGGAATCAAGAGGCTAGTTTTATTTGGAGCCCCAAATGCTAATTATTCATCAACATTATTAGTATTTGCTTTTTTCTTTGAGACAGATCTTGATAAATATATAAGCACCTTTATTCATTATTTTCCCAGAAGAGAGCAGGAATTACCAGCCTGCAACACGTAAAGAAGACAGCCTGTGTAAGATTCTGGAAATGTGTTGTCAGTGCTCAATATTTTCTAGAAGGTAACAGAATAAAAGATTGGCTTTAGGCCCTCAGAGATGACGTTAGAAAATATCAGTCATTTAGACCTAAGGCCCGCTTCTTCCTGACTTAGTGAATGCTTCACTACGAAATGCATTCTTAGGAACTCTTCCTGAAGGACCTCTTAACCTAAGCTGCAGTTTGGGTATAACAGCTCTGGGCAGATAAGCTCTCTTTCTTTCTACCAGAACTCTGAAGAGCGTTTGCAAAATGTTCGACATTGTTCCTTTGCTCAAGTTACAAGTATTGTTATTATTTCCAAGACTAAAATATCTTCACATCTTTTAGGCATCTTAGTTTGGATGATGTAATTTTCATTCTTACTGTATTTCAATGGGAACAAAGCTAATTCAGCAATCACTACTTTATAGTGCATCTCCCAGTATTAGAATCACCTGCAGATGGTTTAAGGTAGAAGAATAGTATACAAAAACTGTAATTTATAGATAGGAATTCAAGGATGATCCTTGAATATCTTTATTGGTTTTACATTTCACATTGTTTTTGTCATTTATGTTATTTTTCCACAGGAGAAAAGTATACTTGCTTTCCTTATGATAACAGTGACTTATCTATTCATCTTTGATTTTCTAATAATAAAATGTAATGCTTTCTTTTCCATTTCAAAGAAACTTATATATTCCACTTTTCTAAAAAAAAAAAAAAGCAACACCGCCACGTCTAAAGAATGTTAAATCATTAGAAAAATAAAAGAAGCATAGTCTACCAAGAAAATTGTTCTCCTGTTGCAAAGTATGTCTATTCCAGAAAAATTAAAGGGAAAGAAGTTCTAACTAAAGGCTTGGTGGAAGATCAACATTTGTATTTTAATAGGAATATTTTAGCAAGTACTCTTCACTATAAGATCATAAACTCTGTGCATTTTGATATAAAGATAGAATTAAGGCATAAAAGGAGCTATGGGTTCCTGGAATTTGGAAAGGTGTACTACATTCATGATTCTTCCTCTATATTCAATGGTACTAGAAGTTCATACCTGCTGCAAAGCAAACAAAACACCCAAGCAAATTACTAGACAAAAAAGGAATTCTTCTGCTTTGACATGTATTTGTCAGGAGAAATTATCTCTTTTTAGTTGTTGCTCTTTTAACACACACAAGTGACAAGCATTTAGTACATCTGTTCAGCTGACAATAGCACTTTGTCACTGTGATGACAAATGAAAAAGGATTGGATTAATTTACTTACAAAGAGATTTACATTTTGCTGCTTCTGACTTGTCTCCGCAAGACCGATGAATTAGAAATAATATTTCCTTCTGAAGCCACCATTGTAGAGTGAGGTAGAAAAATTCCATTCACTGAAATATGTATCGTATATCTGGCAGGTAAACCCAAAGAAAGATCCTTCTGTTATTAACTAAACTCACAGGAGAGAGCAGGGTTTGAAAGATGTATGGCCTTATTACGTTGCTGGAGCACAGGGACTCTACTATGCTGTTGAGTACAATACCTTCACCATTTTTTTTCTCTGATAAGCTTTGGCACATTTAGTGGTGGAAGGGTTGATTTTGCGATCAGTGTAAGATTCCTCAAGTTTTCATGTTTTTAGAATGCTATAGAGGGATATGATTTGAGCTTTTGCAAAGTATGCTATACAGCGGCAAAGTGATTCACTTGTGTTCTTAACCATTGCTTTTCATGCAATATGCATTGACTGGTTTATAGTCTGGATTTTATGTAGTATCATACTTATGCAAAATTAACTGGCACACAAGCTTAGTGGTAACCTGAACGTCTGAGAGATCATTTCCTGAACACTCAGATAACACTAAAAGATCAACATAACAACCAAAAAGTGAATTATAGAACGCAGCGCCTGAAGAGAAAGGAGGAGGAAAGTATTTCAGAAGCATAAAGTCGGCACTGAAACTAAATGACAGCAAAGGCTTGCGGAAATAAAACTGGAGGTTTTCAAATGTATCAACAACTGCGAAATATTTCCTTGTGCTTTCCAAAGATGGTCAGATGTGACAGAGCAATTAAACAAGAATCAGCAATTTTCACCTGCTGGCTTTACTGTCTGAGTCAAATCCTACCTGCAGAAAGCCACACACTTATCAGACATTAAGACAGCATAACAGTCTAAAAATGGCATGCTACGCAAAAGTACATTGAAATTCAGAGATTCAGGAAGTTATACCTTCCATCATTGTTAAAAAAAAACCCAAAACCCACCGAGGTCAATTAGCTTCAGCAATATAAATATAACTGACTCCTGTTTCACGTTTTCTGACATGTTTGCACTTTTATCTGTAGTATGTTCTCTTCAAATAGCAGCATCTTTATCTCTTATTGCAATGCAGTTGGTCTTTCAACAATATGCGATAATTGCACAGCTGGATCCCCAAATTGTGCTTGGTAAAAATATGCAAGCATCGCTGCCTTGTTTGCGTACATGTTGTGGCACTGACTGACAGCCTCAGAAGCACAGCATGCAGTAAGTACCTCTAGAGGGCTCCTGAGATATTTAAAGAGTTATGACCCTATTACTTTTCCTTTAAAGGTTATTTTTCTCTTACAGTGTTTTTCTTCTGAGTTTCTTATTTCCCTTCCTTCTTTTTTTCTTATTACTGAGTGCCAGCATTTTTATCTCTTTTATTAAATGTTTCCATGCTTATTTATGTACTTTTCATTGAATTTTCCTTCTCTATTTTTTTACTTCCTTTCCGACTCCTTTGAATATACACCTAAAATTCAGTCTCTACTGTCATTGTCTCCAAGGCAAAATCTGAGATCTGTTTGTTTCTGTGTGAATACCAGTGGTGGTGCCCTGCTCCAGGACAGAGTTTTAAGCTGTGAATTCAAGATCTCCCTTGAGACTTAAATCATCAGCATCAAGAGAGGCAGTACTTCACATCAGCATCAAGAGAGGCAGTACTTCACATATAGCCCCATCCTTTGTATGTCTTGTTCTTTGCTGGCTGGCTTAGTTTCTTTATACTGTCCAGTGAGGTAAATTATAAATCTTACTGAATGTATTTCCTTAGGTTTCCAAAATCATAGCTTCTGAGCCTTGTCTTGCTGTCTTTCCTGTCTTGCTGTTGTCAGTGTACAGTGGGAACGGGTACTTCAAACTTAAACTTTAAAGGAATTGATACCTACTCTGTCGTGGAAGTGCATTAGTGTTTGCGGGAGGGAGGAAAGCTTAAGTACTGGTGATTTGGTGCAAACTAGGAATACTTTTTTTTTTCCTGTGAGGTGTAACACTATGCTACTTTGCATGCATGTAGTAATCAACATGGTATCACCCCTGTAGGCAGAACACCATAGTGAGAAAATATAGGTGCTGTCTGTGTTCCTCTCAAGAAACCATTAAATTAAAAGTATGGTTTACTGTGTGTGTACCTGCCAGTTTTCAGACATGAAAGGCAACTGAAGTCTGAATATGGCCCTTTGGGATGAAACCCTGGTTCCACTGAAGCTGGTAGAAGTTTATGCATTGACCTAACCAGGGGCCTGATTTTGACTTCTACTTTATATGGGTCCAGGAAGAGTAAGGTGAAGAGTAAAAAAGAAGTTTCAGTCTAATCCATGCCATCAGGAAGCGTGCGGTATTTCCTGCAGCTGGAATAAACCACAAACAGAAAGTGTGAAAGGACTTATCAGCACGATAAGTTAATGAATGCAGCATGTGTCGTATGTCAGCACAATATGATGATATAATTTACACGAATGTATGGTATGAATAAAGTCAGTTTTTCAACTGCTCCTTTAGCTACACCATACGGAAATAGCTAAGAACAAAGGAAATGTCTTTGCAGGGCTTTACTGAAGCCTCTTCAGTATCCACATGAAGTGCATGGCAAACAAGTTGACCAGCAGTGTTGAATGCTGATAATGAGAAAACTGAATCAAACTTAAAGTTCATTAAACACAATTGTACATTTGCAATAACTTCACATATCCGTATACATACATATAAACACACACACACTCCCAAAACCCCCAAAACAAAACAGAAAAAACCCCATACAAAAGCAAAACCAAAAAACAACAAAACCCTTGTGGTGCCAAAGCCACCTCTGCACAGCAAAACACGTGATGTTGGCGTGATAAAATAGCTCATGAAAGAACTGTGAAAGTTAAATTTACTTATTTGGTCATTCTTAACCTCACATTTGTTTAAGCAGGATGGCCTTAATCTGACAGAAATATGATATTTTTTTTATCCTCAGCTTTTTGAAAGCAAGACAATTTTTTTTGAGCACACATATTTGGTTTGAGAGATGAAAACGCTGATTGAGTCAACCGAGAAGGTAAAGGGAAAGAAATTTACTGTTATTCTTTCAAGTGAGTGATGTGAATAGTACAGGGACTGTACATTTCAGTATGATATTTTCCCCTTGTGCAGGCTGTGACGCTCTGCTCCACCACCAACCTGACCTCAATCTCCCATAACCCTGCCAAGCTATAACCACCCGTGGTGGTCATAATGGGTGTGTCTGGTCATGATGGCAGCATTTGGATCAAAAGTGGTTTCACGGAAACGGATAACACAATAGACAAAGGCTAACTTCAGCAATGCGCTCACCTCACCACAATACTGGAACTGTGGTTGATATGCAAATATGACTATAAGTTGATCATCTTATGCCCATAAATAGTGAACAGCCCAATAACGAGCTCTCTGCACAGCAGTGGGCTGCATGACAGGATCTCCCCGTGAGTAGGGACACCTCTCAAAGTTACTTCTTGATATTAAGATTCCTTGCTGCAACAGATCCTCGGTAAGTGGTTTATAGCATGCTAAACTTTGAAATCTTAGCTAAGTGATATAAAGGATTGATTGCGCATATATAATCCTTTAGACAAACTGTTGACCAAGTCTGGGACTAGGACTGGATCCAGCTGCACCTATAATCCTCTCTGAGGAGATTAGAAAGCAAGGAGGTCCTCTCTTACCCTTGACTCAATGGGAGGGTCTCCCTGACAGCTCTGTCTGACCCTGTCCTCTATGCAGTAAACAACCAAGTGTGCCTTGCCATCAAATCTTGTTAAAACATGGTTGCTTTTGCTATCAAACTTTGTTAAATCCCTGTTTTGTATCAATAAATGTATCACTGCTTTTCCCTACAGGTGAAGTGAATCACTCCATCCGCGACACAGGCCATTACGTTGTCAAAATGTGACACTGACTTATATTAAGCTTATATTAAGCAACTTCGCGTCCAGAGAAGGGCAACAAAGCTAGCTGCTGAGGGGTCTAGAGAACAAGTCTTAGGAGGAGCAGCTGACAGAATTAGGATTGTTTAGTCTGGAGAAGAGAAGGTTGAGGGGAGACCTTACTGATCTCTACAACTACCCGAAAGGAGGTTGTAGCCAGGTGGGGGTCAGTCTCTTCTCCCAAGTAACAAGCAATAGGACAAGAGGAAATGACTTCAAGTTGTGCCAGGGGAGGTGTAGATTGGATATTAGTAAAAATTTCTTCACCAAAAGGGTTGTCAAGCATTTGAGCAGGCTACTCAGGGCAGTGGCAGAATTGCCATCCTTGGAGGTATTTAAAAAATGGGTAGACGTTGTGCTGAGGGACATGGTTTAGAGGTGTTTTTTGACAGTGTTAGGTTTATGGTTGGACTCAATGATCTTAAAGGTCTCTTCCAACCTCTTCCTGATTGTGAGATTCTGATTCTGTGATTTCCCGACCTTTTCTATAGGATGGTTTTTTGGCTTGTCATTTCCCACTTTGGTGTGAAAGATTTGCAAATACAGGCACTCTTTAGCTTCAAGAGAGGACTGAGCAGGACATTAACTGTCTCAAGATACCAACACACCTACTGCAAAGTAATAAAGAAAAGTCTGTTATTTCCATGTGTGACAGAGCAAGAAATATTGGGCTAAATTGAAGGACCTATGATGCAGTTCAGAGGTTAGGAAATTTAACAGACACTCATGAGACATCACAACAAGTTGCCTGAGAAGTTTATGGAGCTTCTGAGTACATGTTTAACGTGATGTCAGGAATGAAATAGCTGAGGGTGATCCTGCATCGGAGAGACACTAGGTTATCTTTCCAGATCCATTCTGCTGCTATGTATGGACATAATGTTGCTATTGGATACTATGGTCTAAAGATGAACAGAGGGCTTCAGTGGTGCTCATATTCAAAAGGAAGCATACCTATAGCGTGCAGCAAAAGAAAAAGGTCTATTTACTTGTACTTTGGGCTCATTTCTATATTGTTTTTAACACTGCAAAAGAATGAGGTGAAGAAAGAGAATGCCCAAAGGAAACGTTTAGCTTTAGGTATAGAGCACCAGCAAAAATAGATCTGTAATAAAATAAATTGATAAAACCAGTATGTTTTATAATTTGACAATAAGTAGTGTATTATTTTATCCTGTATTTAAAATTATTCTTTTAATAAATGTTACACATGAGGTGAAATTTGTTTGTAAGCATTTTTCTAGTGTGCAAACCTCCAGAGCTTCTGGCTTGCTTTGGTGTGGTACGTAGGTCATGTATTTTCTTTTGTTTTGAATTAGATAGGATTTAAGGATCAGAACAATTTTCATGCCGTATACGGTATTTAGGTAAGGCCTTTGACAGTCTCCCACAGTATTCTGCTAGAGAAGCTGGCAGCCCATGGCCTAGACAGGTGTACTCTTCACTGGGTTGAAAACTGGCTGGATGGCCGAGCCCAGAGAGCTGTGGTGAATTATATTAAATCCAGTTGGCAGCAGGTCTCAAGCGGTGTTCCTCAGGGCTCAGTTTTGGGACCAGTCTTGTCTAATGTCTTTATCAATGATCTTGATGAGGGGACTGAGTGCACCCTCAGTAAGTTTGCAGACAACACCAAATTAAGTGGGCATGTTGATCTGCTTGAGGGTAGGAAGACTCTGTAGAGGGATCTGGACAGGCTGGATTGATGGGAAGATGCCAATTGTATGAGGTTCAACAAGTCCAAGTTCTGGGTCCTGCACTTGGATCACAACAACCCCATGCAGCGCTACAGGCTTGGGGAGCAGTGGCTGGAAAGCTGCCTGGCAGAAAAGGATCTGGGGGTCCTGGTGGACAGTCAGCTGAACATGAGTCAGCAGTGTGCCCAGGTGGCCAAGGCGGCCAACAGCATCCTGGCCTGTATCAAGAATGGTGTGACCAGCAGGAGCAGGGCAGTGATTATGCCCCTGTACTCAGCACTGGTGAGGACACAGCTTGAGTACGGTGTTCAGTTTTGGGCACCAAAGTATAGGAGAGACATTGAGGTGCTGGAGCGTGTCCAGAGAAGGGCAACGAAGCTGGTGAGGGGTCTGGAGAACAGGTGTTACGAGGAGTGGCTGAGAGGGTTGGGATTGTGTAACCTGGAGAAGAGAAGGTTGAGAGGAAACCTTATTGCTCTCTACAACTACCTGAAAGGAGGTTGTAGAGAGGTGGATGCTGGTCTTTTCTCTCAAGTAACTAGCAATAGGACAAGAAAGAATGAGTTCAAGTCACACCAGGGGAGGTTTAAGCTGGACATTAGAAAAAAAAAATTTCCCTGAAAGAGTTATCAAGCATTGGAATAGGCTGCTCAGGGAGGTGGCTGAGTCACCATCCCTAGATGTGTTTAAAAGTCACGTAGATGTGGTGCTTAGAGACATGGTTGGACCTGGTAGTGTAGGGTCAGTGGTTGGACTTGATGATCCTAAAGGTCTTTTCCAAACTAAATGATTCTATGATTTTTCATGCAATTTTCAGCATAATATTCATGCCAAAGCTAAGATTTGTTCTTATCAATGATTTTTTCATTTACATGTAAAATTATGTGTTCTTAAGTACTATTGCTGTGAACTTGAGCACGTGGGCCCAGGCTACCAATAAAGGAAGTTTTATTTATCTTTCAGTAAAAATTCTTAGGAAAACATTTTCATATATGTTTAGGTGTTTAAAAAAGCCCATATGATTTTTTTTTTTTGCTGAATTTTGCTGCACTTGAAACAATTGAACTTGGCTTTCAGTTAGAAGAAACTAACTTTATTCCTTTGAGAGAGTTCTCATTTTAATTTAGGGGTTTGACTTGTACAATAAAAATTGTGTTATCAGTATTCATAAAACACCATCCACATGATTTTGTAAGGATTAGTACTCTGTTGAAAGTAATGAATTTAAACAGAACTACATTTATATCTGTTTTTCTAAATATTTATACCACATTTATCATCTCATTCACTGAGTGCTTGCAAATAGATCTACCAAGCACCAAACATCAAAAATGATAGATGAGATATCTTTTAAGATCCAGCCAGGAGACGTGAGTTCAATGATGCTACTGATTAAATTTAAAAAACAAAACAAAAAACCAAAGAAACCCCAAAACAGCAAAACCCATGAGGTAGAGCAGCAGTAAGGATCATGTGAAAACCAGAGGAATGGACAGAGGAGACAAAGTATAAAGAATTTCTCTTTCTCCCATTAGAGGTATAAAAGTATTAACCAAAAGTATTGAACAAATACTAATTTCTGATCATGATCTTCTCATGTATTACTTCAAAACTTCCAGAAAACGTGATGATTTGGGGCAAAATTAATGCAGTATTTCAGAATGAGCTAACTTACTTCTAGAATTCTTATTATTGCCAGCAAGGAGAGGTTTATTTTCACGTGTCATGTTTTCCTGCAAAATGGCAAAACAGAAGAGAAAACAGCAAGGTATACATAGCTTTATACTGAGAAACTAAACTAAAATAAACCGCTGCTTCTTCCTCCTCACACTCTTTCTCTCCTCCACATGGTGTCCCTCCCACAGGAGACAATCATTCACAAACTGATCCAACGTGGGGCCTTCCCATGGGATGCAGTTCTTCAAGAACTGCTCTAGCGTGTGTCCTTTCTGCAGGGTACAGACCTTCTGCACTGTCACAGGGTCCTCCACAGGCTGCAGATGGGTATCTGCTCCACTGTGGTCCTCCCTGGGCTGCAGCAGGACAATCCATCTCACCATGGTCTTCTCCATGGGCTGCAGTGGAATCTCTGCTCTGGTGCCCGCAGCACATCCTCTGCCTTCTCCTTCAGGGATTTCACCAGGGTGCCTGCAGGGCTGTTCCTCATTTTTCTCCCTCCTCTCTCTCACAGCTGCCATGCAGCATTTTTTGCCCTTTCTTAAACATGTTTCCATAGGTGTGCCACCATCTTGCCTGAGGGGCTCAGCTGTGGTGGGTCTGTTAGAACCATCTGGAGCTGGCTGTGTCCCACATGGAGCAGCCGCAACCTCTCCTCATGAAGGCCACCCCCGCAGACCCTACTGTTGGCACCGGGGCACCCACAACTCGTAAGTATGCCTGGATTCAGGGAGTCTGTGGGCAGGGCTGAAATACCAGCACCTACAGGAATATCCTTCCTCGGAAGGAATGAGTGTGCATCCTGCATACCTTTAAGCTTTGAAATGACAAATCCCAAGTTGCCTTTGATGTCCATGTGTAGGGCAGGTAAGCACGGAAATATTTTCAAACTAGTGCTCAGTTCTGGGCTCCCCATTTCAAGGACAGGGGACTGCTGGAGAGGGTGCAGCAAAGGGCTATGAAGATGATTAGGGGACTGGAGTATCTTTCTTATGAGGAAAGGCTGAGGGATTTGGGTCTTTTTAGTCTGGAGAAGAGAAGGCTGAGGGGGGATCCCGTCAATACTTATAAATACTTAAAGGGGGAGGGTGCCAGGAGGAGGGGGCCAGTCTTTTTTTCTGTGGTGCCCAGTGATAGGACAAGAGGTAACGGGCACAAACTTGGACGTAGGAAGTTCCATCTGAACATGAGGAGGAACTTCTTGACTTTGAGAGTGGCAGAGCACTGGCACAGGCTGCCCAGAGAGGTGGTGGAGTCTCCGACTCCGGAGACATTCCAAACCCACCTGGACACCATCCTGTGCGACCTGCTGTAGGTGAACCTGCTCTGGCAGGGGGGTTGGACCAGATGATCTCTAGAGGTCTCTTCCAACCCCTGTGATTCTGTGTAATTTCCTGTTTTCATTGGGGTTGCTTAAATATTTAATGCTAAAATATGTTTATTATTTCAGTCTGGGGTCCTTTTTTTTTTTTTATCTGTTTTTCATCTGTTCATCCATGTAACGCCATGGAGAGGCAAGAGGGCTGCCATGCCTCCTCACCAGCATGGTTTCTCCTGTCCTTTCAGACTGCTAGTTTGTTCCCTGGTCAAATCTTAACTAGATGCTCGAACATCTTGCTACCAGCCTGGCTGAGCATAGACTGCCTCTTGAGAAATGAGAGAATATGGAGTCCTTTTCCAACACCTGAGGTTATTCTGTTCCCGTTGAATTTGGATTATGCTTTGTATTCTATTGTTTCANACCATGGTCTTCTCCATGGGCTGCAGTGGAATCTCTGCTCTGGTGCCCGCAGCACATCCTCTGCCTTCTCCTTCAGGGATTTCACCAGGGTGCCTGCAGGGCTGTTCCTCATTTTTCTCCCTCCTCTCTCTCACAGCTGCCATGCAGCATTTTTTGCCCTTTCTTAAACATGTTTCCATAGGTGTGCCACCATCTTGCCTGAGGGGCTCAGCTGTGGTGGGTCTGTTAGAACCATCTGGAGCTGGCTGTGTCCCACATGGAGCAGCCGCAACCTCTCCTCATGAAGGCCACCCCCGCAGACCCTACTGTTGGCACCGGGGCACCCACAACTCGTAAGTATGCCTGGATTCAGGGAGTCTGTGGGCAGGGCTGAAATACCAGCACCTACAGGAATATCCTTCCTCGGAAGGAATGAGTGTGCATCCTGCATACCTTTAAGCTTTGAAATGACAAATCCCAAGTTGCCTTTGATGTCCATGTGTAGGGCAGGTAAGCACGGAAATATTTTCAAACTAGTGCTCAGTTCTGGGCTCCCCATTTCAAGGACAGGGGACTGCTGGAGAGGGTGCAGCAAAGGGCTATGAAGATGATTAGGGGACTGGAGTATCTTTCTTATGAGGAAAGGCTGAGGGATTTGGGTCTTTTTAGTCTGGAGAAGAGAAGGCTGAGGGGGGATCCCGTCAATACTTATAAATACTTAAAGGGGGAGGGTGCCAGGAGGAGGGGGCCAGTCTTTTTTTCTGTGGTGCCCAGTGATAGGACAAGAGGTAACGGGCACAAACTTGGACGTAGGAAGTTCCATCTGAACATGAGGAGGAACTTCTTGACTTTGAGAGTGGCAGAGCACTGGCACAGGCTGCCCAGAGAGGTGGTGGAGTCTCCGACTCCGGAGACATTCCAAACCCACCTGGACACCATCCTGTGCGACCTGCTGTAGGTGAACCTGCTCTGGCAGGGGGGTTGGACCAGATGATCTCTAGAGGTCTCTTCCAACCCCTGTGATTCTGTGTAATTTCCTGTTTTCATTGGGGTTGCTTAAATATTTAATGCTAAAATATGTTTATTATTTCAGTCTGGGGTCCTTTTTTTTTTTTTATCTGTTTTTCATCTGTTCATCCATGTAACGCCATGGAGAGGCAAGAGGGCTGCCATGCCTCCTCACCAGCATGGTTTCTCCTGTCCTTTCAGACTGCTAGTTTGTTCCCTGGTCAAATCTTAACTAGATGCTCGAACATCTTGCTACCAGCCTGGCTGAGCATAGACTGCCTCTTGAGAAATGAGAGAATATGGAGTCCTTTTCCAACACCTGAGGTTATTCTGTTCCCGTTGAATTTGGATTATGCTTTGTATTCTATTGTTTCATTATAATTTTATACTAAATAGCTTAAAGGTTTGGCACAGTAGTATCAGGACATGCTGAAAACTAGTGTTTCCAATTCATAATTAGAGGAGAATGTGAACTACAGTATGAGATTTAAATAAATTATTTGGAAGGTGTTACATTGCAATGTCTGTGAAATCACTTTCAGGCTCTTTAAAAGCACATTTTTCACTGAGTTTCTGTTCGGATTTCATGCAAAGCACGTTCATTTATCTGCAAATGAATCCTAATGAGGAGCCTTTCAGGTTTTGTGATGTGCAAAAGATTTCTGCAGAAAATGAAGCCCTTCACACACAAATCCTTTCTTACCTTGTTTCAGTGGTGGCTCCTCTGATACCAGAAATGAATTTTTCACATCTGACTCCTCAAAGCAATTGCTAGCTTAGCAATAACGTTTCAGCACCTGCAAATGCCTTATTAGAAACACTTTCATGATTCCCCCGCACCCTTGCACCAAGACTCAGTTGCTGCAAAAAACTTCAGGATTTTCTCTGCAGTCAATTTTACACTATGTAACCCAATCTATCTAGAATATTCCCGTTTGTGTAACAATATAGCCCTAGACTTTCTGGAAGTTTTAAAATAGGGATTAAAATAAAATTATATTTTTGGTATGGTAGGAAATAATATTCCCCAGTGTATTTAACAAACGGCACCATTTCTTTCTATAGGAGTGAAAGTATTTATTTTGATTGGTGCTTTATTTGCACCTACTTTTGTGCTTTGGAAAACATTGTGGATATTTGATTTAATGGTAGTATAGCAATATAAGAATTCAGATGAATAAGAAAAGAGACCTGACTTATTTCTATAGATTTAATTGATACTGTAAATCAAGTTTAACTTTTTATTATAGTTTATATCAGACTTATTTCCATTATAGCCCAAGTACTTGCATGATTCTTGATATATGTTTGATGCTATCTTGAGAAATTTGACTTGTGTCTTTCATTAAATGCAAGAAAACCGAAGTTCATTGGTTTCCACCAGGTAAGGCAACAAACATAAGTGGGGAAAAAAAGAAAAAAAACCCAAAACAAACACCCAAACATATTAATGAATGTCGTTCCTTTACCCTGGAGACATTTTCCATTGATCTAGGTGCTAAAACTCTGCAATATAAATTCTAGTGTAGGTATGTAATTCCTGCTAAAACAAGTTTCATGGCATAAAAAAAGTACGTGTCTCGAAACAGAATTTCATGACTGGTTAACTTGGAAAAAAAGACAAAAAGTATTGTGTGAAGAATAGATCAAAAATTTTTTGTTGTATGCAGTTTAGGTAGTAGAAAAACATTTTATCTGTATCAGCTAAATTACTGAATTCTCTGTATCAGCCCATTACTGAAAGAATTAGAATTTTAAATAGAATTCTACCATTAACAATCAGAGAAATCTTGTAGCCCTAGTATAAGATATCTACCATTTTATTTCATGAATATTGTTTAAGTTGTTTGTGGTTTTATTAGTGCAAAGAGAGTAAGTTTGTAAGTTCTTATGTGATTCAAAACCCAGGAAATCCACTTTCCTTTTAAAAGCTTTATTCTAATATATTAATACTTCCATACTGAATTATAATTAGCTCTGTACACTTGTTATTGTTGTTGACGTCATTTACTTTTAGGCAGAAGGTTTGACTCCTTCTAGGGTGAAAAGCAATTCAGATTATCTTCTTTTCAGGTAAAAAATGAATGGCAAGTAAAATTATTCGTATCACCGTTCTTCCGGACCTGAATTGAGGTATCTTTGCGCTTCTTTCACAGGGTGCCAAAGCTACACAGAGTATTAGGATTCCAGATGAATGAGTTGTTTCTAACGTTTTCAGTTTGGCTAGCAAGAATTTCTTTTTATCAATCACTTCAGATTCCACTTGTGGTATCCATGGTTGGGCTGAATATCGCTATAGCGAGCATCATTCCCCATCTCCTAAGAACAGCTGTGGCTACTGCCTTATAGCTTCATTACATTTCCGTGTCAGAAGGAGACCTGGGCACGGTTATGCCACTTGCTTCTCTACTTTTGCACACAAAACCCCCTAGGAGCAGGAGCAGTAATGTGCTCTACAGAAGTGCTAGTCTGCATGATCTGCAGACTGCTGTGTTGAAGAGCTTGTTGGAAGACAAGACTAGATGCAGCCTAACTCTCCGGGTGCACTGTGGATTGCCTAATTCTCTGCCACTTGACCATATCAAAGATGATAGCAGTGTTAGGATTTCTACCTGATTTTTTTAAGAACAAGAACTCAAAAACGACAAATACCCATTTTGTATCTGTTATTTGTGCATGTACAGGAAGAGTGTGTGTGTCCTTTAAAAAAAAAAAAAAAATTATAAAGTCCTCCTCATTGCCTATACCTCTACACACAGCCTTGTTCATTCACAATTGAATGCCAAACCTCTAAGCCTGCTGCGTGGTGGACTTGAGTTTACTCTTATGTAAAGTAGCCACTTCTTAATAGATACCTGTTTAGTCAAGGAGAGAGAGAGAGAGCTCAGCACTGGTAGAGAAGAATCTTTGCAGGAAAAATAATAACATTTTGAAGAAATTATTACCCACCAATTCTAAAATCAAATTTCTGTTCGTACCTGATATTTTGGCTCACAGACTAAAAAAGTAGATAGCCAGTAGAAAAAAAAAAAAAACAAACCCAAAACTATAAAACCTGGCAATTTTATGTGCTGAAGAAAAGTTAGGGAGTTATAGAAGCAGTCAAATGATTTCCAAGGTGATGAGTCCTATCAATTTTAATTAAACTGAAATAATAAATGGTGTAATAAGCTGTGAAAAACAGCCTAGTCACCCCATTGCATACATTTTACACTTTAAATAGTCTCCTAACATAGTAGTTTCTGCAGCTTTGAGAAGATCATTAGTGAGTATAGTCAGATGATTTAAATACCAATCTGATCTGTAACTTGGCTGACTGCACAGCTCCTGACAAAACTTTCAAAGCTGAGCTGCTCTTTCTGACTAGGTGACAGGGGAAAAGATAGTAAATGACAATAAAAGAACGTTACTATTTTCAGTTCAGCTCTTTAACTTCTGCAGTAATGACACCGAGTATCTGTCAGTCATGTTTGTTTACATGTGTTACAAGACCTTAAGTCGGACTGGACTAACGTGTTTTTATTTTAAGTGGCACAGGAGGAAGAAAAGGCAAAACCACCTTTTGATCTGTGAGAGCTGGTAGGATAATGTGTTGCGGGCCACTGGGTATTAGAGATAGAAGCATGAAGCTCCATTTTTGTTCTTGCTTCTCTGTCAAATGAAAAAAAGAAAATTCCTCCAATCTTTCCCACTCTGGTTAATATAAAGAATTTATCTGACTAGTTTGCAAACACATAGAAGTGGTTGTATTTTAGAAATGAAATGCATGCATATCAGGGACTTGGAAATCTAAGTTCTCAGGTGAGTAAATATAAAATACAAATTGTTCGCTGTAGAATAAGTTATGAATACAACAAGCTTGGTGAATGCTGTAAATAGTAAAGGGAAAGTATAGAAACACACACGATTTCCGCAGGCTTTTCAGGCTGAGGTCTTCTTTTTACCCTTTGAGAATATTTTGTAATATTTTGTATTGCTCATGTGATTGTTCTCTGGGTGCCTCTGCTTGATGAATTGATGAATTGACTCAGCACATCCCAACTATCATCCTTCTTTTTTCTACACACTCAATCCTATTAGATTTGCATTAGTAACTGAAGATTTTTTTGGTGCTAGTCGTGCTTGGAAAGGGTGATTTAGGAGAGGATCATATTCCAGAGCATGGCCGATGGCATGTGGTAATTGAATAATAAAGCATTGGTCTGTCAGTAGGAATATAAATACCGCCAGACATAATTGCCATTCCTTGTTCTTGTAGTCTTTCAGTAAGCTTGTGGAAACTGGAGCGGCTAATATGCTTTAGAAAAAAATCTTTTTTAATGCTCATTATTATTTTTCTAGGTTTTATATCGCTTAAACAGGGACTGTGAGTAAGATGGTTCTTTAAAGTATCCCCTGGTCCCGTGGGAGGATAGAAGCAAAATAGCTGTTTTTATTTAGGTCTAAATGTCATGGTGTCTCATAGCCAACATTTTATGTGCTAGATGTACATCTACACAGCCATTCATCTCTGAGCCTCTTCTCCGATGATCAGGTGTGAGTGCTAACATAAAAACTATGCTTCAAAGTGGAACTCTGAGTCAATAATAATCAATGTCAACAACAACAACTGACTCAAAAATAACAATTCCATGAATTCAACAATTCCAAAGTAGCAAACCCCAGCTCTCTCCAGGTCCACAATGTATTTAGTCTTCCTCATTGATTGCCCCCGGTAATATTTCTGGATCCTGCTCACGTTCTTTGGTCCATCTCACTGAATCACCAGTCACTTGCTATATCCATCCATCATCTCTTGCTTGATTCTACTTATCAGACACCTGGGTGGACCTGTCTGTGCTAGGGCAGAGTCTGTGGTTGCTGACTGACCTGTTGATTCTCCGTTTAGCACAAATAGAAAATGCTAAACACACGATGCAGCCTGTCCTTTGGCAGGGCACTAACTTGAATTTCTTTCCTTTGTCCATCTTCCACCTTTCATGCAAAAACTTAATGGCTTTGGCTGTCCCTGAGCTTTCTTCTTCAGTGCAGCTGGCAGTCCCCAGCTTCTCACATCTGCAACAGGGAACAATAGGTTATATACTGTCTCTTTGCTCCTTACAGCAGAGCACAGGAGATTTCCTTCATCCTTGGGAAAGAGGATGGTGTGCAGCTGGATCTCATGTGGCTAGTAAGTAGGGAGCTGTGCTGTGCTAGGTATGTAGGTCTTCTAGTTTGGATAAAGCCTTTGAGACTCCTCTGTCAAACAGTCAGACCCAGAAAACAAGACGAAAAAATATGTGAAGAGGAGAGGGAAAGGAAAGAAAGAGTGATATCATTAGAACCTAATTTCCTGAGGAAGCAAGGTTAAAACGTAGTCCAATGCATCACCTTTGTGGTAGATTTAGTTGATGTTCTATAAGAGGTCTTTTCAAGAAACTGGTCAAAAGTGAAAAGTAGGACTGAAAAGTTTCTGTGTGAGAGCACTTTCAAAGACTATCCCTTAAACATTTATGAAGAGAAGCCAAGAGACTGCACAGAAAATTCAAACTGTGAAGTTCTACACCAACAGGCTATTTTCAGAGGATAAACGTCTCAGTGTACTCTCATTCTCAGGAGAATATGATGTCCTTTTCATAATCACTATCAGGTTCCCCCGTAATACCTATTTCAGGCTTTTTCAGAAGAATATCACAAGGCACATCGTAACAAAGAATAACATTTATGCATAATAAATTACCGTATAAGGTATCCCTTTGGGGTAATGACCCAAAGGAAATTGTGAGATGATCCAGTAAATAGTACAGTAAGTAGAAAATTTAATTTTTACTAGCTTCAGGTACTTTAAACACCTATTTTGTGGGAGAAATAAATGAGACTGATGTTCATTTTCGCATTTACAATCCTAGATAATGTCCTCTATAACACTAGGTGATCCTCATTTAAAATTTGTTTTGTCTATATGGTAGAAAGTCATTTACCAATATCAACTTGAGGTTTCAATAACAGATATTAAAAACACAAACAAAGCGCAATAGCATTTTATATTGTATGAAACTGTTCCTATCTGATCAATAATGTATTCCTTCTTAATTATTCAATATTATTTAGTGAAACTTTTATGCCTACTGGAATATTAATATGATATAACAACTGTAAATACTCCCATTTTAATTAAAATACTTTAGCAAAAGTTGGATGAGAAAATTTTGATGCATTGATAGTCATGACAAAGCAAAGTAACCCATTGAAGTGCAAAATAAAGACAAGGAATTATAAAACTACTAAGGAAATGCAGAAAAATCATCTTTATAAATCACATACTTTATTTTTTGGTTTTGAGAGCTATTGTATATACAAAAGATATAACTAAAACATTCTAAAATAATCTGGTTTTCTATTTATTTTTTTTGTGCTGTGTATAACTTTTTATTTCTGGGAGCTTCTAAGAATAGAAGATGCTCCCATTTAGTGCTATAGAATGGCAATCTCAGATCTCCAGGAAATTAGATTCTCTTTTAACTAAAAAGGTTCATTCTAACTGGAAAATATTCCAGATGAGGTATTGCTGCCAGAACCCATGAAAGCATTAACAAGCTCCGGTATATCTTTCTCATAGGAGCAATAACATCGCTGAGCAGACAGCTTTCACGTTATGGAGGTGCTTCAGATCCATCATAGGCTTCAGGCTGTGGTTGCAGTCATGGATTCACTGATCTTGATTGCCAAGGATCTTCTGAGGGGACCTCATTGCACAGCAGTGCAGGGAGGGGGATCTCATTGTATGTCCCCTCTACTGTAGGAGGCTGACCATAGCTGCCCATGATACCTAGGCAAACATGGAACACAGAAAGGAGAAAAGAAATGGCAGAGGGATTTGCCAGAATGAGCCATGAAAATGTTTACAGAACATTTTAAAATTCCACTTCATGATAATACCATTATATACTTATTTGGCAGTAGAAAAAAGGTAAAACAATCCAACCTCTCTCTCACCCCACAAAACTAATAAATAACACTGCAGCATGAGAGATAAGAGAAGTTTACAAGATAAAGAGACCTGAGATATTTTATGAATACTGTAAAATGTGTGAACTTGTACTGTCCTTGGAGTAATAATCTTAGACAAATTGGAAATTTATCTTGTCAAGTGAGTCTTTCAGGAAGGTATAAAGCTCCCAGTACCAGGGCTGTCTCTATGCAGACCACCTCAGGTAGTGCCTCATCACATCAAATCACCCCACGTTGACGTTAGTGTTGTGTGGGGTTGTTGTCAGGGTTACTGCATATGCTTAAGTTACTTTGCTCACTGGAACCTACAGCAGTGTGAAAATATGAAAAGAGAAAGAAGAAATAAATTCATTAGAAAAGAGATAATCACAGAAACAAAAGCTACAGGGAAAAAATGGATTGTACTATATTTCCCCTTTCACTATTTGAATATATTGGTGTTCTGTTGCTAGAAAATGGCCCTTTTCACTATAGCAGCACCTTATCTTCACAGCTTCATGTTTCAAACTGTCAAAATGTAATAGGCCTTACTAAACTGCTACTGGTGGGTAAGAGGTGATGCTTAAAAAACAGAACAAAATAAAGCAAACAGAAAATGGATATTACTCTCTTACAGACACAATGTTAGGAGTAAAACAAAAGCCAAACCAATGTAAAATAGCAGAGGTTACAAACAATGTTGTATACTGTTCAGAAATATCCTAAATAAGATAGGCTGACCTATCCCAAGCATGGGATGCCCCCTGTCAGGCCGCCTCACTTGCATATGCCCACACTTGGACAGGGGTTTGTTTGCTGATTCAGATCTGTTCTTAATTTATTACAACAATTCATGGAATTTCTTTTTAAATTTCAACCCAGATATTTTGTTGTTCTTCAAGATATGCGAAAAACCAAAGTGTTGCAGAAAAGATAATAAGCTGTAAGAAGACAGCTGTACAGGACACCAGCCTGCTAAGTCTGACCAATGGCACATCTAGCCTGCCTCTTGCAGTGGCAATAAAGTGATGTTAGTTAGAGAAGGAAGACAGTACCCACAGTCATCCCCAGAGGACATCGCTTCTGGCTCTTCTCTATCCCAGGCAGAAACTATTAAGTCTTAACCCTTCGTTTCCTATCTTTTAGCTATCTTTCAAGTCATAAAATGACCTTTCCTACATTCAAAGGCTGTGAACGTGGCAGCTTTGTTCCTGTCAAAGCTTTTTATGGGGAATCTTCTCAAGCACTTCTGAAAAATATAAATACTTATGTCCACTGAATCCTCTTTATCTATGCATGTATTTACATGTTCATAGAATGCTGGGAGATTACTGAGACAATATTGTCCTTCACAAAATCCATACGGACTCTAGAGCTCTTCTTTATTACAGATTCTTCCCTTTTACCAGAGATGGTAGTCAGAGTCACTGGTTTATAATCTCCAGAAACCCCATGCAGATATTGAGACAGGAAAAATTGATGCAAACCATTTGTTTTCTTTTATTTATTTATTTTTCAGGAAATATCTAAAAAATATTTAAAGTTTGGCATCAGTGTTTCCATGCGTTACATGCAAGTCTCTCCAAGTGCCCCTATATGTGAGGTGAAAAAAAAAGGGGGAAAAAAGGAGGGGAGAAAAGGGAAAAAAATCATTCTCTCTAATGCCCTCTGAATGTTCCCCCATTTTTAATAAAGGGCTTATGGAAAAACTAAAAGTGACATCTCTAGTACAAGAGCAGTGAAGCTACTGTGTTTGTTGTCATTAAGGTTTAAATTCATAAATACTATATAGTTAGCAGTAAGCGATATAAGCAGAAAGCATATCCACTTGTTCAAATCCTGCAGTGTTTGCCTGTGTGGGAAACCCTGAGAATTCTAATTTAAGGCTTTGAGTCACCTCTAAGATAGGGAAGTAGAGTTGTTTGTTATAAAGGGTGGCACAGTACTGTAATTACTTTTTATGCCAGTGTCAGCATCTTTAATAAGTATCTGCACTCTCCTCAGCGTGTGTACTAAACCTTGATGCAGTCAGTGTAGAATAAAATTGGCACTTCTATGTCCTGCTTTGTCCTTTCCGTTAAAGTTGCACAGCTAAAACTGAGATACAGACGCTATTTTCTAACTAAGGAATGGAAACTATGCTTATTTTATTTTTTTGCGACATTATTGCATACTTAACACAAGACCCACCAGAAAAAGATTTTGTGTTTTGTAGAGTGCTCGTCTAATAGCCATGCAGAGTAGGGGACATATAACCTTGGGCCTAATGTTTTTTTTCTGTCTTCCGATACTTGGTAAAATCCTGTTTGTTCTACAGGTTTTGAACTCCTTTTTCCCTTCAAACTATATAAGCGAATAACATAGGAAGTTAAAATCAGAATAACTATTCCTAACTTCAGTCTCAGTATTCGTTGCTTCTGTTTCAACCTGTAGAGTCACTTATGTGACCCTAATCTTGTCCCCTTATTCCTGTTTCCCCTTTTAATTTAAGCTTTTCAGGAAAATCTCATCTCCTTTCAAGCCTTGCTCTCTCTAGGGTCTTAGGCTGTGACAGCTCTGGCAGCATTACAACCTCAATAGCCACGGTAGTTAGCGGATGGCAAAACCAGTGGCAGTTCATTTGAAGGAATTTCTGAATAAGTGATCAGATACATTCACACTGTGATCATTTAGTTTCTCCTTTTCTGAGTCTAGGCCATAGGTCATCCTCAACTTTCCACCTACAATGAAACCTATGTTTTAGAAAATGGTCTTGATTTTTAAATTGCCAACAGAAACCTATGTAACCTGCTCTAATTACTTCCCCTCACAGTTAAAAATGTGTACCTGATAAAAAGGCTGAATTTGCCTAACTTCATCTGCCAGCCATAGAATCTTGTTATGCTGCTAACTGCTAAGCTGAAAGCTGATTATCAATACCATTATCAGTTTAACAAATCTTTTGCTGCTGCTTCACTATTAAGCTCTTAACTGACACTTCTAACTAAGCTGTAAAGTCACGTGAAATGTTACACGCTGCAGCCAGTCAGTTGGGGCATGACTCTCCCTCAGCATTTACTTGGAAAACTGGATGGGCAAAAGTGCAACTGGACTGGGAATGAATGAGTCTAGTCTGCTAGTGAGAAATTCCTACGTTGTTCATGCTTCACACAAGTGTAAATGGCTAAGTGAAGTACATGCAGTGGAAAATCAGATCCACTGGAAATTTTTTTGTCTAGATGCTGGAAAGCATGGATGTAATTCTGAACAGCTGTCCTCTTTGAACATATTCCTGCTCCTTTTTTAGTTTGCTATTAACAAATATACGTGTTAATGTATTATTGTTCCCAAGGATGTTTGAGGAATAGCTACTCTACATATAGAGACATGTATTTGCATGCAAATAAGTATTTCTGCAATAAAAAGATTATTTGGTCCTTGTACTTTTCTATTTTAAAGCACTTCAAACAACCAGTCAGGGAACAGAAACAAACTCTGACTGTTAGATGACCATTGACATGCCCTGAATAGAAGGTGGCAAACAACTGAATCCACAAAATGTTTCAGGATTTTTTGGCTATCTGTCAAGTAGGTCTAAATAATAGGCATTTACACAGAAATAAATCTTTATTTGGTGAACAAAACTCACTACAGAACTTGTTTACTATGAATAATTTCCTCAGTATTTCCAAAAGACAAAATTATTTTTATCCGCTTCTGATACTTGAAGAATGTTATTAACCATCAAAGGCTGGTCTTTAGAACAGTCTTCTCTTTCAAATTTTGGTGCTTGCTTGCTTCCCATGCTCCTGCAGCGTGCAATCTTACCTCTTTAGGTCGTCGCTTTCATTCACTGAGGTGTTGGAAGTAGAGCAGGTAATAGTGCTTGCATAGATAAAACACATTCTCAGTACCTTTGTTAAAATATTAGGACTGCTGGTCAGGAGTGCTCAGACTTGTTCAGGAATTTTCAGTTCACAGATGAAAGTACAAATGATGTGATACTGGTGCACATGGTGACATCTTTGATGGGTACAATAAAGTCTTTCTGCTACGCTTGCAAGTAGCTGCAGGAATATATTTACAGCTCAGTGACTGAATTTGCAAATCTGTTTCTCTTTCCATTTAGTGCATGAAAAGTGGTGAAATATTTGTTTCTGTTTTAAGAAGTCAATGGTCTGATAAACATCTTTTTCCTTTCAAGTGGGAACAGATAGAGCAGGATATGTTCCCTAAATATCTATTTTAGAGAACGCTAAATTGCATCTGATTAGCTTTTTATCAAATTAATAGGAGTCTATCTTTTGTGAAGTAGACAAGTTTATAGCCTTGTAAGATATGGGGATGAGCTATTTCTCTAATTTGCCCTTTAGCTGTTCTTTCATGGAAATCTATTTTTCACTGCCTGGAGATTTTTAATATTTCCCAGATCTATTTTAGAAACTGGACAGACCTCATTGTCTTTGTCTTGAATTTTCTACTCTGAAACTATCTCTGGTGATGAACAAATGTACTTTGTATGCTTTTGGTACTGCCAGTATCAGCTTCAAACTCGAACTTAATTTTTAAACACCAGGCTTCTGTGACCACTGCACTGCTATTAAGCTCTCTGGCACAATCTTTAGTTTTACTCACTTACAGTTGATGACAGCTTTTTTTCCCCCTTTTTTTTAAAGCTCTACTTTATGTTGCATGTTACCTTCCCCCCAAAATTAATATTTAACTCAAAGTATATTGGAAAATAAAAAAGCCAGGCATATTAAAGGTGCATATGCCTGGTCAAGTAAGAGATTTCACTTTGTCTGCAAGTAATAGCATTTCAGTTTGGCTAAGCTGTTTACACCTTGGTGGAAAAACACTGTATTGACAATTTTCTATTCCTTTCAGTGACTGTGATACTGTAAAAAACGCTGCTACATCAGCAGGCACAGCAGTCCAAAACCTTTTAAAGGAAATACTTGAGACGGCAAAGCCAGCTGTCTCTCTTAAAGTTTGCCTCTTGGCTCTCTGAAGGAATGGGAATAAGCTGGAACATCCATTGCCAGCTTGACCATTCTAGTCGTCTTCTAAAATGATCCTTGGGGTCACGACTATCTCGACTGACATCAAAATACAGGTGAATATTTCTGATATGTAGTAGAAGAGGGATGAAGCTGATGCTGATGAAGTTCAGATAGGAATTTGGAAGCATACATGTCAAATGTATACCTTTCCATCCCTCTGGGACCAGTGCTGAATAGGGCTCAGAATACCTGAGAATCAAGACTAAAATTTGGTTTGCATCTTAAATTCATCATGTCTGAAAAAAAAATAATCTAACAATTCCCTTACGATTCCAGAGGGAAGAAGCCTAATGCTTTTAGCAAGCAAAGTAATCATGCAAATAATTCTATCTTTTTTTCTTCTCTTTTTTTTTTTTTTAATTGTGGTGTTATTTCAACTGCTACAAATTATACCACTAGACTGAACGAACATGATGTAACTGACGATTTAAACATGAACCTGGGCTGATTAAACTGCATGTTTATGTGGGAAGAGCAGGTGTTATCAGTAACACATTGAACTTCCTTAAATCAGTGTTCTCCAGCCTCTGTGGTAACAGCCCAACAAGGACTCTGCTGTTACTAAAAATATTCATCTCTCTCAGACTTTTTGATTTTAACTTTAAAATTTCCTGTGCCTGTTCTCTGTAAGTCATGGCTTGATTTGAAAGTCTAAACCACAATGCTCATTTATACTTAGTGTAAATATGCAGAAAAAAACTCCTTGCAACTTGGAATACTAAGGGATGAATGAAATTCTGTCCCTGCTGAAATCAACAGCTGTTCTGCTTCTGAGAGTGGTCTAGGTCAGACTTCATCCTTGTCAATGAAAACAGAAGATGCTTTCTTTGACTTCACTAGACTCCAAAAATTGAGAAAGTTGTATACAAAGCTCCTCTCTGCTTTGGTATTGGAGTTTCAGGGCATTTACCTCGCTTAGCATTAGTTTGGATGAGATTATTATTTTCAGAAAACAAACAAAGCTAGGATCTGTAAGTGAAAATATAGAGCATATAAAATACCTTCTCAAAATTGTCTGGAGACATTGTTATGTGAGCTCAAATATTTCTGTTTTGTTGTCTTCCTTCTGAATACTGGCCTTTAGTTGCAGTAAATAACTTTGCTACTAGTAAAGCAAGGTAATTCCTATATGTTATTATTGTTTCTGCTGGAGAATAAGTAAGCAATAGTATGACACTGTGTAGCAGCTGTTATATGCTTTAGTTATTTCATATATATTCTAATTATTCTGTAAGCGCTTCTTTTAATACCAGTATACCAGGTAAAATATTAATCTGGTGAGATATTAAAATAGAGAGGTATCTAAGTTCTTTTTTTCTGTACTGTGAGATGACCCTTCATTTTCTATATTTAAATTTCTTGTCCTTCTATAATGTGGGTTTTTTCATCTGATATGTAGCAACAACCTTCAAGAAGATTTTACCTTTATGTTGCTGATATAGACTGTCGGATTCAATATTTTTTTGGAAGGAATTTATATGAAATATATATACTTATATATAGTAATAATAAAACTAGAAAAGCGTCATTGACCTTATGATATTGTATTGGTATTACCTTTAATGCTGAAGCAGGTTGCAGAGTTTTTGAGGCCAGCTTTTATGGTCTTGAATATTTTATTCCAACACCAACACAGAAGGAAGGTTTAGTTCACACACATCAATGGTTTTAATGCAGCAACCTTTTCAACTGGATCTAAGACATAAAAATTCTTTAGCTTGCTTGGGAGGCTTATTCAACACTGTGAACTTGACCTCAGCTGAATCACAATGTGACAACGCAAAGCAGCCTACAGAAAACTAAATTAAAAATATAAATAAAAAATTCAGAGCTGAAGCCATTGTGGAAAGTTTGCCCTATATAGAAACAAAATGTTGGAATGCTTGAATAAGTTATTGTTCCATGAAGAATATCATATTTCCCTTTTCCAATTTATTTTGAAATTTAATGAAAGCCGAAAAATATTGACCCTGCTGTTTTTCTGGGATAAGACTAAAAGAATGCAATTGTGAACACCTGGGATTTGCCAGGGGGTCGCTCTGTCTCCTGAGTTTATGTCTTGTGATCAGGGCACAAGGATTATTATATTTGAGAAATAATTCATTATTCTGTGTGTGTTTACATTTCTATCTTGCCTATCATTTAGTGGTAATTACAGTGCCTTCCAAGCATTGAACACTTCCTTAAAAACATGCAGTTTTTTAGTAGATTAATCCACAGGACATGGATTGACTGGGCTGGAGGGCTGGAGAAAGAGTATGACTCACCAAGAGGCCAGCAGAGGAAGTACTTGCTCTAATGAGTGTACCGATATTATTGAATTGTGAGGAATTTTCTGTAGCCACTTTTCTGACTCGCTTTCCTTGCTGCAGAAGGAGGGTTTAGTGTACAACACCATATTTCATAGTGATGCAAGTACCAGAACTTTAGGTTCTACTAAATGGCTGACAGGCAATGGGAGAAACGGTCAGTGAAAGGTATGCCCCACTGGATACCACCAATGTGTCCACTCCCAGAGATGCCACCTGAAGGGAACAGGCAGCCTATAGTGTTCTACAACAGACTCAGTCATCTGGCAATCAATCAGCTGCATCTGTGACTTCTTGGTAAGGACTGTAAATTCCTTATTTTACCGTCGGCAAAGGTGATGGGCAAAGAACCTGTGTACATCAGGTACACGTATACACAAGTATATATTCTACTATATAATTTGCTCTGTTGAATCAAAATGGTATAGTTAAATGATACTAAATATTAGCGGTAAAATGTCTTCTATTGCGGGTAAAAAACTTGTCAAGCAGGTGATGACAAAAACCAAGATATCTGAGTATATAAGAATGCCCCCTTGAGGACTGCATTAAATGATATTTGTTGTAAAATGAGATTGTGAACTGCAGGTCCAGCAGACCATACAGTATATTGCTCCCATAGAGCTGGTGTGGAAAAGTATTAATTGCAGTAAGTTTGTCAGTTAATGAAAAATTTGCCTGAAGCACAGGAATAACAAATGAACTCTTTCTAATTTTATACATGTAATAGCTATAGCACAAATAAAAATGTATATGAAAATACTCTTGTTCTTGTTATAAAGCAATCTCTGTGCAAAAAAAGAAAAGAATTTATCCTGTTCTGTTTCTTTTCTTTTTTTTCTTTTTAATGTTTAATCTCCATTTTAAATTTAAATTTATTGTTATTAAAATATTGTACCATAATGAATGGTTGATTGTTTTGAGGATCTGGCTCTGCTTTTGTATTTTTCTTTACTAAATGTTTTCTTACTAAATTTATGCAAAAAATCCTGAGCTGATCCTCAGACAATTGCTGATAGCCTTCATTTGCTGAAACATGGCAAGCAAGATTTAAGGTCCGTTCATCCAGAACTGTCCCATTGTGGTTGTTTTATTACTTTTACAATTTTCTTTGTCTTAAGAGCTAATAATGAGCCCCATTCATTGTTCCCCATTTGTATAAAGTGTAATTTTTCTAGTGTAACTGGTTATAAACAGAAATGTAAACTTCTTTCTAATCTGCAAAGGAAATTTGCCACGGGTAAGTCCTACCAGCTAGCACTTAGACTTTTATTTCCCAGTAATAACTGGGAAAACAGTGTTTCTGGGGTAACCGACTATAGCTGTCTAGTATTTTTTTGGAAGAAGTGATCACATTTCTTAACCATGGGAAACTGTAATATAAGGTCAAGGAGGTTTTGAAAGGTTGTGGATGCTGTTTCTCTAAGCTACAAAGGAGCTGATAAAGCAGTGTTGGTCTAGCAGAAATGCTTCCCAGAGGGAAGTGTTAATCAGACTATCCTTGGCAGGTAGAAGGGCAGTGGACAGAATGCTTGGAGGAGGATGTCTCCTTGGAATGTAACATCGTAAAACCTTTTGTTTTAAAAGTTTTAAGTATGAAAGCAACTAGCCTTTTTTTGCAGAAAGTACTTTGGAATATGTATCTTTTAAACGAGATTTGTAGACTGCTAGATGTTTTTGTTGGGAAAGCATATAGAATTTAATCTTATATCCATGCCACAGAATTCCTTTCTTACCATCTGTCAAACAGTAATAGATTCTGAGCTCTTGCAAGCCATTTTTTGTTTGGAAGAATCTGAATATTTTCTTAGCCTGCCTTGCTTTCTGAAAAGAAAGAACACAAAATATGCAGGCAACCTTACTTTTCAGGAATTTCAGCTAGAACATTAGAAACTGCTTCATAGAAAGCAGTGGTACCTCCAGAACTGACTGATGTGGAGAGGAAAAGGCAGACAGTATTTTTTTTCCATATTTCAAACCTGTCTTTTCTTAGTTAATACTTCATTTAGACTAGGATACTATATTGTTTTCTATAAAAACAAGGCCACATGACTGCGCTTGAAAATCCCACTGGAGAAGAATATTCATAGGAAAACGTTAGAAAACCTATTGGAAAGCTTTCCCTAGCATCATCTTATTAACAAATCTTCAGTTGGAAGAAAACAATATTTTTAAATTTTTTTTTCAGTTTTTAAATGCATCTGTATTTTTTAGAAAACCTAGTTTATTTGTGGATTAGGCCACCGGCTCTGCGGTTTTGATCCTTCCAGTAGCAGACTTCTGTGTTTTTTCGCTTTCAGTTCAAAGTTTAGGTCCTGGCTTTCAAAACTCTGGATTTTCAGTTACGGCTTTTATGCTTTACCATCAATGCTACACTACATAATTACATATGAGGGCAGTGATTCAACAAATACTGTTCATCAGCCTGAGCACGATAGTGTTTACATTCTCTGGATAATAAATAATCCAGGGAGAGTAAGACATGTTTGTACATATACTTATATAGTGATTTGTATATACATCACTAGTCCTGCGATGAAGAAGTGATTAACTTAATCTTCAATGAAATAAATAGACTCTGTTGTCATATAGCAAGTGAAACTCCTATCCACATCAGGCAGGAAAAATTCCTAGTAAATGATTAGCCTGAAAACTACAGCTAGAGTAATTTAGATATTATTCCTCCCCTCGTATACCAAATGGGAACATACATTAGTTAGCCATACCCTAGGACTTTGAAAAAAAACCGTATAAAATTTAAATATAGACCCTTTTTCTTTTCCTTCCATTTCAGTTAATCCTGTCTACAAACGTTAAGATACTGCTTGTGCCTGGAAGAATTTGCAGTCCTTTTGTGTTGATTCACTGGCAAGATCAGGGCTTAAGAAGAAGAAATGTGAGTGCAACCATATAGGTAATTGCTCACTAGAAATAATTTTATGTGTGTGATTCTTTTTAGATAATGGAATCTTACTAAAATATTAATATTATAATACTAATATAATATTAATTAAAGTTAGTATAATATTGCGTTATACATAAGAACTCCTTAAACTTAAAGGCTTTCACAGTATTATGCCAAGATGTCATTTTGTCTTTATGAATAGCCTTCATCTTTCTTTCACATTGGCCACATATGTTATATTTAGCATTAACTAGCAGAAGTCTATCTTAAACCTGTATAAAACTGATACTTGCAAACATCATGCACTGTGTACTGTTCATAATATTAAAAGACATTAGTAAAATTGAAAACAAAACAACGAACACCATTTGGCTTAATCCTGTTAAACCAGACTTGTTTAAGAGTTATTCCTTGCATGCAGAAAGCTCACTAGACAAAAGAGGAGAGAAATGCAGCTTTGGGAAACTCATCGCTTTGGCAAAAGCATTGGCCACTGGGTGACACTGTTGATCCATGCACTTTTATACCAAATTCTTTCTTTGGCAGTACAAATGTTTCTCGCCCGGTGAACAGCAGGTGCTCTCTTAACTGTTTGAACATCTCTACAGAGAAGAGTGTGTGATTATGGAAAAAGATTTCTTTCTTTCCTTTTTCCCCCTCCGTGCTCTAGTGAAAGCTCTCCCTCTTCCCCACTTTTGCTGTTAATTAATGTCACTGACGATATATACAAGAATGGAAAACTGGAATTGAGTTTAAAACTGGGATTACTAGATATTTTGTGTAAAAGTTGCATGGATGGTGATCTGCTGAACTTCAAATCTAGTGGAGTCAAAGCAAAAAACGAAAGAGATTTTTGTACATTATACCCTATGACAAGGCATTTGCTAAGTTTTGTAGTATTGCAAACACGTGCCCTAATTTTACCAAACTTTTTTTCTGCTGGTGTTTGGAGTGTTCTATACACAAGCAGCAGAGGAAACTGAGAACAGTGAGGCAGCCCATATGTGGAATAACAGAACGAGCAATTATTTATTGTTGTTCTCTTGTAAGACTGAAAACAAAAGAAATAGCAGAATGAATACTGTGAAATCACTTCACTGTAAGATGTCAAATATATTTCCTATTTCGACCTTTCTCAATGACTTTGACATTTTCTCCTTAGTCAGACTTTTGGGAAATTTTCCTTGTTCAAGTATCATATTTTTCTCCAAGTTAAAGTTTTCTGCTTGTGTCCTCAGGATAACTCAAAATGTTAATGATTTTTATATTCCTGCAAATTGGAAGGTTGATTTTCAGGGTTCTGTTATAGAATTCAAACGTCATAAATTCATAAAGAACATACAGAAAACAACTGAATAGTCAGTGGCACTCACTTTATTTAGGGCTTTCCATTTAAAATCTTGACCAAGACATAACACAGTCTTTTCCAAAAGAGCTCAGAATTCATGGCAAGTAGAGAAAAGATGCCTGTTCAGAAGGTCAATAAGCCAATGCTATAAACATTCAACAAATTTGACATCTAGGAATGATTCAAGCAAATGATATCCTTACCTCTTTTGCATCTACTTATCTGCTACTTGATCAGATCAAAAAGGCACTAAAAATTATGCGGAGAGGACTGATTTTTATGAAACTGTTAAATGTTTTAAGAATGCTGAAGGACATATCTCAGAAATCTGTATACATCAGCTCTTTGAATAGGCAATTCATTTATACATGTCCTGTTCCTTTCAGCACTATCATGTGCACTAAACTGGGCAACACAGCAGGGCTGGTTTATGAGCTCTTAGATTTCTTTTGCAACATACTTACTGATAAGAAAAAATAATAGTATAACCGACATTTTCCAGCCTAATAGAACTCTTTTTCCTTTCCCTTTTCCTATTCCTCAACTGCATCCTGGGTTTGTACACCATCTTATTGCTTTACATTCTATGTCATGCTTTTAAAATCATGGAAGCCTAAACAATACAATTCAAAATGGGATTTTAAAAACAAAAGCTTTTTTTTTTTTTTGATCTTTCTCTTTCTTTCATTCTTTTTCTTTCCCTCTCTTTCTCTCTTTTTTTTAATTAATTTTTTGAAACACCAAAGGATTGGAGCACTGTATAATCTCTACAAATATGAATCCACCTTCTTAATATGACTAATAATAGGTAGAATTTTACAAGAGATTATGAGCTGTTATGAGGCTAAGACTGACCATTTCTAGACAGTGCATTATTTTGTGAGCTATTTTTCAGAGAAATATTCCTACAAAGTGACATACCCATGCGAACATCACATTTTCTCAGTGCTTTCACTCTGAAGGTTTGTCAGCTTCAGTAATGTTACTTAACGGAAGGCTGTGGGTAGAGTATTTCCAAGTGGAATTTCTAAACTATAACTGGAGTGTAGTCAAAGTATTCTTTCAATTCAAAAATTGCCTTCAGTGTTTTGTTGGAAATCCATCATTAGTTTCGTTTTCGTTGACCTTTTTTGTGTCTTTAGCATGTTTTGAAAAATGTAGAGGTATTTGTGAAGCGTCAAAAGGACCATGTATGTAGTTTTATGTATACAGTGAAGTTTATTCTGTTTAGACAAACCATATATCCACCCTTTGAAAAAGTACTGTTTAATTCCAGGGCCACTAGTAAACAACAGAAGTAAATAAAAAAATATTTTTCAAGCAGCATATTTGTTTAGCAGTGTTTCAAAAGAAGACTAATTTACTGGTGAGAGAGTTCAAAGAGGTAAGAATATGAAAAATAAAAAACCCTGAAGCTAAACTGTGAAGATATGAATGAATTTTCATCACAGAAAAAGCCTGAAATAATACAGTGATTAGAAATCAGTACCAATGGGCTAGAAGAGAGGTGAATATGAACTGATAACTTTTACTGAAATTATCATTTATACAATTTGCCTGTGACTGGGGAGTTTTTTTGGGAAATATTAGAAAGAAATATTAAAGCTAGGTAATTTGGTAACTGCTGATAGGTGGAAAAGACATAAACATATTTATGATAATGCAATGCTCAAAAAAAAGGAGCTCATATCTCTAGGAAAAAGTGATGATTTCTGAGTAGCAGAAGTGTAGTGCTACTGCTGAAACCAGAAAGCAATATGAGATAGATGTTTCTGAAGTTACAAATCTTAAAAAACAATATGGTATCAATATTTTCTTATTGTTACCTCCATTTCTAAGTTAGATTTGTCATTTTCTTTTGGAAAGGGAGACCAAATAAAAATGCGGAAGACTATCTAAAGAAGGAAAAGTTATTATACAATGAAGTTACTATCTGGGGAATTCCAAGTCCTCTGCCATAACTTTTTTGAGAACTGTTCCAGTTCTGTTATCTTTGGTATGTTACAGTGTCTCCAGCTGCAAAATTAACAAGGTACTCCAGTGATGAGTAGGCATGTCCTTTCAGATAAGACGAAACTTTATGGAGTAATAGACAACATACAGCCATTAAGATACAGTTTTATCTTTTAGTTGTATGTCATACAATATCCACAAAGCAGAAAATATGACACATAAAATTATTTTCCTGCAGCATATAGCAATTCATAATTTGTATTCAGTTGCACAATATTCTTTGGCTGAAGACAAAAAGTAGAATTAACCCACTACAGATTTGGGAAAAATTAACAGAGAAGGGTTAACTTTTTTTAAAAGAAAATGAAATCTGAACTTTAATAGTAAATTCTTTTATTGAGCAAATTATTGAGCATCGTTGGATTGCTCTTAGCTTGCCATATATATTTACAAGTGTGAGGATAAAAACACTGTCACTGGTTATTAAAATTTGTATGTAAGATATAGGATAAAAGATAAAATAATAATAATCTATCTTAATATATGAGATTAAACAAAAATCTCCTTGTATATGTTTGTATATTTGATTGTGTACCACAGATTTTTACATTGTTGTCTACAGAACTTGCCTTGACATCTGCCAGAACAACAAGTTAGTAAGAGCTGCAATGGTAATTCCTGTGTGGTGACAGGACAAGACAGAAACCAAAGGAGTAGATTGATTCATCCAGTCCATGAGCTCCAAATGACAACCTGTCATTGTTGTTTTTATGGCAGATGAAGTTGCTAAGCCACTATCCATCATATTTGAAAAGCCGTGGCAGTCTGAAGTTCCCAGTGACTGAAAAAAGGGAAACAAAACACCCATTTTTAAAAACAGAAAAAAGGAACAACAAGGGAATTACAGGCCAATCAGTCTCAGTTCTCTGCCTGGCAAGATCCATGGAGCAGATCTTCCTGAAAACTATGCTAAGGTACGTGATAAAGACAGAGGTGGCTGATGACAGGCACCTAAGGGCAAATCATGTCTGACAAATTTGGTGGCCTTCTACAATGGGGTTACGGCATTGGTGGATAATGGACTTGGGCAGAGCATTCGATAATGTCCTGCCCAACATCCTTGTCTCTAAAATGGAGAGATGTGGATGTCATGGATGGCCCGCTCAGCGGACAAGAAATGGATGGTTGCACTCAAAGAGTTGCAGTCAATGGCGCAGTGTCCAGGTGGAGACCAGTTACCAGTGATGTCCCTCAGGGGTCTGTACTGGAATCAGTATTATTTAACATTTTTTCAGTGACATTGACAGTGGGATTGAGTGCACCCTTAGCACTTTGCAGATGACACCAAGCTGAATGGTGTGGCTGATACTATAGAAGGAAAGGGTGACATTCAGAGAGACCTGGACAGCCTTGAGAAGTAGGCCCATGCAAACCTCATGAAGTTCAACTCATTCAAGGTCCTGCACCTGGGTGAGGGCAATCTCAGACATGGATACAGGCTGGGCAAAGACTGGATTGAGAGTACCTTGCAGAGAAGGACTTGGGGGTATTGGTGGATGAAAAACAATATAAAGCCAGCAATATGTGCTCACAGCCCAGAAAGCTAACCATATCCTGGGCTGCATCAAAAGAAACATGGCCAGCAGTCTGAGGGAGATGATTCTCCCCTTCTACTCCCCTCTCCTGAGACTCCACCTGGAGTGCTGTGATCAGCTCTGGGGCCCCCAACGTGAGAAAGACGGGGACCTGCTCGAGGAGGTCCAAAGGAGGTTCACAGAGATAACTGGGGGCTGGAGCACCTCTGCTATGAAGACAGTCTGAGACAGTTGGGGTTGTTCAGCCTGGAGAAGAGAAGGCTCTGGGGAGACCTTCTAGTGACCTTCCAGTCCTTAAAGGGGGCCTATAGGAAAGACAGGAAGGGACTTTAGAGGGAGTTTAGAGGGACAAGGGGCAACAGCTTTAAACTGAAAGAGGGTAGATTTAGATGAGATATTAGGAAGGTTCTTTACTGTGAGAGTGGTGAGACACTAGCCCAGGTTGCCGAGAGAAGTTGTGGATTCCTCCTCCCTTGTTCAAGGCCAGGTTGGTTGGGGCTTTGAGCAACCTGACCTAGTGGAAGGTATGTCTACCCAAGGCAGGAGGGGTGGAACTAGATGATCTTTAAAGGTCCTTTCCAGCACAAACCACTCTATGATTCAGCATTCCTTATCTTAAGCCTAAGAAATTAAACAGCCTATAAAATGGGCAAAAAATTGCTTGATTCTACTTGGAAACTTAAAATACCAGAGACACAGCAGCAGATAGCTAGAAATATGATTCCTAATTCATATGAACTTAACTTACTGGGGTTTGGACTATATGTATTAGAATTTGGCATTTTAATTACTTCATGGCTTCTTGGTTTATGCTTCATGCACAAACACAGGGTCTCAGGAAAGATTTGATTAAATTGATTAAGCTGTCGTAAATAGGAAAAAAAAAAACCTACTGCGAAAAATTTACGAAAATTGCAAGTAGATTATCCTGTTTAAATATACCTTTTGGTTATCTTCTTTTCAATGTTGATAATATTTTTCTATTTGTCTGCCAGTTCCCTCCCTACTTACGTTCCAGGATAAGGTCTAAAATACAGGGAAATATATTAATCAGACAAAACAAAAACAAAAAACAAACAAACAAAAAACTTTCAAACTGTTGAAACTGGTAACTGGAAACATGCTTTCTCTGAACACCTACAGATTATTTGGCTGGTGGAAGAAATCAGATTTAAAATGATGCAAGATTTTATTATTTTACCACTGCAACTAGATCAATTTCGGGGTGGTGGTGGGGGTAGCCTTTGGGATAAGTAAAGCCTACAGTTTCAAGTTGAGCAGTCCCAGAAGCTATCTGTTAATGAAATATAAAATCTATACCTAACCTGATATGAACAAAAAGAGGATTTTATAGAATGTGAAAATAAACATATAAACACAAATTGGAAACAGTTTTTTCTCACTATTAATAGAAGAAAAATTACTGTATTTCTGGAAGTTAGAACTGTAACAATTGTCAAATTACTAACTAGGTTAGAAAAATTTCAATATTCTTTTTCTCTGGGTGGACAATAAGTTTGATAAGACTCTGTGCTATTCTCTGTGCTTTTGTTGTTTATTATGCACAAATATGGCTTTTCTGATTGAGAAGAATAGGTGTACATGGAACAAATGGGTGGACAATTACAACATTGTTGATGTTTTGATATTCTTTTCAAAATCCAGCCCAAATAAAAGTAAACATTCTGCTTTATCAGCTTTGCTATTAGTAATAAACCACCTCAACAGTTTTTTTGCATGTATCTTCTTAAAACATGCCAGTATTAGTAATACAATTGACACATAAATTATAACATTTGTATGAATATTTTATTGACCCTTTTGAATTACATAAAATTGCTATTCAACTGTGTAGTAGCCTTAGAATTTTGCAAATTACACATTTTTTTTAAACTTAATGAACATATTGGAAAAATATTGATCCAATTTTACAAATTGAGATGTCGGTTAAAAACCTACGCCACTAAATTTCCACAGTGCAGAGATAATGGTGGTTACAGATAAGGACCCATAAGCCTGCAATGAAATGCCTAATTGATTTTTGGTTGTATTGTTGTCTCCAACCGTCTTAAAATCTTTGCTAACAAATAAGTATTGATATGTCAGGAAAAGTTTAAAAAGTGCTGTGATCCTTGAAGAAGTTGGATGAGCAAAAAGGCAGTTTCTTAAGAGTGCTCTCTCTTGCTTTCTCTCTGATGCTGAGAGTTTCTAAATCAAGGAAAAGGACATGAGATCTTGCAGGAGATACATCCATCCAGTTTAGACACATTAGGCTTGTTTTATGAATTTCGTTGTGTGCTTGTTCAACTGCTTCTTCCTGTTCTGTTGCTGTAAAATCTTTTTTCTCCTTATGCTTTGTCCTAAATAAATAATTTAAGGAATATTCATTGTTCCATGTTGTGACTCTGAGTCAAGATCACTCCAACGAAAACCAGTTTATTGCATTTGAGTGTAGAATTGCATGATGTCACTTCAAAATAGATTTGCTAGTTAGACGCCTAAAAGGTAATGCCTGAAGGATGTAGAAGGGGTGGGAGGTCAGTCTGAACACTGTCACTGGTAGAAATTTCAACTGCTCTGTAAATTTAGAATTGTTCTGTAAGATTTTTTTTCTGGCCAGGAGAAGAACTACATTTTTAATGTGTTTCACATTAAAAGGAACATACAATCTTCTATAGGATTTCAGTTTACTAGGGAGTCAACATTGGTACTAATTATAGATTCTCTCTCATTCATATATAAAGATTTTCCTTTAACTCTAGGCAAGATGAATGAAGGCTCAAAGCACGAGGGTTCTTAGACCACTGGTCAAGCTGAAAGTTGGAATTATTATTCCACAAGATAAGTTGTGCTGAAAACCTCCTCTTAAAAACCTCCAAACTCATAATTTCCTTCAGTCTAAAATCTAACTCTACTTTAAAGAGAGCTGTCAGAAAACTTTCCCTTACCTTCGGAAGTAAAATTTCAAAGCAGCTATTCAGAATATTAGTAGAAAACACCTATTGAACTGAACTGTCCAAGACTCAACTATTGACATATTGCAGTCAATCTTTCTTAACAAACCTAAGCAAATGCATAAAGTATCAAATTGTCTAAACCTAAAATTTAAGTTTAACTGAGGAAATAAAAATGACCCACTTTTTTTTTATCAAATTCTGAAACACAGCAATGCTCTCACTTTAGAAAATGGCTTTCAGTCACTACCTTGTACTAATCACCAGGGATTTCTGCAATTAATGTGGGAATACCTTATTCTACCCATAACTTACTTATTCATATGTAGTAACACTCACTGACCAGGTCAAGACATTTTCCTTTTGAACTATATTAACAATGCTTACATATTCTTCAGTCAAATAAGTAGTTGTAATTCAATCACTGGGACCTTATTTCAATATTTCTCTTGAGAGTAAACCCCCCACTTTTCTGAAATCTAAGTGCTTCATTCTCCCATGGGCTTCTTTTCAGCCTATCAGCCCAAACTATCTTTGCATTTAGGCCAATGTTTAGTGGTTTTGAAATTCCATTTTGAAGGGAACTTCATTTTACCTGATCAATCTAGCTTTATGACAAAGGACCAGCTTCAGAAGCTGTATTTAGCCTTCTTCAGTTGTACACATGACCAAAGAAACAATGAGAAGCATTAAACATTATTATGCTTTGATGTACAGAAAGCATTTAACTCCATTGGATGGTCCTGTATTTATTTTTTTCCTGCTTTAAAAGGTTCTGTTTTGGAGTGAATAAGATTAAATGGATAAACCTCCTCTATATTTGAAAGCATAGTTTAGATCAGCTATGCTTTTTCTGACAAAACCAGTTACCTTACTTTGCTTCAGCTGCTATAGAATTTCTTTTGGAGTATCTGTCAGAACAAAAGATTCAAAGGGCTTCAGTTTGCTGATACTGCCAACCATACTTTTCTACAAACTGATAATCCACCCAGCTGCTACCCCAGCAAACTCTGACCTTTCACAAATGCACGTAATTGATCGGTAAAACGATTTGTTAACTCGTGCAACACGTAAAAACCACTTATTGCCTGCTTTCCTCCTAAATTAAACAGATTTTCTATATAGGATATATTAATAGTTATATTGTTGATAGATAGCTATGCTGTCTGAGGGTTTTTTTGAAAAAACTATCTCATTAGAAAGTACATTCTGCTGCTGTCATTTTTTGTAATGTTCCTCTTAAGTCTTTGTTTACCTAAAACCAGAGGCTGTGGGGGGGTATGGGTGGAGTGGAAAATTTTGTCTGATGTGGAGAGAGTGGTAAAGAATGTGGAGGATAAAAAGAAGTGATGAACGTGAGGAGAAAAGAGAAGGTGCACAAAGATCAACCAAAAGAAAAAGCAAGCATAAAGCATTATGCTACCTGAATCACTGTCATAGAAGCTTGAAATGATACAGAAAGAAGCAATTGTTTATGCTAGCTGAGGCCACAGCAGCAATGAGGAAAGCTCAAGTTTTTTTGGGGAAAAGAACTTTCAACTATCTGGTGAAATCATGAAAACTGAAATGTCTTTGAGGACTATTAAGAAGTACTTTTTTCCTTTCCAAATTTGTCGGCAACAGTTTTGGTGACTGCCATTGTAATTTGCTGCTCTAACACCATAGAATGGCCAGGGGACAGGGCCATTAATCTTGTGCACTGAAAAAAAATTATTTTTTTCTGGTGGCTATGTGAGTTATTATTTTTTCTTTTTCACAGCATTAATGGTAATTTATTTTTTTTTCTGAAGGAGTTGACAACAACTTTTGCCGTATAAGGATAAAACAAAGTTAGAAAAAATAAACTCTTGAAATAAACAATCTCCTCATGAGTTAAAACTGCAATTTATTTAAAATTTAATGAAATGTTTTTTTAATGTATTTGTTGTATTTTGTCACAGCAGCAAGGGTATACATAATTTATATCTTGTTTATAAGCCTAACAAATGTGTTTTCCAGAGATAAGGGGTCTGTTTCTAATACCAGTTATTCATTGCATAGCAGAAGTTTCCTAAAAGGTTTATGAACATTACTTATGATTATTTGTTGATGCCGTTGCTTTTTTTAATTGTAGCCCCTGCCTTGCATGCCAGAAATCCTAATGCTTATTCACTTCACTTGATGATCAGCGAAGATCAGCTTCTGTTCAGGTAAATTCATAGACCAGCAAGGAATTCACTGTAGATGTACAACTGTGTTAAGTAAGGTACTCTAATACTTAATTACTATTTGCAGATATTTAAGTATCAAAAACCTGGGTACAAGGCACTTGTCACTGAATTTGCACTGACATTATTAGCTTTGTACACTAGTAGTTTGCAATCTAATCTAACATGTTACAAACCCAAATGCCAAAAGACTTTTATCAAATTGAAATATGTGGACTATGTTAACTAAATTTTCTAAAGGGCTTAATTTTTCCTTAAGTATTGTAATAAAATGCCATATTTTAAGGAGAACCAGCACTGAGAACTGAGTTCTTGAAAATACACACTAATGCTCATTGCACGGATTAAATTGGGTAAATTGTGGATGAAATCTTGGCCCTACTGAATTCAGTGGCAAAAATACTCTTGATTTCAAGTGAAGTTAGGATTTCACTCAGCAGAACAGACATATTTTTAAAAATTCTGCTTGAAGTTCAGTCTCTGCCGCTTATGGGGAGAAACAAGTTGCTGATTATTACAGTGTTATCATCCTTTTTTCTTTCGTTCTCTGCTCAGCAGTGAAATAACACTCACTGGTGGCAAAATAGGTTTTAGAATTATCGCTCAGGGAGATGAACGGAGGACTTGCGTACTTCACTCCTAGATCTACTTTTGTTGCCGGCTGAACTGTGGGCTCTCACAGGCATCACAGTGTGTGTTTCCTTTTGCAGTGTTTTCTTCACCACAATAGGTTCCTAAGTGTAGATTTTTCTTCCAACCGAAAGCTTATACTGCAGTTACATGGACAGGATCTGATTTACCACACTGCTGGGAGTTAAGTTGAAGTGACCCCGGCTTGCAAGATGCCCTCTTGGTAATCTGCAAAATTAAACCTCTAAAGAGCCAAGTGGCCTTGAGAAAAGATATGAAGTTTGTCTGTGTTCTCTCTTATCTTTCAGGTTTCTTTGTACAGAGCTGGTTTAGTGGTCTGCCTCCTAGTCCCTGATGATTATAAACAAGCCTCTGTGTATGCCTCCAGGTGATTTTTCCTTGAACAGAGCTGATACTATTATAACAAGTTATGCTTTGTGGCTGAGAGAGTGGGGTATTGGATTTGGACCCAGAAGGGGAGAAAAAAGTTATTTTTCCTCTTCTGTCACTGAGCTCCTTTGTGTACTTGGGCAAATTAGTTCACCTCAATAATTTCCCCAATGTGTAGAAAGGGAATAATGCTTCTTTAAAAAAAGAACTGCTGGTTCTTAGGTTACCTCAGGTAGAGCTGTGACAGAACATGTTCTGGCTGAAACACTGAAGTACATAGGAGGAGAAGTGACAGTTCTTGGAGAGGTAGAGATAGCAGTTCTTGTCCTTGTCACTAACTTGGCAGATAACCTTGAGAAAGTCACACATTCTCTTTGCATTTTAGTTTCCAGGAGCATTCCTCTGCTAAACAATGGCATCCTGAGGAAAAATTAATTAACTTTTGTGAGGTGTTCATCTACTACAGAGACTGAAAGTAGGTGATTTCTCTTTTGCTTTCATAAAGCAGAGTTACTTCATGGAAAAATCTGGCCTATGAAGTAAGGCGCAGTACAAGTGAGAAGCAGGGCAAGGGTTCACTTGGCATCATCACTCTGTAAGGGTGGTCCACAATATGCTAAAGTTCCTTCACAAATTATAGCTGGAAATTAACTGCCCCAGTAAATATGAAGCTACTGCCTAGGGTAGAAGAACATGTATCCAAGCCTTTTTGAGAAAACGGGCTTTGTTTTTAAAATAATCATGAGTTACATAAAGGTCTGCTCTACAAGAGAAATCTGCAGCTATTTAGATATTTGAAAAATTGTAATGGAAAATAAAAGCTTATTTCCAATGGAAAGTAAATGATCAGCAAAACAATAAGTAATGAAAATTCAAGGAAATAATGGAAATGTATAAATAATGGATCTCAAAATTAGCTAGGGAATCTAATATTTAGATGATGTAATTATATTTTTGAGCCAATTACCAAAATTCGTGGTGTGTTAGTTGTTTCATTTAAGAGGATAAATTCATGACACAAAACTGTACATATGCAATGGAAGTGTACACATTTGTGGTTTTCTGTACATAGCAGGAATCAAACAACAGCAGAAATGTCTTTTATCTTGTCAGGCCACTCATTCACGAGCTTGGTTTGCTTGTCTCTACCATTCACTGAATGTCAGTTTCTTTGTGTTTCTGCTGGTTTTCACCTTTCGCATTATTGTAAAATTGCAATCCAGTTAATTTTCTACCTAGGGTATTGTTATTAATATCTAACTATTAAGGCATTATTAGAGTGCTAGGAAAGCCACCACCCAAGCCTACACAGGATCCTGCTAGCCCATGCTGAAATATGAAGAACATATGAAAGAGTCTGGATCTCACGAGCTGTGTTTTCCATACGTACAGCTTGTAGGTTGCTCTAATTCAAGGCACAGGATAGGACCTGGGTACAACCTGCCTCCAGGTCAGGGCGCATGTATTTTTTTTTAATATATTCAGCCTCTACAAGCCAGCGATCCTGCTTCCAGCGTGCTCCAGAGCATGGGAAACACACACGTTTGAATGTGTGATGTTGCATTAACAGTGTTTATGATGGGTGAATTTTGACTTAAGAGCAGACCTGGGCAGCTGTTTAAAGGGGGGCTTAGACTGACCTCCTCCTGTCACAAATCCTGTTGCTTGGATGCTAGTGCTGCAGCAAAAATTTGTATGTAGGTGGGGAGGCTGTTTGTCAGCAGAAGAGGACTTGCGCCAGGTTACCTTCTTTTCTGGGAGCTGGTCAGAGCTTGTTGGTTGTCCAACCTCCTCCTTGTCCAGGACACCACACGTGGCCGAGGCTGTGGGTATGGCAGCAGGGTTGTGTGCCTGGTGCCAGCTGACCCCTCGCACGGTCACATTTTTTTTAGTTATTACTGCAAGAAGGAGGAGCATCTAACCACTCCCTTATTTAACCGAGGAGGACCGCCGTGTTCAAAAGCTTCTTCAAATGCCATAACAACCCAGAAGAGGAATACTTCAAGGCTGCAATAGTGTGATACAACAGTACTATCTACCCATTTATTTTCCCAGGAGGTTTATGGCAAAAAGTTTTGTGGCTGCAGCAGTTTCCCAAAAGACTCTCGATTTAGTACATTACTGATGTTTGGCTAAAAGGGTTTTCAAAAAACAATGGAGGATTGTAGATGTTCTGTTAATTTTTTCTTAATATTACAGTCACCAACATAAATCTTCTCTTAAGACTGCCTGTGCTTTCCCCTGGCTGCAGAAGGTTGCTTAGCAACCTCCTTGGTTTAGTCATGTGATAAAAGTGCTAGGATGCCCAAAAAAGTTCACATTAAAATTATAAAAAAAGAAAGGGAGGGGGTACTTTTTTCTCACAGAATGTACTTTTCAAAATGACCATCTAGGTAAAAAGAAAACTAGATTTGAATAACCTGAAAATTTGTTTTGAATTTGCTCAGACTCGAGCTGCAAAGGCTGCAAACATTCAATGAAGCCCAAATTACAAGCAGTTAGTTCTGAATTTTTTACAGACAAATCCACTCCAGACTTCCAATGTTCAGAAAAACACTCCACTGGTTGCACTACAACGCAATCCCCCTAGATAACAGGATAAAATTGTATGTCTCTGCAAAGAGAATTAATGGCATTATGACATTTACCGAACACATAAAATACTTAAACACATCAGAAAATATGTGACTTTGTAAAGGACTTGAAGTTTTAAAGGTCAAACTGTCTTTAAAGCAGAAAGATTTTTGAAAGCCTATTTGGATTCCTAATACGAGACTTAGTACAATCACTATCTATTTTTTTTAATTTTGTTTTTCTTTAGAGTTGGTGCAGCCTCCACCACAGAAATTTTGAGCCAGTTATTATTGCCTGACAGAAGTAATCCCACAGAATTTCAGCTAGTAAGGATCTACTAAGGTAAGTTTTGGTTTTCCAAGCTCATATCAGGTGAAGAATTCTTGATGCTTTTTTCTTTTCACAATGTTAAATAGTTACTTTTTTTACCCACAGACAGTTAAATTCACACGTTTATGAAGAACATGGCTAAAAATTTTCATGTTAGTGTAGATAATTATTTTTTAGTCTAGACAGAGAGAGAGAAATGAAAACACATTAACATAAAAGCTCTGACTCAAACTTCCTTTGCTGAAAAAACCTAAATTCTAATTGAGATTTTGAGCAAGAGGATTATATTTATATTTGCAGTGGTTGAAACATGTAGTTTCAGAAATCAGATTCATATTAAAGCATTAAAGAGCTATTGGTTTTCTTCTTGTACTATGTTCTGGCTAGGTACAGCCACATTGTGACTTATTCCTGTTTTGGGGAAAATTCCTTCCCCATTTGGACATATCAACAAAATAAAAAAGACTTTGATGGGCACGTGGATTTGCTGTTGCAGCTGTATGAACTTTTAAAATGGAATTTCATGTTGCTTAGCTGGTGCCTCCATTACCTTGTACAATTTCATTGTTAATTTAGAGATGTTATCTTATTCTCTTCCTTTTCCTAACCCCGCTCACTGAGCTCTTCATCAGTGCTTCTGGCTTGTGCTGATACCAGTTCTGTTGGAAGCAGACTGCGATCATTGCCTTGCTCTGCCTGGTAGGAATATTTTTGCTTTCCTTGCCTTCATTAGTCTGAGTTACTCAGTCAGTTCCCTTTGTCCTTGGTTCTACCACCTCTCTGTTGGAATGAGAATATATTTTCCTGGCTGGTAAAAGGGTGTGAATTGCTACCCTAACCAGTGCCTTGCACCTGCCTGCTGAGCCTACCCAGAATTTTCAGACAGATAAGTGTTTTCCAGATAGATATAGTTTCTTTATTTAATGGGATATTACAGCATTGCTGTTTTGCCTTTGCATATGCCTGCAAATTTACATTTGTTCTTTTTAAAAATTTAACATCAGGAGCTCCTTTTGCAAAAAATCTGATCTGTGAGAGGCAGCTCCAATAACCAGGAAGACCAATTGAAAGTTGACAGCCGGGTTTTATAAACATATGCATTTATTTGTTATTTGAGGCAAGGAGGACTAGTTAGAAGGTAGGAATATCCCAGCAGATTTATGAGATACTGTTTTCTTTTTGCTTTTCATGGTTGCGAACAAGAGTCCACTTAGATGAGCAGGGGTCAAGACAACTGACAAAAAAGTACTGTACAAAGGTCCCTCTGAGTTGCTCTGTAAGATTGAATATTATGATAACTAAAGATAGGAAATCCCCCTGACTATTCATTTCTTCCTCATACTTTAAATAGGCAAGGTATGGCATGGATAATAAGATGATTATCTGTGATTTAGGAACACTAAGGAATATATATATATTCCTTATAAGCTTTATGCCACCTGAGATTCCATCAATACATTTTGTTTAGTTAGCATAATATTGATGAGTGGAGTAAGAATGTGATAATACTATTAATGTGCCAGTGGGTGAATTTTAGTGGTCTGCAGAACACGCAAAGCCTTTATTAAGACTGCCTAAAGCTATAATGTGAATTTCTACCTATTAGTTCACCTTTATCCTTTACAGAAATATTCAAGAGAACTGAACACGTGTTTAAAAGGGCAGGACTTGTTTGTGGTCTCGCAATCCAGTGAAGATGTACCCGTGAGGAAATTATGTGAGAGCAGACCCAGCTTTTCAATTTATGAAGTTCAAGAAAGCTTTGTCAGAACAGTGTGGAATTTCATAACACTCCATTGAATATATTGGAAGGGGCTGGAGGGGAGGAAGAGCATATACATCACTGACATACTTCATCACTTCACATACAGACATTACATTCAATTAAGTATAGAGCTCTCTGTCAACAAACTTGACACATACCTCTAGGGAATGTCACCAACCCCCCAAAATCAATATTCAAGTTATGACAGACTGACAGCTTACCAGCTGAGTGAGTGTCCCCTGATTTTACCTATTCTTGCTTCAGAACAGTGCAAAGTCCTTGTGGCATGAACAAACAAACTTAATTAACTAAGGCTGAGTACGAACCCAAAGTCAGCAATTCATACAACATTAAAAACCTGGCTAATGAAATTCAGATCATCAAGAAGCTAAAATATAACGCTGTTAAGGAATCTGAAAATACAAATTCTTAATATGATAGGAAGCTAAAGTTGCATTTTTCTATAATTTATCCAGATGAATCCCACTTTCCAGGTAGAATTAAATCACTATAGACCTAGGGAAGAGTTTACTAGTGCTGCCATGTTATTGCCATTTTTTTTTTCTGGTATATAACAACATAAAAGCACTGTCACTGTAGTAGAAAAGACCAATGTGGTAGCTGGTTTGAAAAATGCATCTTTGGCAATGGCCAATGTCATATGAATAAGACGAAGGTTAAACATGCTGCCTCTGAAACTCTAGTCTTTATAAGTGTAGCTCAATAGGTGTACAGTATACCTATAAAAACTGGACAATCTATAACTCATCACTTATAGCGTTAATTCTAGCACTGGTTTAGAATGTTTTAGGGGATGATGGCCTTATTACGTTCAGGAGTCTGCACACTATGTGAGCAGTCTAATGGAAGGATGTACATGGACTAGAATAAACCGGCCTTTAGAATTGAATATTTTTTTGAAAAGATAAACTCCAGAATGAGTTTGTGCTTATGCATCCTTATTTTTGCAACTTGTACCTACTTCAAAGTACACATCAGTAACAGTAATTTTTTTGATTTGGCAACTCTGAAAATGCAATATTGGGTATTTCTGCTGCCATATGACAGACATTTAACATGAACATTGGTATTTAAATACAATTTCAAAGTGTTCATGGGTGATGCACAAAAGAGCACAAAACCATCCTTATGCAGTAGCACAAAAAGGTTATGCGTTATTTATCATCTTTACACTACAAATGGCTCAGGTATAACACCTACTGCCGTAAAAATACTATGTTGTAAAAGGGCTATTCACAAAATCACTGAATGGTTGAGGTTGGAAAGGGTCTCTGGAGATCATTTAGTCTAAAACCCCTACTCAAGCTAGAGCAGGTTGCCCAAAAACATGTCCAGATGGCTTTTGAATATCTTCACAGATGGAGACTTCACAACTTCTCTGGGCAACCTGTTCCAGCATTTGACGACCCTCACAGTAAAAGAGTGTTTTCTTGTGTTCAGAAGGATTTTTTTTTTTTAATTTTTTAATTCATGCTGTCAGTGGGCACTACTGAGAAGAGTCTGGTTAAGTCTTCATTCCCTCCCATCAGGTATTTGTACACATTGATAAGATCCCCCTGAGCCTTGTCTTCTCCAGGCTGAACAGTCCTAACTCTCAGCCTTTCTTCATAGGGGAGATGCTCCAGTCTCTCAGTCATCTTAGGGGCCCTTCATTGGACTTTCTCCAGTATATCCATGTCTCTGTCATACTCGGAAGAGGAGAGGAGTGTGACACAGATTTGCAGGTCCTCACCTGTGCAGAATAAGGTGAGACAATTCTCAAGGTCCATACACAAACATTTATTAGATTCCCGCAGCGATTGCCACCATAAACTGGTTAGGTATATAACAAATTATGGCAAGCAGTAAGGTACAACTTGCATTAATTAGCAACAGATACAGAACAGATTATGGCAAGCGGTACATAACAACAGATACTCAAGTAATTATGGACAGTGGTGAGGTATGCCTTGCATTACTTACTTAACAACTTTAAAAGAAGAGAGAAAAGAAAGAGAAACAGAGGGACAGAGAGTGAGAGAGAGAGAGAGAGAAAGAGATCACCAGTCCTAGTTCCAACGTTAGTCCAGCCAATGGGGGTCTCTGATTTGTAGAAGCACTCATCTGTGTAAAATCTCCCCAGAGAACAAAATCTCTCTAGGGGCACTTGTTTTCCCCTTTTTTGTTTGCGATATCAGTACGACCTGCCCTACTGCTACAGTGGCAGTTTCATCTCAGGTTTCTCCCTCCACTCAGGTGAGGTGTATTGTGATTTGGGTGGAGAGGTGAGTGCTATAGTCATATATGTTTAACATGATCTTAATAATCTTCATTAGCATATACAGAGGTGTCAAATTTAATCTGCATTTTGTGGATAATGAGGCAAAGGTCATTCATTGGACACGATGGCCCCGAAAACAGAGAACAAACAAGCTTCACAAGTTGAGCAGACCCATTTTGTTTTCATAAGGCTTACTCCCTCAGACACATCCTGTGTTATTCAGATGAGTTTCTTCCTGCCCAAGTCACACAAGATAAGCGTTAGCCTTCTCAGTTCTTCGAGCAGAAGGTCTGCATCTTCCAGACTCTGCATTATCCATCCTGCTGCTATAAGTTCCTTTCAATGTACTTGTGAATGTTTGACACATTCCTCAGAAAAGCTCGGCGGGCCTTCTCCTCCCTTTTGTCTCTCACCATTTGTTTTGGGGAAATTACAAGTCATCTCTTACAAGCCCAGAACTGGACACAACACTCCAGGTGTGGCCTCAACAGTGCTGACTAGAGCGGAAGGATCACCTCCCTTAACTTGTTGGCAATGCTCTGGGATTTGGCAATTGGCCTGCTTTACTGAGAGGGTACACTGCTGGCTCATGGTCAGTTTGTTGTCCACCAGGATCAGCAGATCCTTCTCAGCAAAGCACCTTTACAGCTGGTCGGCAGTTAGAAACCACTACATACTGATCCTCATACCCCCGCCTTCACAACCCTGTGCCACTTGGTTGGGGAAGGAGTCCAGAGTGAAGTTGAGCCTAGGAAAGGAGGGAGGAAAGGTGCTGTTTTAATGTCTGCCTTTTTGTTTTCCACTGCCCAAATCAGTAGTTAAATATCTGTTTTAGTTGACAATAAATTAAATTAATTTTCTCAAAGTTGAGTCTGTTTTGCCAGTGATGGTAATGGGAAGTAATCTCTCTGTCTTTATCTTGAACCATGATTTTTCTCATTCGTCTTATTTCTGTTTTCTCCCCCTGTGCTCCCAAGGCTGGGTGTGGGGGAAGTGAGAAATAAATAGGGAGGGGAGTGTTTGGTCACTAGCGAAGGCTAAACCACCATAATCACCTGTGCTTTCCCATTTCATATCACCTGCAAACTTGCTGAGGGTATAGTGTCCCATAGTCCAGGTCATTAATGAAGAAGTTGAACAGTATTGGCGCCAGTATGAACCCCTGGGGTACACCTCTAGTGGTCTGCCTCCAGGTGGGTTTTGTGCCGCTAGTTAATAGCCTCTGGGCTCAGCTGTGCAGCCGGTTTTCAATCACCCCACTGTGCACTCATGTAACCTGCACTTCATTAGCTTGTCTAAGAGAATGTTATGGGAGACAGTGATAAAATCCTTACTAAATTCAAAGCAAATAACATCCACTACTCTCTTTTTGCTCACCAAGTTAGACACCTCATTGCAGAAGGCTAACAGGTTGGTCAAGCATGATTTCCCCTTCATAATTCTATGCAGACTACTCCTGATCACCTTGTCCTTCATGTGTTTGGAAATGCTTTTCAGGAATTATCTCCATCACCTTCCCAGGTACTGAGGTAAGGCTGACCAGTCTGTAGCTCTCCAGTTCTTCCTGCTTGAAGATAGGAGTGACATTTGCTCTCTTCCAGTCTTTGGGAACCTCTACCAGTCACGATAACTGTCCAAAGACAATCAATAGTGACCCTATAATTTCATCAGCCAGCTCCCTCCACACTTACAGGTGCAACATCTCAGACCTCATGAGTGTATTTATGTACATTCACCTTAAGTGCTCCCTGACTGGTTCTCCTCCACCAGGTGTAGGTCTTCCTTGTACCAGACTTCCCCTCGGGTTTCGGGGGTCTGGGATTCCTGAAGGTCAGTCTTACCACTGAAGACTGAGGTAATGAAAGCATTTTCCATTTTATTTGTCAGCCGTTCCCTTAGTCCATTCAGCAGCAGGCCCATGTTTTCCCTTGACTTCCTTTTGCTATTTACATACTTTCAAAATCCTTTTCTATTGCCCTTCATATAATTTTCCAGGTTCTACTCCAGCTCGACCTTGGCTTTTCTAACCTCATCCCTGCACAATGAGACAGCAACTCTATACTCCTTGTGGGTTACCTGCTCCTGCTTCCAACCTTTATACGCTTTTATGTCTGACTACAAGTAGGACATCCTTACTATCCATGCAGGCCTCCTGATGCCTTTGCTTGATTTCCTACTTATGATGAACCTTTCTTCAGGTTGGAGGGCCATATCTCTTCCAGTCTTCTTACCTCTAAGGCCATATCCCTTAAGTTCCTTACAAGCAGATCTATGAAGAGGTTGAAGTATCTTCTTTTGAAATCCATGGTTGCAGTCCTGCTTTTTTCCCTGCTCCCTCTTAGGATCCCAAACTCCCTCATATCATGGCCACTGCAGCCAAGACTGCCTCCAACTTTTATATCCATGATCAGATCTTCCTTGTATACGATCCAGCAGAACACTTTTCCTTGTTGGCTACTCAGTGACCTGTGTTAGGAAGTTGTGAATGCATTGTAGAAATCTCCTGGATTGGATGAACCATGCTGTATTGTCCTTCCAGTAGATATCAAGGTGGTTAAATTGCCCATGAGGACCAGGGCCATTACTGTGAGGTTTCTTCCAGTTGTTTGAACAAGACCTCATCTACTTTACCTTCCTGATCAGGATGTTTATGGTAGACACCCGCTACAACAGACCTCATAAGCTCTCAACAGGCTCCTGACCCATGCCAAGGTACAGCTCCATGTACTCCAGCTGCATTCTCACAGGAAGCGTAGCACTCCCTCCTGATCTTCCTTCCTTCCTAAAAAACCTGTATCCATCCATCCATCCATCCACCTATCCATCCATCCCTTGCTCCCTCCCTCCATCTCAGCACTTCAACCATGTAAATTATCCCACCATGAATCCCTAATCCCGATGAGCTCATAGTTCAGTAACTGCACAGACTTCTAACTCCTGTTTTTCTTCTAGCTTCATGTTATGTGCATTACTGAAGAGGCCCTTCAGAGAGGTACACAAGCATGCTAATTCCCCAGTACAGGCTTGAGAGTATTCTCCGTAAGACTGTTTCACATACATTTCCATCTCTACATGGCTACACTTGAGGTGATTCCGCTTCAGCTCTATTTTGTTTATTGCTCTGTCCTTTCTGTCCCCATCACCCCAGGCCCTTGGCTTTCCTACTACATGCACCACTTCCTTACTTGTTTGTTGAGGAACCAATCCCTGATCTGTCACTACTGCAAATATACTTCAGCGATTCCAGACAGAATTTTAGACTGAGAAAGAAAGGTAATATTCAGACATCATAATATTTGGTTTCTGATCAGGCATCCACTCTAAGCCCGTTAGAAGCAAGAAAAACCTAGTGGACATGCAGAAGTGCAAAGTACACAGGAGCAATAAGGCAAAATGAAGTGACAGTTTCTTGATACATTGGCACTTGGTTATCAAGAACTATTTTAAATACTGTTTTTCAGTACTATGGCATGTAAAATAATTTATTATTTACTTTTGTATTTTAGTCATTGTAATTTCTTGTAACTGTTTGCCACAAACAGGATAATATTTATTTTTAATCTTTCTTCATGTTCTAAGCAGAATTTTGCTGTTGCTTTTTGCTACACTGTTGAACTGAGACTGCAGCTTCTTTCATTAATGCATCCCATAGCCTTTGTTGTTTACATAGACTCATAATGAAAATCCAAATGTCTATATGTATATACAAGATGATATACAGAAAATACCTGTATTCATTTTCTAATGCAGTTTTTAATGAGAAAATAGCACAAAGAAACATCTGCTTTCCATAAGTATTATTCCACACTTAATAAACTGACATTTGTTACATTTGTCACCTACAGAGGAAGAAAACCTATATTTGATTGTCTCCAGCAAAGTCTTTAAAAGAAAATATTTTTCTTGTACTGTTCTAGGATCCTGATAATTTATCAGCCAGAAGGAGTTTTATGGTCTGAAAAGATGCAAGCATATTTACTAGGGAGACTTCAGGAACACAAATTTGCAAATATGTTGTACTCAGCTTAGAAAGGACAAAATGTACTCTAACAAATAAAGCTTTTAAAATGTTCACTGAACACAGGTTCTTTAAATTTTCAATAAGGTTGATGCTCCAATATAATATTCAGACAAGTAGAATAAGTCAGATTTACTGAGTGCTATTTTAAATTGAGAGCAAAGAGAGGAGATTTTTTTCGTATTATGAAGTTAAAGACAGGTACACAAAATAACCTTTCAAGGTCAAACGGCAAGTGAATTGCTGAACTGGGCACAGAGTCCAGATTTCCTGATATGCAGTCTTGTATATGATCTACTAAATCACAGTGAACCTTTTCCCAAAGCCGAGCTCATTAGTTTGGAATTATTAGTGCTGTACCTTTTACTAATAATATCTACTTCACTTTTGGGTCAAGATGTGAAGGCTGACATGGTGATGGAAGCTTGTTTCAGACTGCTTGATCAAGATGAAAAATCAGATGAAGTCTTGAAGTCTTCTTTAAACAACTCAGAAGTGTCTGGCTCTTGGGGACAGAGCGGGGGGGATGTGCCCTCCCTGGTGTCTTCTGGAAGGGCAACACAGCAATACATAAGGTACCCAGAAGATTTCTGGAGGATGTCAGGAATAACTTACTGATACAGGTACCGGATAAGTTAAGTGTGATGCATGAGTGGATCTGCTGTTCACAGACAGCGAAGAACTGGTCAGGGGCGGAATAAATAATGGTAGCATTGGCTACAGTAACCCTGAAATAGTGGAGTTAAAGATCCTGTGGTGAATGAAGAAAACAAGTAGCAGAGGACTGACTCTGGCATTTAGGAGATCAACTTTCAGATTATTCATGGAACTTTCCTTCCCCTTCCTCTTCCCTTCCCCCTTCTCTTTCTTCACTTCCCCTAGAAGTGCCTTCACACCATGAGTGGAGGTAGCTGGAATTACATGGTTGGAGTAAGGCTGGAATAGTAACTGAGACTAGCAACCCAGAGAATCTGAGGCTGCATTAGATGGCTGTTTTTCAACATCTGTATTTTCTGGTACTGTGTTTTGATGGTTTCATCTGACGAAATGTAGATTGTCAGTATTTGATTTAGTTTTTCGGATTCTTTTTATACTGCAGACTTCTATGGATGCTCTAAAGCACGGTTCATTTGAGTAATATATGCCAGACATTTTATTCATTAAATGTGCTTATTCTTGTCATTGACTAAGGGAAGGCTAATATAATAAGTTTAGAATACAGATCTCTAATATTATGTGAGATAAATCCCATGATTATAATGTAAAATTAAGCTGCGCTTGAGCAATTTTTTTAAAGTCTTTCTGAATGGTATTCTTTTTACACTCAAACAACCTTATAACATATACTGTATCTAAACTTTGATGATAGTTTATCGGAAGCCAAACTCTCAGCACCTCCTGAGGCTGCTCCTTTGTAACAGTGCATATCGTGCCTAGTATTTCTCTGCTGCAATCCTGTCTCAATCACGTTTTAAAAAGACCATGTTCCTTATACCAAAGCATCCTTGCAGGAACCGGTAACACACCATTTCTTGCCATACAGATGGAAGAAAGTGGTGGGCTGGGAAAATAATATGACCTTATCGGAGCATAAATTGAGCACTGGCACAGGCTGCCCAGAGAGGTGGTGAAGTCTCCGACTCTGGAGACATTCCAAACCTTCCTGGACGCCATCCTGTGCAACCTGCTGTAGGTGGACCTGCTCTGGCAGGGGGGTTGGACCAGATGATCTCCAGAGGTCCCTTACAACCCTTAACATCCTGTGATTCTGTGATTTTCTGAAATCCAAATTAGTCTTGCATAAACGCAAAAGTAGAAGCGAATAGCACCATACCTACATCAGATGTGTTTCATGTTCCACTCTGTCTCCATTTAGAGCTTGCAGAAGCAAGCTACAGGCTGTTGAGAACTGTGTAGAACACATTTGGAATATGTGATCATTTCTTTTTAATTTTTTTTGACTGGAACCTTCTTTTAGACTTTGAAAATATTTGTGTGAAGGCAAAACAACCTTTTTTTTTCATGTGGACCTACATGAAGACTTGCGTAATAAAAGCCAGGAATGGTTTTCTCTCTCCTGTAGTTGCCAATTTGCATAACAGCAGTGGTTGTATAGAAGTCTTGACACACAAAATAATCCATTCATTAACATTCAGAATACACCTGCACACTGCTTGAGTTTTTTTTTTTTTTTTTTCTCTAATGCTGCACCTGTGCATACACCACTTTCTTTTTCACCACTGGCTTTTTGGCATAATAGCAAAGCAATGGAAATGTTAGCTTTGTCCTAGAAAATGAGTGGACACTGTATATTTTGTCAAAGCCAGAAAATACTGGCCCTGTGGTAGGAGAGAAGAAAAAAAGAAGTACAACACGGTGAAACAGTAGGTTCCCACTCAGTGGAGCTCACTGTGTTATGTGTTTGAAAGGCTTTAGGAATACTGAAAAAAGTAAACATAACTGTGTTTGGGAAACTCAGAATAGGAACAGCTGATGTCCTTCCCACCTCTCATTTAAATCCCCAGAGGCAGTACCGCTTAGTTCCTTGCCAATAATTTGTTTATTTCCAGGCATATTTATATTTGTCTTTCTTTTTACCCCCCCAAATGTAAATGTTTGTAAAGAAATATCACTGATGAATGGTGAATGGGTCCTACAGCAATGAGTTTTCAGTCCTTGCTCTTTCATCGTTTTGTTTAACTAGAGAAACCCAAATTCAACTTCCTGCTGTGAACAAATGTTTCTGCTCATATTGCTTGGATTTTGGCAGTGATCTTATGAAACAGGAGATTGAGGTCAAATGCAGAAATGATGCAAGAGGCTCTTAGGCTCTTTTTAATAGTCTGGCTTAAAAGCAGTAACCTCTTGTATCCTTTGCCAGTTCCTAAGCATGGAAGTTAGAACAAATAGCACTTCTTTGAATTTGAGTTCAATTTCTGCAAATGCCTCATTTACATGCAGATTTAGCCATGAGGGTTACTGCAACATTTGCTATATTTTACACCTCTTCTGAACTGTGACTTCACCGTTTAAACGGGATGCCAAAAAAAATTCTGCTTTCATCTAAATGAGATCAGTAATCTCACTAAAAAGCAAGAGCATGTAGTGGTACAGAGAGAAAGAGACAGGATGTAAGATCATGTTACTGTAAAAACCCAGAAAGCAGTTGATGTACTTGAGTCATATCTGGTAATAAACTATGCATTGGCTGCACAAAAATTAATAGAATATGCGAGTAATATATAGAGAAATGAGTGATATGTGTAAGGGAGAAAAGTTTAAAGGGAGTCTGACTCATTTGGAGGCAACCATAAAACTCTTCCTGGCAGCAACATCAAAGGTACAGAATCATACAGTTTATTTAATACAACATTAGATTAAAACCTCAACTACCGAAAGAAGTGGCAGTTCTAAAGCATTAAGCAAACTGTGGGGGTTTTTTTCCCAAGAAATAACAAAGTGAGGATCCACTTGAGTCACAAATATCTTTATTTACATTTGGTTTACTGCCCTTGGACAATAACCTGACACAAGTGAGGACAGCAACTGTTCAAGATGCTCAGCTATACGCAGTGCTAGAAGCTTACATTTGTCAGTTAAGTGCATTCTTCAGTCGCAGAGATCTCCAGTATCTGCCAAGAAAGAAGGCCATAGGCAGGGTGCGTGCGCAGGTGGTGCGTTGCAGTTATAGTAGTAGGTTACACTGAGAGGGTCTCTATTACATAGTGCTGGTACCGGCTGGGTACTGCTGGTGAAAGCAGTCCCAGAGTGAGGATTTCACTACATAATCACATGAAATTATGTAATGTATTTTTTGAGATTTGAGGAATTGGTGACTGAGACTCCTGGCTATTCCAACTTCATTAGAAACTATTAGGTAGGAACTAGTGTTGCCATTGTTGGCGAAATCAACATGAGAAAGACGATTAAAGGGATAAGGGCTGGAGCATCTTTCTTATGAGGAAAGGCTGAGGGAGTTGGGTCTTTTTAGCCTGGAGAAGAGAAGACTGAGGGGGGATCTCATAAAAGTCTACAAATACTTGAAGGGAGGGTGCCAGAAGGAGTGGGATAGTCTTTTTTCAGTGGTGCCCAGTGACAGGACAAGGGGCAATGGGAACAAACTCAAATATAGGAAGTTCCATCTCAACATGAGGAGGAACTTCTTTCCTTTGAGGGTGGCAGAGCACTGGCACAGGCTGCCCGAGAGGTGGTGGAGTCTCCAACTCTGGAGACATTCCAAACCTTCCTGGACGCCATCCTGTGCAACCTGCTGTAGGTGGAGCTGCTCTGGCAGGGGGGTTGGACCAGATGATCTTCAGAGGTCCCTTCCAACCCTTAACATTCTGTGATTCTGTGATAAATACAATTAAAGGACAAAAAAGTGGTTGTGTAGGGGCAAGATTCAGCTGTTTATGCCCTGCATGAATGTTCAAGACGAAGTATGGGTTCACCAGGTTGAAAGAATTTGATTTGCAAGCTGACAAGCTCTATTTGTTTTATAGCTCAAAAAAGGAGGTATGACATTTGCAGGTTTGGGTTTTTGCTGGTTTTCTTATAGAATTTGCTGGCTTGCTTATAGGAAATATGTGCCCTTAAAATTATTTCCTTTCCCCTTCCAAGCAATTAGTGACAAGACCAAAATAAGGTGCTTGATTTGTATCACGTCTTTACAATGCACTTTTGCTAATGGTGATTTTGGGAGTGACTCAGCTTGCACTGGATAGCAACTATAAACAGGTGCCCAACTAGCCAGGAAGAAGGCTTTTCCATGTGTATGTGTATATCAAGGCTGTTTTTAACATGAAAACAGTCAAGGATATTCTGCCTGTGGCAAGGTCACGCAATGGCATTGAATTCCTTTTCTGTGATAGGGGAAGATATTTATTGAGCATTAGAACAAGTGGATGAAGGGCAGGGGGATAGCTTGACAGACACTTTCAGGCACATTAAGATTTCATGCCCGCAAAGACTTGCAATAGCTGGATGATACATCTAGAGAGTATCCATAGAGAAACTAAATCACTTGCAGTCAACAGTGGCCAGGTCCCCAACGTCAAAATATCAGGCAAGAATTCTTGGATCCTTGTACGTATGTTAGGTTTAGAGGTTGTTTAGAACAGTATAGCATGGACTCTGGCTTTTAAAAGGACAAAAAGCCTTACAAAAAGTGAAGGAAAATAGAGGAAGGAGAAGTTTAGGAAACATGCATATTAGGGAATTGTAGAGAAATGTGGTTAGGAGACAGGCGGGTTCCTTTATGTAATACATTGAAGGAAGGTTAGTATACTACACCCAGGACAGTAATAGGTCATGGTATAACATCAGGAATGAGCTTGACCTAGGCAGAGTACAGGCTTGTTAAGCATTGTTTGTTTTTAAATCACTGTTACATTGGATTTATAAAAGCGAACTAAGAATATTTCTCTTGCTGCACCGAGGCTTGTCTTGTGGTATCAGCAGTTTCTTTGACACAAAAGAGGAATTCTGACAAGTACCCTTTATCTCCACAGGATGCATTAGGAGAGTAGATTTGAGGAAAGGGAAGGAGGGATGTCATGGCTTTTCTCATGACTCTGTTGTCATGTTCACATTATAAAGCTGCTGACTATGAGATTACTAAGTGAACTTTCATTATTACTTTCTCTTCTTAAAGCAGAGTAAGAATTTGACCACCATTTGTTCATGTTCCTGTTCTGTTGGCTGTGACATATTAAAAGCGCTAATACAAAAATGAAACTGTTTTTGTCAGATATCTTTACAATTGTATTTGTGGAGTTGTTTGGTTGCTGCCTACAGCTGAAGTACAGCAGAGGCATTGCTCTGCATTGTTACTAGTGATAGCCTGAATTGGGTTAGGCTGAATGCTGCAGGGCTCAGTTACCTGAGCTATTGAGCAAAGTAAAATACTGCTAAATCTGATCGGGAAGGGTAGAATAAATGGGTTATGTATTTTTTTGACTTATAGGCTGCAAGTGTGCACACAGGCCTAAATACAAGCAAAGAACTCGTAGCAATGTCTTTTTACACTGACTTTCTAAGTAGCCTATGATATCTCGCTGTGCATCTGGATTACTTTTATCTCACTGTCTTGAAATTTGCTTAGAAATAAGGAAAGGAAGACAAAGAAAAGTTGATGTAATATTTGTGAGTGGATTCAGAAAGAGTCTAATTGCAATGATGCAAATGTCAAAAATGAAGCACCTTGAGCCTCCTGTACGTGAGTGAAGAGAGGGGTAACTGACTAAGATTGAGATCAAACCAGACAGTCTTCATAAGGTGGAAGAAAAAATCTAAGTAGGTTGTCTAATGGTGGCCAATAAAAAAACCTCAGAATGCAGCTGGGTTTGTCTTCCCAAAATTCAGACATATTGTAGGTTTAGGATTGACTCCATGGCCTTTCCTCACCAAGCAAGCAAACACACAAAATCCAAAACCCAGGCAGGAAATAATTATTCTGAGTTTATTGCAAACTCTTGGCTAACTTATCTGGCAAGAAACAGGACTGGATTTCTAGAATCTGTTTGCACATTTCAAAAAAAGTTTTTTGTAGTTTGGTTTACTTTCTTTTCCAAGAAACTACTCTAGACATTCAGTTGTGCTTCTTCTCAGTCTCTTCTCTGCCAATGAATTCTGCATTCTTTTATGTGTAATAGAAGTCACTGAGATTTTTTTTGTTTCCTTTCCAAAATCAGCCTATTGCTTTTTTGCTAAGCCGTGTAAGTGGGGTTTAGGATTTGATGTTCGTTGTGAAAACAATGAGATTGAGATCTGCTACAACATACACGATTCTACAAAGCATAGGACTATGGAAGAAGGGACATAGACCGTACTGCCAGACTGCTTTTGGAGAAAGTAACAGTTTCTATCACTTTTTAGGAATCTCTTTTCAAGATACCCTGAACTGGTAGGTGTGCTTGGAGAGCCATTGATAGGTTACTTTACTCAGGATTCAGCTGGAGTATCACTTCATTTCAGGATGACAGTGTTTTGTTCTATCAATAATGAAATAACTCTGCATATATATACAGAGTTTCAGGCAGCTTCAAGAAGAAACTTGAGCAGTACATGCTATTAAGCTGCAGCTTGGTTAGATAACAGTCAGTGAGAAATGGATCATCATTCTGATCCATCTGAAATCTTTGTCAGTGTCATAATCTTAATCTTATTTTTCTGACTATAAGAGAAAATACTATCTGCTCGTTTGTGCAATTTTATTTTTTCAGGATCCCTCCCTTTGAGGAGTTTCTCCCTTTTGACAATTTTAATGTTAGTTTAGGTAAACGCAGCTAAAATAAATTGTTTTAGTATTGTTCCTTAATGCTTATCCAATAATAACGTGACGCTGAATCCAGAAAGATGTTGGCTTTCACAGCATTAAATACAAGTGGTTAAGTCGTCTTTGTTACTATTAAGCCTGCTGCAAATATTACCCAAAGGCTGGACTTGGTCCTCTGAATCTAGTATTTAAAAACTGTGGCCTCCCCTTAAAGGTTCTTTTACACTCATTAAGAAAGTATTTGAGATTTTTTTGTTACGATTAGCTTGTTTTGGAAGGCTCTGACAGGCATAAAATTGCTGGATGTAGCAAATATTATGTATTTGGATAATTAATTTAGCTTGAATAATTAACAGTTTTCAGAATACCTTAGTAAAGCAAAGAGGATCTAAATGTCACACACACTGCATTATAAGAAGAAAGTGACAAAAGTGTGTTATCACAGTCAAGCTGTTTCTTGGACTTACTTCAGGAAATACAAGATAGATTAAGTTCCCTTTGGTTACAAGGTAGTATTTTTAACATTGGTTCTCAGGCAAAGAAAAGGTTAGTTAAGAGGGAGGGTAGCTCACTGACAGATTTCAGCAGGAGCTGGGTATGATCCTGGGATCAGTAAGGTAACTATGATATTACTGGATAGGAAATGTGGGATTACTTTCCAAGGGAAGAGATCTACCTTTCTTATATCTGTTTTGAGACATAGAAAATCCCTCATTAACTTGAGCTTTAAAAGCCATTTGTTCTTCTACGTAACAACAGCTAACATTTCACTTATCTGTCCTTCTCTAATAGAAACAGAGAAATATGCCACATCCCTTCAAAAAAAAGGGCAGAGGGGGGAAAGGAGGAGATGGACAAATAAATCTACCAGAGTGGATTTTCCATTGAGAGCTGTTTTCAGTAAGATACACATTATTGCCAGTTTCCCATATAAAGCCACTTTATTTTTCTGCATGTTGATCTGGGGTCTCTCATAATACAAGAAGATTAGAAATCTGTAGGGGAGTGGGAACTCTTTCTCTTTTAATTGTATCTCTAGCAAAGTCTGTTTATCTCCAATGTAGGCTTCTAATCACTACCATACCTTAATTAATCTTTGAATACTCACAATATTGACAGGTCCAAGACTGCAATGGATTTACTATGTAAATATGCTGGCTTCTTCTCAGAAGCCTGGGAACTAAAAAGCAATAGATCAGATTCCAAACAGGAAGGTACTAAGAGTAATTTGCTATCAAGATTGATCAAAATTGTCATTTAATATCTGGAATGCCTTATTCCATGTTAATATATTCTGAATTCCTAAAAGAATGTGAGTTTTAACTGAATGCAGTTGTTTACCTTCAAGTGGGTTAAGCTGATCTAGCAAATGGAACACTGGTGCTGTTTGTAGTAGTCTTATTAGACTGTAGCATAAAAAATATGCTAAAAAATATTTCATAAACTAAAAAAGCCTTAACAATTTTACCACATTTTAAGACAACATGCTTAATAGGTTTTTCAACTATTTCAGATACCATTATCTGGATTTTCCACAAGGAATGCAGTAATTAAAGACACATATCATTCTATCTTCAATATATAACAACTAAAACACAAAACCCTCAGAATCTTGAAATGAAGTCGAATCATGGAAGACATGACACTATTACTAGTAATTATATGTCTTTAATTTTCTATGTTTTGGAGTAGGTTCAGCACAATTTGTAACTGTATGGTACTAAAAACCAAGAATTTACACCTCCCTGGTAATTTTTTCTCCTTTCTAATGTTCACATGACATTGTCAACACACACTGTCTGAAGCTAAAGAAGCAGCTAACAGTTCTAGTAGCTGGGCTCTTTCATGACTATTCGTTGCAATAACAGTCCTCAAGATCACTGGTAGGATCCAGCAGGTAGCACATCTGAATTGCTTGTAGGCATTGTTACGGTCCATTGCTAAGGCTTTTCCAACAGCACCACAGAAAAATCTGAGGTTTTTGCTTGTTCTGCAACACTCATACAACAGTTAAAAATGCAGATTACATGCAATTAATGTGTTTGAATGAAAACATAAAACCAGAAGTTCTTGGCTATGATACTTCAGACATATGGTGTGTAAGTTATTCTAGGTTTGTATGTTTGTCTTTTTTTTCACTTTGGAACATGATAAATTAATCCTCAAATTGTGTTTATGGCACTGAATTTATTTATTATACAGAATAGCCACTATTAATTACCATCCAAAGTAAATCTGAATAATGTTATTTGTTCCCTGGCTCAAGTTCTGCTTAATAGCTTGTTTTTTAAAAGTTTAAAGTATCAGGTCCTAAAATAGTTTAAATTGAAGAATATAAGTTTCATGTTTGAACTATGTTTTGAAAGCCTTCAAACCATATGATTTTTTAATTATTTTTTTTTAAACAAGGCCAATATGTGATTAGGATTTGCAAGAACTCTGCAGAAATATGTAGTCTGCTAATATTTGGTTGCACTGTGAACAACAGATAGAAGTGATGCATGCTGACAACATAGTCTTGCAATTACCCTGAAGGTATTTAAAAGACCTGTAGATATGGTGTTTAGGGACATGGGTTAGTGGTGGACTTGGCAGTGCTAGGTTAACAGTAGAAGTTCATGATCTTAAAGGTCTTTTCCAACCTAAATGTTTCTTGATTCTATGAATTTATATCAAAATTAATTTCCAAATTTGTTACATGAAAAAGTGGCAAAAAGAAGGAATTAAAATTTAACTCTATAGGTTTAGATTACGAATTTTTTATTATCTCTTTGCATCTGTCTTCTACAAGAAAATCACCCCCACAATGCCAACATACTGCTTCCCTTGCTTTGAAAAGACATTTCAGATCAACAGCTGCACATGTTACAGAAGGTAAAACGTTCCACACAGTAGCAACTGGCTGGAGTTGGGAAGTGCTAATCTTTGCTGAGAGGGTAGTTAAATTTCCCTAAAGAATAGGGGACTTTCTCATCCACGAGAAGAGGCTCCCTGAGGTACGAGTTCGAACACTTTAACAAGGCTTGTATGCTACTGCATGTTCAAAGGAGGTTACCTTTTCCTGTGCTTCTTGCTACAAAGGGTTCACATAGACAGCTTGGTGGATTTTAGGTTCTATTTTTTTAATGATTTGTAAGAAAAATAATCTAAAATTCACTTGTACATATATAAAATACTTCAGTGATCCTTCAAAGGAAAAAAATCAAAACCTAACACCTTTTGAAAATGCAGTTTCCTTCCTGGATTCCTGTCTTCATTTGCTTTTCCTCTCTACATGAGTGTTTTCTCCATTTGTTGTGTCCTTCAATCTCAGGTGGCTGTAAAAGTTCTTTTAATGTTCTCTGTGACAGTTTATTTTTTCTACTATTCCAGGCTGCTTCTTGGCTCATCTAACAACTCTTCTCATCATACATCTCTGTTGCTTCGGTTCTTCTTTATTGATTCCAGGATGTTGCTTTCATTATAATCTTTCTGGTATGGCTGTTGAATTAAAGAACCAGCCTGTATCTCCTGCATGGTGCTTTTTTTTGGCACAGCCTTGCTGAGTCTTAACACATACTGGCTCCAGAGTGTCTCCATTCAGTGATAGGTAGGAAGGATGAGTAGAGGAAGAGCAGTTATTGAGTGAGAACAAAAAGCTACTTCTCATTGCCACACAGTCTTGAGAAATCGGCTAAGATATTGATTTATTGGGACAGTAGTAGACTTGAGCAGATTAGAACTATTGGCAGCATGAAAAAATGACTGTCTGGAAGGAGTGATTGGGGACAGAAAGTGGAACCGACAGGACTGTAATACTGTAAGATGAGTTTGTTAAAACATATAACAGTCTTCCTGAGAGGACATCTGTGCCCAGAAAAATGTGGACACAAGGACATCGAAGGATACAAAAGGAAAAAAAGGATTGGATTTACCGTTTTTAATTCCACCCAGCAGGTGTCATCTCCCTTTAGTTATATGAAGTTACACAGAAAATAAAGTTTTCTGCTTCTTTAGGCCTCTGTTCAGCAAAACACTTGAGCATATCCTCAACTCCAAAATAATTCCGGTTGAACACAATGGGATTTAGGATTGTAATTCAAGTTAAGGATATAATTAAGTGTTTCCAGAATAGACATAGAATTGGGTCTCAACAAGTTCTTTTCATTTTAGTTCAGTACATTCAAGGCAATTCATTTCTGTTCCTTTTTATGTTCCCAGCTCCATTTTAATATTACTACTTGTTTGCTTTGTTATTTCAGAGCTGCCAACTGTCTCAAACCAGACAGGACCATCCACAAAGAAGCAAGCAAGCAAACAAATGTACAAACAAATAAAACCTAACAATTTTATCAAGGAATGGAGTTTTCTCTGAATCTTCTAGGCCTATGTGTCTGCAAAGGGCAGCTTCCCCTTTTTTCTGTATTTTAATTCATTCCTCTGATTGGAGGAATGCGCACTTTGCAGCTGCTTTATAAACACTTATGATTTTGAATCATACGAAAAATATATCTGGCTAACAAAGGCAATAGTGCTCTCAGGAACAACATAGAACACTTAGACTGCCACCCAATCTAGTTAGGAAACTGCTCACTCTGGAGACATAAGTTGTGTTTGGCCACATCTACAGTTTCAGTTGTCTTCATAAATCTCATCTGTTTTCCTGTGAAGTAATATCAGTTCTATATTTATTACAAAACTCTGCTTTTCTTTCTCTTAAGCTAATAGCTTTCCTTTGGTTTTGCTGTTGTTGAAGCTTGTCGATCTCTTGTTTCTTTATAATGCTAAATTAAATTAATGTCATGGATTAGAAATAAACACTGACCAAACATGCCATAGGGCTTCCGCTGTTGCTTGGGGGTCACAAATATGTCTTTCTTCCTTGCTGCTTCTAGATATTTTTTTTTTGTCTGCTTTTCCCTGAACCACTGCATTTAGACCTTCCTCTGAATGTTACAGAAAATGCAGTCTTGGCAGGATGTGTTGCAGGGATGTAAAAGAGCAGATATCCGTGATCTTACCTAGTCTCTTTTGGTGGCATTATTAATTGCGGTATTTGGACTTATACTATGCCTTAAGCTTGTTTAAAGTTGCTGGGAAACGTTCTATAACTAAACTTTGTTATTAACAAGGAACAAGTGGTCACGTCAATTCCTTCCAATCGTATGGTCCTAATTCTGATATCTTCCAATATCTATTATTTGAGTTAGAAAGGTCAGTTTGCTTCTTCTGTTGAAAGCTGGGGGAGCTAAAGTTGTTTCATATTTGGCAGACTCCCGCACTGTTCATTCATAAAAAACTTTCCTGTTGGTAGGGAAAATTTTCTCTACAAATAGGAGGAAAAATGGTTGCCTTTTGATGCATGTAGAATTGTTTTTGAAGTAGTCTTGGTGGTGATTTACTGAAACTCATATATGCTTTGAATAAATCTTACCATAGTTCAGTAAATTATAAAATTAATTTCCCCAAGGAAAAATTAAATTCTCATGCAGTATGTGAATATTAAAAATACTGTTAATGTTCATCTATAAATTGGTATTAGGGAGACAGTGTCTGGGCAAAACAGGTAAACCAATTTTCCAGGAAAATTATTAAAATTAACATTTGAATAATACCTATAGTAAAATTATTTTAGCTGTCCTTAAGAATTTTGTAAACATATTAATATTGCCTAAAAACTATCTTCTGTAAGTATCAATAAATATATTATGAAAAGACAAATTGTCATAAGGTTTGCATTAGACACTACATAAATAACTTAAACATACTACTAGATAAAGACTTCTCAAAATAATAGCAGGCTTTATTATGTATGTCCTAGACCAACATAAAAAGTTTGATCCTTCAAAAAATCTAGGCTTTAATCTGCGATACATATGATTTACTTCCTGTCATCTAGCTGGTCAGATAATGACATAGGATCCGTATCTGAAATTACATATAAGCCTCACATACACAAAAGTATTAGGTGAGTTTGGCAATATAAGATGATATCCCTCAAAGATGGGTTGTGGCAATGTGTTTCCCAGCCATATTTTTTCTTCAAACCCAAGTACAATTTGTTCTTCTGTCAAAATATTCATTGAAAGGTAAAAAGTAAATCTAGCTATCTAATTACCTAAAAGAAATAGACATATTTGAGTATTTTTTAATATGTTTTTGGTTTTCTGTCTCAAGTGAATCCAGGATTTTTTCAGAAGTTTTCAGAAAAACAATTCCCACTGCCATTCCAGTACAGCATAAAACCAAAGTATGTTATAGAAATATCAAAAGGTGAATTACTTACACAGAGGTTTAACCTTAGTTTGCTGGATTAGAAATTCTTCCACCTTGTCTCAAATGAAGAGCAAATAAATGTTAACCAGCAACTGTCAGAGAAAGTCTCTCATTTTAGAAATTAAAGAAATGCTTCAAAAACTTGGGCTTTAGCACAAGCACTCGGTCTTATCAATGGGACACAAACAGAAATGCATTGCAGTGGATGTTCATGTTTTAAAACTGACTTTGAAACTTTTGAAGAGAAAGCAAGTTATGCAATGTAATTAAGAGTTGGTAAGCATTATGAAAGGATAGATGCCTTGCAAGTGACCAAAGAAGTTGTCGTAAACTGGAATGACCAAGATCCAGGATAGATCACAAGGAGGACACAAGTATTATGGAGATAGTCCTTGCTAGCAGAGAGAGAGACGTAATCGTGTTTCAGGAAAACATCAGCAGTGAGACTTTTCAGTGCTTTCTAGTAAGTGAGACAGAAGATGTAGATGCAGACTTGGTCCTTTGGTGGACACCAAACAAAGTAGTTGTGGAGAATAGTAATAAAGGAAGAAACATTCAATGACATTGTCAGAAGCAGGGTTACCCTAAGAGAGGGGTACATACATAAGCAACAGTTCGACACTTCTTTCTCACAAAATACAATAACATCATTAATTTACTAAGCCCAGAAAACAGAGAGATATTTTAAAATGAATGGATACTATCAACTGCTGTTGATCTATATGAACGGATCAACAAATCAAATTGAATCTGTTGATCAAGTGTTTTAGGAACACTGGGGGAAAAGAGACATATGATGGCTGGATATGGAGTTACTCTGATGGTACCAGGGGTAGTGGAGACATGCGTTTACAAACATTAGTGACTGTCTATAAATTGTAACTGTGAATCACCTTTTAAATTCTCTAATTTTGTAACAACTGCAATGGTTGGGACGATTTCTTTTATTGCAATACACTATCTGTACTAAATGTTCATTTGTGGTTTTAGTAAAGGGACTAGCAGATTCAATAAACACTTTTTTTTTTTTCATACTTGGTAATTGCAGCTTAAATACCATATTAATTACAAAATACGATTCCTTCATTGCCTCCTTCTCTGGTACTGCTTTAATCTGAACAATTCTTTCTATAAGACATTGACCAGAATCAAATAAGGGTTGATACTATGGTTTTTGCCAGCAATAATTTCCCTTTGCAATAGTATACTTTATTCTATACTCTATGCTGTTACACTAATTAGAGCTGTCTGAAGCATTCATATTTTTTAATGGATTCTGCCCCAAACCATCTGCTGTATGTGTACTTTCATCTGCCCCATCCCAGATCCACTTTTAAAATGTCCAGACATAAACTAACTGGAGCTCAATAAACTATAATTGAATTTAATGGGCTAAGAGGATGTTGTCTAGGAAATTAAAAGCTACTTAGATGCAATGCTAGCCATTAACTGTAACAGTTCATTCAGGAAATCCATGTTCAGTTTCCTGGTCTATATTTTGGGGTATGATTACAATTTCCAACTCTGTATATTCTACAATTTCCAACTCTGTATATTCTACAAACAGTCTTTTTATTTTGGCAGGGATGCTACCTGGTCCTGGGAGGGAGAGAAAAATGACAGAGAGAGAGAGACCTATGAATTAAAAAAGAAACTAAAGTACTTCAATGAAATAATAATAATAACTGGCAGGCACTGGGAAAGTCCCAGACAGGACTTAGCGACAGAAGGGAACTGGATTCCAAATCTGGATTCAGGAATGCACAGATCAGGATCAAAGGCAGATGAAGAGACAGGGTCCTTCTTGCATGCCAGCCATTGAAGAAAGAGGCTGACTCCTTTGATCCCTCAGCTTTTATACTGAGCACGAGGAGGATGGAACGAAATACCCTATTGGTCAGTTTTGGGTCGCCTGTCCTGTCCACTCCTCCCCATGGGTGCAACCCCTCTACACTCTTCTGCTGCTGACCCTCCAACTTGGCACATAACAAAGTTAACTGGCCTTGGTTGCTATAAGTATAAGCAGGAGCCTCTCGGCATACCATTCCTTGGTATTAACTATAAACATCAGACTTTTTCTGCTAGAAGCAGATGCTGTCTGAAAAACATGCTGCTAATTTCAGAGGGTGCAGTTAGACAGAAGAGACTTAACTGAAAAGTAAAATTATTGAAAAGAAAATTGGTTCTGTTCTACCTCAAACCATGGCAATGACCTAGCAGGCCCCAAATTCTGATTCACACATGCATATATGTGTGTGTGTGTGTGTGTGTATGTTCATATGCATTTTAATTTCTGTATATATAGTTTCTAGGTATCAAGAAACACCATTCATTTACTGGAATGTACACACATAGATATATAAAAGTTTTTATATATGTTAAGTTTATATGTATATAAGGGTTTAAAATATTGTTTTTTAATATAAGGTTTTCTGGTGAAGTTTTACTATAATGACTAACTTTGAAAGGATCTTTTGCTGACAGTCAAGCATCAAAGATTTTGATCCAAAACTGCATCAAAGCTAGTTTCGGATGTTGCTCTGAACATCCTGAAACTTTTAAGTTCAGCCAAGCATTGACAAAGTAGAAAAACAGAAGCCTTGTCACTCAAGATTCCCAATTGTAAGGAATAAATAAACTTTTAGGGTGCTTCTGAAGCTACCAAAAAAGATCACCTATTCCACAGTCATACTTCACTGCAGAACTTTTTGTTGAATTTCTTCTGCACCTAGATAGTATAAGACTTTCGTCTTCTAAAATTTAGGAACTGACTGTGTTGTCACAGAATATAGAATCCAGGTAAACCTGCAAAATAATATTGCAAAGAAACAAATGAAACATAAATCTGTCGGTGGAGTTCCTCCACATTTTACTGTTATTTCTATTTTGTTTTTCAACATAAGTAACTTGTACGGTCTTTTTCAATTATTTACATATGTACTGTCATATGTGAGAGCAAAGTGATCTTTTGTAAACTGCATAATATTTGAAACTCCAAATAATAGAATTTAAACTCCATAGTACAAGACATAATATAAACTCCATCATATTTGAAAAGTCACGGCAGTCAGGTGAAGTTGTCAGTGACTGGGAAAAACGAAACATTGCACCCATTTTTAAAAGGGGTAAAAAGGAAGACCCTGGGAACTACTGAGAAGTCAGCCTCACCTCAGTGCCTGGTAAGATTATAGAACGAATCTTCCTGGAAGACATGTTGACACATATGGAGGACTACCATATTAGACACAATCAACATGGTTTCATCAAGGGCAAATCATGCTAGACTAATCTAGTGGCCTTCTATGATGGAGTGACTGCATCAGTGCGCAGGTGAAGAGGTATCTATGTTGTCTACCTGGACTTCTGTAAGGCCTTTGATACAGTCCTCCACAATGTTCTTGCTGCTAAATTGGAGAGATGGATGCACTATTTGATGCATAAGGAATTGGCTGCGTGACTGCATCCAAAGAGTTGCAGTCATTGGCTTAATGTCCAAATGTAAATCAGTTACAAGTCGTGTCCCTCAAGGGTCCATATGGAAACTGGTAGAGTACAATATCTTTATTAGTGACTGCCATGGTTTAACCCCAGCAGGCAGCCAAACACGGTGCAGCTGCTTGCTCACTCCACCCTTGCCCCACAGCAGAATGAGAGGGAGACAATCAGGAAAAAAAAAAAAGTAAAATTCATGGGTTGAGATAAAAGCAGTTTAAATAGTGGAGGAAAATAGTAACAATAATAATGACAGAAGAATATACAAAACAACTGATGCACAATACAATTGCTCACCACCTGCTGACCAATGCCCAGCCCATTCCTGAGCAGCAATCACTGCGCCCCAGTGTGAAACTCACGGAGTTCAACGAGACCGAGTGCAAGGACCTGTACCTGGATTGGGGCAATCCTTGGTATCAGTACCGACTCAGTGATTGAGAGCAGACCTGTGGAGAAGGGCTTGGGGATATTGGTAGATGAAAATTGGATATGACCTGGCAATGTGTGGTTGCAGCCCAGAAAACCAACCATATCCTGAACTGCATAACAAGAAGCCTGGCCAGCAGGTTGAAGCAGGTGATAACGCCCCTCTACTCCACTCTTATGAGTTCCCACCTGGAGTGCTTCATCCAGCTCTGGGGGATCGCAGCACACGAAATACATGGACCTGTTAGAGTGCATCCAGAGGAGGGCCATGAAAATGGTCAGAGGGCTGGAACACCTCTCTTATGAAGAAAGACTGAGAGTTGGGGTTATTTAGCCAGGAGAAGAGAAGGCTCTGGCAAGACCTTATTGCAATCTTCAGTACTTAATGGGGGCTTATAGGAAAGACGGAGTAAGACTTTTTACCAGAACCTGTAGTGATAGGACAAGAGGTAATGGTTTTAAACCAAACGAGGGTAGATTTAAATTGGACATAAGGAAGAAATATTTTATGATAAGGGTGGTGAGACACTGGGACAGGTTGCCCAAAGAAATTGTGGATGCCACGTTCCTGGAAGTGTTCGAATTTAAAGTGGCTAGATCTTTGAACAACCTGATCTAGTGAAAGATGTCTCTGCCGATGGCACGCAGAATTGGGCTAAATGACCTCTAAAGGTTCATTCCATTCTATTATTATAATATGCTTGGCTCTGTTGCTTTCCATTGCAAGCATTTACATCATTTCAGGAGTTGGTGGTAATTTCCACATACACAATCTCTGAAGCAGGGCTCAATATCTCTGTCCATCATTTCTAAAGGGCTAGTATTATTTAATTCACAGTGAAGACATTTTCAGAAGGTGGCAACTCATTCTTCATCAGAGCTCTTAGTGTCGTAATGTCAAATATTCCTCAGAGTTACACTCTGCTCCTTTTCACATCTGCTCCTCTCTTTGACATTGGTTTTTTCTCCACATGCTGGTTAGGGAGGTTACTAGTCTTCAGTCACGAATTTTGTTGTGTTTAAAACACAACTCTTTTGATTAATGTTCAAGAATTATGTTCCATTGACAAATGTTATGATGATGGTTATGCCATAGCTGATGAAAATGGATTTGCCAGCTCTGATTATCTATAAAACTTACTTATAGGAAAGCTACTTCAAGGAAGTCAGAATTCTAATCTAGGCTTAATCAATTGCTTTCTTCCCAGCCAAGATGAACAATTCTGTCTCTAAGGTCTATTGTCAAAGGTCCAATGTTCTCTCTTCTGTGGGTGTTTTATATGCTTGATTTAAGCTGCAGTTCTGACATGTGCAATAAACTATGTTGCAGCTTCCAAAGTGATGCTGTTCACTGTGCATGAGGATTTAAAATATCTGACCTGTTCTTTTCATTTTCATTTGATAATTAAATATTACTTTAAAAATATATTTCTGTAAGTCTTTATCACCCTCTCATTTATTTTAACAAGACTTGGTTTGATAACAGCATTTCTATTAAGTCATAAACAGTGCTTGGGAACAGTTCTACTGCTGCATCAAGAGACTAAAAAGGTCAGATGACCTAGATCTTGGACCAGATGACCTTCAGAGCTGCCTTCCAACTGCAGTCATTCCATGCAATTCTGTTAACTTCTCAACGCATCCGTTCTGTCCTGCTGTTTCTCTGTAAAGCAAAATCACTTCTCTGTAGATCTTAGCGCTGTCTTTGCCAGTTGTTCTTAAACTGTTTTGCAGGGAACCATTATAGGGAGTAAAATTCACCAGCTCTCCGGTTCCATAAGGTTAGTCTAATGGCCAAAGAAATCTGAGGACTGAGTTATTTACCCTTTGAGAAGTTTTAGAAGCTTTTCTTCACAGCATCAAAACAAAGTTATATTCTTCCATTTTTATTTGGGTTACTGAACACAGCCCAATAAGTAGTCTGATGTTACAGAAGTGCACAAAATACGCTGTTTTTCTAAGAATTATAATCTTCGCTAACATCAAACATAGATTTTTTTAAAATTTTTTGGCTTTTAATGACTTTTTTAAAATGTTCTCATTTTAAGACTTCGAAAAAGCTCTTTTTATTTAGATAGTTGGCTAATTTGGGGGCTTCTATATAAGTAGTCCTATTTTGGACCAATGAATGTATACATCCTGTTTTTTCCTCAACTTGATATAAATTTATTTAGTTTACACTGTCACCATAGTAGAAACTGTTCCTACCGTATTGGTAAGAATTACTGCATCCCTTAGAAAACATTTTGTTTCCTTCCTCAATTATTTTGTTTCCTTTTTCCTCAAAAGACCACTTAGAATTAGAAGACTGTGCATAACACAAAGTCGTTATAAACTGCTTTTTTTCCCAAGTTACATCAACAAACATTTAATAAATATAGTCCTTGACTGATTTTAGATGCCCTTATTTTAGGCGGATAATCATGATGATGAAATTAGGAGCTAACTTGCCTAAGGCTGTTTCTATTTCCATTGCAAAGAGATGGGTATTCTGAAAGGAAAGTCAGGAGTTTGTAAATGCCCTCTAAAAACATTTGCATCTCCTCAGCAACTACAAAGAATGTTTTGCGCAGCTGTATATCGAACGAGTGCCTCAGTGGAGTGTTTAACATCAGCTTAGATGAATCCAGACATGCTCTGTCTTTGGACATAGATTCCCTGACTGTAGTCAGATCTCTGTTTTACTTGTTTATATTCCAAACCTTGGCCTTTGTATTATTTTGTATTGTTCGGTAGTAATACTACTACATGTAGCATTACTCCAGTTTGTGCACCAACATTGCTGAAAATTAAACATTTTCTTTTAGGCCAACAGTTTGTTCATCATCTTCTGCAACTTTATCCCATTAAAAGTTCCTCTGGACTGTGATGATATTGTCACTGACTTTACCTGTGTCGTATATTACACTTGCAAGGTGTAATTTTTAGAAAGTCATTAAATGTTTCCTCCAAGCTTGAAATACTATTGGCTTCATTGTGACTCTAGACTTTGGCTTTAAGGACTCCTTCCCTCTATAAATTTTAAACTATAATGAGAATGGGATCATAGCAGTGTCCATCTTCAATCTCCTTCTGCCTAAACTAGGTTTACAGGACCTGAAAGTGGCTGTGAACAGGCGGCATGGTGGATGCTGTTTTCAAGTTGGGAAAGCTGCACGTGGGATGAGGATCTAACCCCAGTTTTCTGTTATTTGGTGAGTGAGACAGACCAGGATCCCCTCCTTTTCTGTTCACATTCTAATAGCTGCTTGTCTGCTTCCCTAAGTTCCTTGCCTTCTGGCTGGGATTCAAAGGTTGATTGGTTGCCTATTCATTAATCACAATTGGCCTTTCACTGTCATAAACCAGAATTACAACATCTTCCTGATTTTAGCTAAGGAAAGCAGGCAAGTCATGTGTGAAAAAAGGTGTAGTCATGAGTGGCTCACAAAATGCATGAAACTTGCCCTTGGTACTAAAGGAAACAAAATGTCAGAAAAAATGGACAGCTGATCCAGTGGGAGCAACTGAAAACTTTTCCCATTTTTCAATTGATTTCAAATGCCTTTTTGAGATACTTGGGTAAGCAGAGTAAATTATTTTTTTTTAATGGTTAGCCATTACTGAAAATCACAATCCCTGCAAAATTCAGACCATGAAACTGAAATACATTTGAGTTTGTCATGGCCATTTGTCTTTGTGCACCATCAATTAATGTACTTATCATCACAACTTTTGGTGTATAAAAAATCAAAACAATTCTGAAAACACATTCTAATAAGAATGTAATGAGCACTTTAAGTAAAGCAAAAGATACAGCATAGTTCCAAATTCTGAAACAAATGCATTTTGGGAAGATGTAAGTGATAAGGTAAAATACTGACTTAGCAAGAAGCCACTAGTGCACAGCTAGAAGGTAAAGAGAATACAAAACTTGTGTGACAATGGACCAAAGCTTATCAATGGAAACAAAAACTTTTTCTGCTTTTCTTTGAGAAGAAGATAAAAACTTAAAAATACCCAGCAGGAGAGAAAAGCTACAAAAGGACTCTAAAGAACTAAGTTTCTACAAGAAAAAGCAAACAGTTCTTCATGAAAGTTGAAACGCAAATCAGTGGCAACACAGAAAAATATGAGAGTTCAAAATAAGTCAGGGGACAATTGCTTTGAGGTATAGAAATCTCACAGGGAAACAGAAGGACCATTTGTTGCAGTAAATTGACATAGCAGGCTCTACTCCAGAAAAATCACAACCACTTAAAAATAGATCAAGGACACAGCTGAATTCAGACAAAACTAGAGACTAAGGATTCTAAAACCACTTTGGAAAATGAAATAACTTCCACTGAATCCATTTTGTGTAATGAATATTGTTCTCCCTGTGGAAATGAAAATCTTGTAAATTTTTGCTGATTTTCCAAGAAGTTTTGTCTGGTTGCTTGGGGGGGATTTGTTGGTTGTTTTTTATTTATTTGTTTTTAAAGTCTGGTAGGACTACTTCAGGAATACCAACTGTAAGAATCACAAGCCAAGACTGCCGAGTCACGGCTTATTAGGCAGACCACAACTTATCACCCTTCATTTTATGTGACTCACAGCTCAAAACTGTCTGACCATAGCAATGGTTTGTAACGGTGACGCAGTGATGCGCTCTGTTTGCTTGTGCTTCTGGAGTTACTGTGTCTGTGTACTTACTTTCACAGCTGGACTGAAACAACAAAGCAACTGGGCTAGCTATCGTAGACCTACGCCTCAAGGAATGTATTAAACCAGAATTGTCTTCAGACTCATAGAACCAAGGACTGAGAGACCTCTTACATTCTCATGTAAGTTAATTATAATTTTGCCATGGCTTTTAAGAACAGAAAAATCAGGTCAATGAAATATACTGCTCATTCTTCATGCAAAGACATTGGTTTTATGTAAACTATGGTATATGATTGGCAAACACAATGTCATTACAACTGAGGACAGTTAAGACGGTTGGTCAAGTGTGGATTAAAGCTTCAGGATCATGCGCTTGTTTGCGCGTCATGCAAACAGTAGCTACTGCCATTGGAACTTATTTGCAGTTGTTATAGGTTAAATAATGTTAGATTGTGGGTGGAATGTGTGAGTTTATCACACCCTCAATAGATCGGTCAGAGCTGTATTCACAACCATGACTACAAACTGCCAAACACCGTATGTTTATTAAAAGGACCCTCAAATTATCATCCCTCATAGTGTATTTTTTAGAACATCAGCATATTAGTGAATTTTAAAATATCTGCTTTGGTTAAACAGGAACAGCATGTCATGAGTTTTCAGGATAATTTTAAACTTTGGAAAATTTGAATTTTATGAATGAGTAAAATATACTAGGGTGTCATTTTACATTAACAGGAATGTAACACGAGGACAGCCCCTCCTAATAATGTTTTTTTCTGCCTTGTGTAAGAGAAGTGTCCTAAAATCTGAGAGATTATGCTCATTACTATTATAAATGTGCAGAGCACTTATTATCTCTGTTGATTCATTTATATGTTTTTCTAAAGCAGATACTTTGTTTGTGTGTATTGGGAGAGCAGATGGCTTCTTTGGTATTTAAAATGACAGTAGGAGTATTGATGATTCCAGTAGAAACTAGGAAAAGAGAAGTAAGGAACTGAGCTTTTATACTTGATTGAAATGTCACTGTCAGATTTTATTTTTTATTTGGGCTTTTTTTGGTGTTTTTTTAAAGAAAACAAAAAACAAGGCAGCATCTTCCAAAAGCTGCTGTAAGCAACAAATAAACAAACATTTATTCACTGTAAATATCAACTTTGTTATATCATCTGAGTGTCTATGGTTTGGTCAGGAAAGGCAATAAAGGCACCTCGACTCAGATTGCAGGATGCTGAGCTGGAGCAGGTTAAGGAGTGGGTCCTCAACAAGTTTGCAGGTGACATCAAAGTGGGAGGACCACTTGATAATCTCTGCCATTTCGAAGAGAGTAGGAGACTGGGTGAATGGGCCAGCAGGAATCTCCTGAAATTCAGGAAGGATAAATACCAAATATTACACCTGGGAAGGATGGCCACCTTACGATTGATATGGGCTGGGGCCTGACTGTCTGGGGAGAAGCTCTGCTGAGAAGGACTTGGGGAGGTGCTGGTAGGTGGTAAGCTGGCGTGAACCCTGGCAGCAAAGACCAAGAGCAACCACGGCCATACTCAGAGCAGAATGTCCAGGAGGTCTGGGGAAGTGATTATTCCTCTCTCCACTGTACTATGAACTACTGCCACCATCCTTTTCTCTTTTTTGTAATTTGGAAACCACCTTGGTCAAGTACCTGATTTCTTTCTAACAAAAATTAAATAAAGGCCATTTTTCTTCAAAAATTTGTATTTTCTTTCAACATTTCTGATACTGTAGCCTACAACATATAACCTTTCCCTATGCTGAATTTCAGCTCCCGGCTTTCCCAGAATGAGTTCAAATCTGTAGCCCTGAAGTTATCAATGAATAGTGAAGATAGTAAAGTGTTCTCAGCATTAAAGTAAGACTTAGTGCAGACTGGTTTGTTGAGGTTGTAGCCAATGTCTTCTATTAATGTTTTTTCCCTTATGTAATATTTTTTCCTTACAATGGTAAGGAAAAAAAGCTAATGTGATTAGCTGAATAGTTTATCAAGAGAAAAGACTATTGTAGCCTCAAAAGTACTAGCTTAGGTAAGATTGTGTCCAAATAAGGTGACAAACAATGGGACAAGGAGGATTAAACATCCAGAAACCCAGAGCTTCTCTGTTTTAGTGATGTTCTGTGTCCTTGGTCTTTCTTATTTGAAAATCGAGCATTTATTTTTGAGCAGTAGAATACAAAACTCTTAGGACTAATGCAGCATTGACACATTACACTTTTTTTTTTTTTTTTTTAATTGTAATGTTTAAAAGCCAGATATATCAAGTAATCTGTAATACATTTGCAACTGTTCCGTAATTTATGAATACTGTTAGTCTGCTGACTGGGATGTTGTACCGTGTGAATAAGTTGCTTAATTTTAATAGGAAGCTGACAGGAAAAAAAGGGTTTAGAATAAATCACTCTTCAGAAAGTATTTGAGATTTATTAAAAGTAAGTAAGGATAGGAAAAGGTCCTTGAACACAGAAGGTAAAAGAACAGTATCAAAAGTTAAAAGAGATTGTTGAAGAGAAACAGACTGAGATGCCTGCTGTTTCTACATCAGTATCAGCAGATAGTAAGCCTTGAGGTAAGATAGAGATATATGGACTGCTTTATAGTTTTAAAACCCGTAGCTCTCAGTGTGCTGTTCTTACTGTTAAACACCACTTTGAGAAGATTGTTTCGTCTGGTTGTACGCTCACCAAATAACAAAACCTCCGGAGTCAGTCAGTTTTACTGGATCAGCATAATGAATACATAAAGAAGTGTACACTTATGTATGGCCTAGAGTTCCGGAGTTGGGCAATCAGTGTCGGGACTTAAAAAGGTACAATATTTGTAAATGAGGAGAAAACTGCAACTGGGACAAAGCTGAAGAATATTTGCAGAGGGTTACAAACTGGATCTGTGAATCCTTTGAAATCCACCTCACTGTGTCTGTGTCAATGAACGTAAAATGCCATTCCAGTTAATACTTAACCTTTACAACAGATCAGTCCTCCAGCAATTAGAAAAAAAAAAATCAGAATGAAACAATAATTCAGAATATTTTGGTGTATTAAAGATTTCTAATTGAATAATTCTTTTTCAAAATTTTTAGTAGGTCATATTTTATACTCTCTTAATTGATTTACTTAATTTAGCAGCCAGAATTTGTCACAGGAGTTGCTTTTAAAACACACAGTAAGATATATTTATGAAAAAGGACTATTGTGCTGTATCCCTGCTAGCACTTCATATTAAAGTGACATTAATTGCTTAATAATGACTATATAAATTGCAACTGGACTTTCAAGGAAGCAACAGTATTGCTATTTCTTGTAATTCAGAGCTCAATAAATATGATCAATTTACAATTTCTTTGTTTCTGACTGCCCCAAACGTGCCTCTGTGTTGGTGTGTGTCCAGTTGATGCATCTTTAGTAACATCATTTTAATTTAAAAACATAATATAGCAGGCCCCAGCAGCTCTGCTAGCCTTAAGTCTGACAGGATTTCTGTTTTAAATACCTCTTTTATAGAGGTTCATAACTAAACTGTAATACTGTGATCCAGCTTGAAACCTGGCATGCATTAGGGAGGACTATTTTTCACAGAATTTCAGAAAACCTGGTTTATCTATTTACCATAAAGAAATGTAATTCAACAGATTGGGACAGTTAATGTAAAGGGTGTGGCACCCTAAATGCAGTCAGGCAAAGAAATACGTGGATATTATCACAAAATATGTATGGATTTGTGTGTGTGTGTACGTGGTTGTAAGGCAAAGAAAGCTGAGTTCTTTTAGAAAATGTATTTTAAAACATTCATCAAAATCCAATATAGGTCAAAATGGCTCGCCCATACCTTCATTTAGGTAATGTTGATTGCAAGTACATTTCACTTAAATTTCCTTTGACTGTAGAAATAAAACATTTGGACATGTGTTTCTAAATTGGTTCTCAATATTTCATTAAACTGTGCATTCAGATTCCTTTTACAGAATTCCATGAAATCAATCAAAGTTTTTAAAAGAAATTTCTTTTTAATTATATCATATTACCTTGAGCCTTGCCCATTCCTAGTCTTTTCTTTTATTATTTTTTTTTCCTATACTTTTACCTCTTGATTTTCTTTTAGAAAATCGAGACAGGCATAATTAAATGAAAACTCATACAAGGATGATCTCTTGACATTTCTTTTTATTCTTTGCTATCTTTTTCTTCCTCTGCCATTTTTTCTTTCTTTTTCTTCTCCCATTCAAAGTGTATAGCAATATAAAAATGAGCACTTCCCTCAAATTTGCACATTGTGACACAGTGTAACATTTGCAGAGGCACCACATCTTTCTAATGCTTGACACTGCCATGGCTAATATCTGGGTAGCTGTCACTTGGTAGAGAATCCATAACGATGAGTAAAGTGTCTGTGTTTTCAAGTTGAGTGGAAGAGTGCAGAAAGTCTGAAGTCATGTTCCTTTCTTATACTAGCACATCGGCTTTGATTTCATTGCCTGTTCAAGTTAAAATTCAAATCCTGAATTTAATTTTTTAATTTTTATGATGCATGGGTGCCACTGTTTTCCTTTAGAGGACAAATAGAACTTAAAACCATAACCTGAAGCAGTGGTAATTTAAGATACAAACTCTGATTTTATGATGTTATTGTAATAAGAGGCATTTGAAATCACCTTGGGAATTTTAACTCTTATTCAGATAGATGAAAATGTGCCACTGGAGTCACTGAACCAGAGAGAAAGCAAAGAAGTGTGATTGAATAAATCGATAGTTAGCCTTTATGCAAGCTTTTTATTGCAATTCCAGTTAATTTATTGAAGCTTCTTCTTTCTTATTCTCTTTTATTCTGGTTCTCTTTATCTGTGAGTTTGTATTTGCTGTACATTTTCACCAGTGCACAACTGTACTGATTATTCCTTTAAATCACTTCAGAACTTTATTTTCTCTTCCTCAGCTTAGCAAACAGGCCCTAGCGTTCAATTTTAAGTGTAGCACAGGTCTCCTGTACAGCTATCTGGTGGCATTCCTAATCTCTCCTACAAACAGCATAAAAGATAACCTCTAAAATTGTCTTTTGTACCATTAGTATTTTGTCCACATTTCCCTCTACCTTTCAGTCTTACAAATCATTACTTTTCCAGGTCTTCCAATATATCAAGTCCAAGCTCCTTTTCCTCTCTTCATCCCATGTTGTCCCTCACATTTTTTCTCACCATTCACTTTCCTTATACAACTATCATCCTCCTTTCTCAACCGTGGAGCTCCTTTTCTATGTCATTTGGAACTATCTTCCAGCTATGCTATATGGTGTAATCTTCATTTTTTTTCAGTTGTATTGCAGTACTGATGCATGTTTCATAATCTCTTCTGTGTTCTCACCTAGCTACTAGATTTTGTGATTTTGCTGTTGCGGTTCTCCAACACTTGCTCTTATGTTTGTCTTACTAGGATTTGTTAGCTGCTAGTATACAGTAAGACCCAGACATTTTAGGATGAAAATTTGTTTTATATTTTCAATAACCAGTAAGGTCTTGCCCCCCCATTAAAAGTCTTGGACACCCTCTGCATAGTGCTGTGTCCAAAATACTCATCCTGTCCTCAGGTGCATAAGCAATAAGGGCCTAATTGCTCCTCAAATTTGTGAAACTCATTCCATACAGGAAGGCATCTTCTGGCTTTGATCAATCTTATACTCACAGCAATGAAAGGAACTTCAAGTTACCATCCGGTTCGGTCCTCTGTTCCAAGGTAAAACTGTCAACTGACATCTTGTGTTAGCCTGTGTCATTCTGACCAACATAATTACTTTTTTTTTTTTTCTATTATTTGTCACTCTGTTGCATGTTGCTTGTAATCTGTTTGCAAGATCACTGAGATGAATTTCTTCTTTAGTTTTGTCTGTATATAACAGCTTAGCACAGATGCCTTCTCCATGGTGTGTCTAGTCCATTATAGGAGGTTCTAATGATGCAAACAAAACCACCAGCATCCATTTAACAAACATTAAACATTTTCTGAGAAACAGTTTATCTCACACTGCTCTTTTTTTCATGCTTGTTCTTCCTTACAGTTTTTATTCAGATTAGCTCAAAATATTTGTACAGCAAATACCTCAGACAAAATTACAAATCATCTTTCCATCCATCACAGTTTCACCCAATGTTTAAGCTGTATTTTCATCTACTTGCACTTGAAAAAAAAAATGGTTTTAGCTAGGTTTACATTTTCCCTGGAAGTCTGAATATGAATTTTATTTGCATGATGTTTTTTAAAAATTAATCTTCAACAAAAGAAGGAACTTATAAAAAAACATAATTCTTCTGAACATTCATGTCTGTAAAAACATTTTCCCTTTACAGCACCTCATTAGAAAAAAGTCATACGTTGATTTATAATTTATTATATTTAATTCCAGGTGAAACCCTATCTGGAATATTGTGTCCAGCTCTGGAGCCCCCAACATAAGAAGGACATGGACCTGTTGGAGTGGGTCCAGAGGAGGGCCACAAAGATGATGATAGAATTAGAGCACCTCTCCTATGGAGACAGGCTGAGACAGTTGGGTTTGTTCTACCTGGAGAAGACAAGACTCTGGGGAGAACTTACAGCAGCCTTCCAGAACCATAAGGGGTCCTACAAGAAAGCTGGAGATTTTAAAAAGGGACTTTTTACAAGGGCATGTAGGGATAGGACGAGAGGTCATGGCTTCAAACTGGAAGAGGTGAGATTTAAATTCAATCTCAGGAAGAAATTTTTCACTCTGAGGGTGGTAAGGCACTAGAACAGGTTGCCCAGGGAAGCTGTGGATGCCCCATCCCTGGAAGTGTTCAAGGCCAGGCTGGATGGGGCTTTGAGCAATCAGGTCTAGTGGAAGGTGTCCCTGCCCATGGCAGGGAGGTTGGAACTAGATGATCTTGAAGGTCCCTTCCAACCTAAACCATTCTATGATTCTATTATTTTGCTTAATGGCCTGTGTAGTGCTTCTCTCTTTCCTTCCCCTGAAGTAGTTTGACTTCCTTTTGTAACTTTAAGAAGGGAATAATAGCATTTCAGATAATTTCTGTTAGTATAAAAATTCTAAGCAGGGGTGCTTTTTTAAAGATTTTCTCCATTGGGGGTTTCTAGATTTGTGCCTATGGGGATCTATGAAAGCACGAAGCAACAGTTTGGGTTTCAAACCTGTTTCTCTAGTTTTCATGCTCTTTAACTTTCACCATTTAAGCTTTAAATGTCAAAAGAAGTGATGTGAACTGAAGGAGACAGCAAATGCATGGGGAAAAAAGTGAGATATACAGGCAGATAGAGAAGTTAATCCTGAGAAATTCTGAACAAGCTGTTGTATTGAATTTAACTCTTAATAGAGTAGTGCTATAGAATTCAGTCAAAAGGATATATGACTTCTATTATCTGTATTTTTACCAGAATAATCACAAAAAGTAAGAACAACCTCAAAATCACTTTCTTATGGCCTATCACCATAAATTTCATTTTAAAATATGCTATATTTAGGATTGCATATAGATTTAATAAGTATTCTTCCTTTGCCTCTAAGATAAGCACAACCTGGAGTGAAGATAAAGGAATTGTTTAACATTGAAGGATAAATGGAAGAAGAGAGAAGAGAAGAAAACAAAACAAAACCAGTGACCACAAATAATCACTCACCACCTCCCATGGTCAGAATGAAGTCCAGCCAGTTCCCAAGCAAAAGGTGGCTAACCTTCCTAAAAACCACTGTTTACCCTTTTATTGCTGAGCATGACACTCTGTGGTATAGAATATCACTTCAGTTACTTTAAGTCATCTCTCCGATTGTGTTCCCTCCCAACCTATTGTGTGCCCTGCCTATTCTATCCACTGTGAGGACAGAATGAGAAACAGAGACCTTGATGCTGTGCAAACACTGTTCAGCAAAAGCTAAAATAGGAGCTATCTGCACTGTTTTGGTCAAAAATCTAAAACACAGCACCCTATGATCTGCCATAAAGAAAATTAAGTCTATCCTAGCCAACCTCAGTACAGTTTCCTATGCTAAAGGGTCGGTTTTAGGAACAATATCTGCATTTTGCAGGAAGTTAATCAGTTTTCAAATCATTTTGCTTCAAAAATGAAATTGTTTTATTTATTTCTGTGAAACTATTAAAAAAACCTTCATCAATCAGAAGCATTCATGAAGAGTTACCAAATTTTCACATGGTTTTGATAAACATTTTCCAAAAAGTAATTATTTTAAAAGAAAGAATAAACTTTACATACGTTCCATTGTCCAAAGAAGATATTTTGAAATTACGAAAACATTTACATTGTTAATGATGCATTCATTAGAAAATAATTTTAGTTGTCATGAATACGGCATTCTTCATCAACATGATTTCATTTTTTAAAAATCTCAATCTTTTCACTTTGATTTTGGTAAGGTAGGTAAGTTAATTTTGTGTTTGAGGCTAAAAACAACACTAAAGAAGATATTAGTAATGGTGAGATTTGCAAATTAAGCATTTTTGCCACAATCTTAACTTGGAATAATTTCAGTACCTTTTCATTTTAGTAATAGAGATAATATAATGTAAACAATTGTTGCCATTAATAAAGCAGGTAGGCTTGTATTTTATGCTTTATGTTAAATTATATTAAGTTAATGAGTCTGTTAAAGAATAGAGTTGATATAAAGCAAACTACCCCAAAGCAAGTATGATTTCCAAATTCTTTCTTTCTTTCTAAATAATGCTAGAATTCATTCCACACGTCAATAACTTAAGTGATTCTCACCTGTTCCACAGAATTTATTGGGCTGAAGCAGAAATGATGAATTCAATGGAAGATTTTCTTTTACTTTAATGCCCTTTTAGGTGAACTTTGAATTTCCAACACATGTATCAGTAGCTTGTGTGATTCCAACTACTTCTCTACATTAGAGAAGTTCTAGCTTCATAGTTTAAATTGGATTTGGGATCATCTTTTGTAATCTGAATTTGAAAATGTCGCACATTTATTTTTACAGTCTTTACAATCAGACTTGCCAATATTTTAAATCATATAAATGAGGAGAAAAGGTTTTTAAGATGCTTCACTCATTTTCCTCGCGTTATATTTCCCTTAGAAGTGCCTTTGCATATAGAAACACAGATGGATAAATGTCAGTATCTGATACTATCTACCATGAGGGCATTGAGCAAAAAAAATCTTTCATAGATTTCTTTCCTACATCCTACTAATTATTTATCTATATAAAGCAAGAAAATTTACCAGAACTTCAGAGACTTTGCTAAAACACATTTTGTTACAACTGTGCTCATGATTGATTGATTGATTGATTGCAAGAACACCCCAGTATAAATTTATGTCACAAAAAAAATTAAACCGCAGGTAAAACTCAGAACTCTAAATTTCATTTAAGGAGAAAGTCTCTAAAAGAAGGATGGCATGCGAGGCACACCTCAAGGCCTTTTGATCATACAGTCAGGGAAAAAAAAAGCTTTTAGTAAGGGAAGGTTAGTTTGGTAGTATGACAGATCACAGAATTCAAGGTTTTAGGAGGTTTTTTAGCATTCAGAATAAGGTCAGATCAAATCTAGTACAAAATGCCCAGAAGTAATAAAAAGAGAATATTCATGTATCAATATCATTTCAGCTTTCATTAATATGGATGACTCAAAGGGCAATGCTGACACATGAAGAAATGGATATAAGGTGGTTGTGAATACTGAGATTGAATATTAAAAGAAGTTTTCTTATAATTCAGGTAAAGCATTTCATCTCAAATCAGAGATGTCATATTCTGGGACAGTCGTACTGTAGGGAAAAAGATCCTTAATTGTCTAGTATGAAACTTGATGAATGCGTAAACCAAGTTCTATTATGTGATTATTTTCGCTAAGAAGACATTGCCTTCAGTTCCCCTGCTCCATGTTCTTTCAGTCCTAAATACTGAAGACAGTAGAGGTTCATACAAATTCCTGTAACTTTCTTTCAAGTTCTGGGTTGGGGTTGGAGCGGTTCTGGTGGTTAAAAACACCAAGTGGATCAGTACAAATCTGAATTAATCCCAGCTAAAGATCATTAAAGCCATTGATGTACAAGAAAATCTTCAGGTTTCCAAGTAGATTATTTTCCTCATCTTATGATCATCTAAGAATGATCACATCCCATGTATGATAATCTGAAATAATTTATCACTTATGGACTAAGATGACTTTTGGAAATTCTTTGGCAGAGCTACTAATGTATTGCTTGTTTGGGACACCGAAATTGTACTGGAATTATTTCATTATATTCCATTTCTTTGCATAATAGTCTTGGAGATAAAAGTAAGTTGGATTCTCTGTTAAATTCTGAATTGTTAAAAGACATTATATTGGACAACAGATGGTGTGACAAATCTGGCTCTAACTGTTTGCCAGACTCTCCCCTGCCAGTTGGACACTAGCAGTACTCCAACTCCCTTTAGTTCATTTTTACCAAGTTCTTGAAATGTTTGAAGTCAATATCTTCTTTGATATCACCTTCAATAAGCTTCAATAAGAACCTTGATTTAATTTATAATGCAGGGAAATAGTGATAAATTGCCAGGACTTTCCTAAATATGCTTCATGACCTCTTTCTTGATCGTCTGTAACTTTCACTATTCAAGTGTCAGAAAAGGTGTTGGATGATGGCATCCACAATTAATTTCAATTGATACTATTTCGCTAGGTCAGAGAACCTAGCAGTTGGAAGATACACCTGTCCTTTGCAAATGGAAAGAAATGAAGCCAATTTCTATTTCGTTCTCTGCTTTTTGAGATGTTTTCATAGTTTCATGATTTCATGGGTGGTATGTCTATATTGCAGTTAATAACGACTCAGAGATATTCAAGCTACTTTGAAGTAAGGCACAATTTGTGTTTAGTAGCTTTTTTAGGTTTGTTTTGGGAGGTTTTTTTAGTAACTTTTTGCTTGCTGTTCCTGATACTCTCTCTTATATCCAAGAAGGAGTATGGATACATGACAATCATGTAAGAAAAGCATCATAAAAAAAGGAATTAAATACCTTCAACTTTGTGTCAAATACAATGCAGCTTTTTCCTGACTGCAAGATACCAGTCCTTGAGGTCCTGGTAGACACCAACAATACGCTCAGAGAGGTTGTGGAGTCTCAGTCTTTGAAGAAGGGGAACCTGAATCTCTCTGATTTTTCTAAGTATAATTTTTTATTGTGGGGTTTTGGGTTTTTGTTTTGTTTTGAGACCATGAAAGTTCCTAAGATTAAAAACAAAACCCAAAACCAAAGCAGCAAAACCAAAAATCTCTCTAATAAGCGTGGTTGGCTTTTCATCTCACTTGCTTTTTTTTTCTGCTTGTGTATAGAATATTCCATCAAAAGAAATAATGAAAGCTAGAGGATTTCTGAATATTCAGCAAATGCACTTCGGGTAGTAATTTTATATTTTCAGGAGGACAGACCTCATTATAGAAAAAGTTCATTTCTTCTTCAGCTCCACTGTAGCAATATTTACACCTTGTTCCTCAGATCTTCAAGTCTGTATTGTAACAGTAATCAAATAAACCTTTTAATTATACACATAATTAGTTGTCATTAATTCTAACATAAAAAATCTTTTCTTTTAAAAATTTAGTCCTTAAATATCAAAACTGATTTATATTCATTAAGTTTCACAAGACAATTCAGTATTGGTTTGATGTGTATGTCATTTTCAGTAACTATCCCAACAAACATATGACATTCATTTGCAACAGCCTTTATAGATAGAAATACTCTACTGTATGCTGATGTCTTCTGTGGATAACGGACAACAGGTTTGCTAATATTTTCTTTTGTCTTTTATCTCATTTTCCCCTTCGATATTTTTCTTTGGAAATTTATACGAACCTTCGAGACATAGGCTAGATATAGCCTATTATCATTTAAATCACATACTGCCTCTGAAAGCTGTAAAAACTTTCAAAGTACTACACAACTTATAGCCATGAGCTCTCTTGATGAGGTTTAAGGAAAAAAAAAAAAGGAAGTAAAAATTGACTGAGTTGGTCTCTAATTCTTAATTTTCAGCTGCTGTTAGAGTTTACCACAATGACTTTGCAACACAATGGCAGTAATAACAGACAGTAGCCTTTTTCTTATCATAGAACAGAATCATAGAATCATTATAGGTTAGAAGGAACCTTTCAGATCATTGAGCCCAACCGTTAACCTAACACTGCCAAATCCATCACTAAACCATGTCCCTAAGCACCACATCTACGCATACGTCCAGGGATGGTGACTCAACCACTTCCCTGATCAGCCTGTTTCAACGTTTGACAAGCCTTACTGTGAAGAAATTTTTCCTAATATCCAATCTAAACCTCCCCTGGCACAACTTGAGGCCATTTCCTTTTGCCCTCTTGTCTCACATAAAACTATCTACGTTGTCTAAAAGCATTGTGTTAAAAATATAACTTTATTAGAATCATCTTCCACATTGAACTGTACTGCCTGCCTGTTTACACAGTGACAATACACAATTGACATTAAGTACATCTATTCCCTGGCTATTTCTTTTTACTTTCGGAGGCATACACATTTGATCTGTACCTTTTCCATCTGATCATATTGAAAGGACTTTTCTGAGAATCACTCTACCAAATGATGCTGACCTTAATCTTATCCCAGGTTTCTTTAACTTTTATGTCCTGTCCTTTTGTGATGAACTTCTGCTTCAGGTACCTTTTCAAGACACAACTCTTCCTTAGTACGTGCAGAAAATCCAGCCCTAGAACTCACGAGCAGATAATGTGCCTTGGATCTTGGTACTGAATAATACTGGGTGAAAAAATATTTTCAGGTTTTTTATATGTCTTGTATATCAAAATTTTATCAAAATGTTTGATTACCACTGTTTCAATTAAGTTCTTTTCAATTACAAATTACTGAGTTTCTGTATTCATCTAAAACTATCTTGTTCTGATAACAGTTCCAGGTTTAACGAATCAACATGTTTTAATGTAAAAATGTTTGGTAAACAACCTATACTCATTTCTGACTATGGTTTATCTCATTATGTCTGCTGTCATGACTCCTTGTTCTTTGTCCCAACACGCATGTTCAACTTTTCTAATTGCTTTTTCTTGTGTCAGAATTTTTTTAAAAAGGCTAGTTTTATTACCTTTGTCTAGCAGCTGCAATAATGGGCCTTGCAATATTTGGATTCTTTAGGTATTTCACCAGTTAAAAAAATGTAGGTAAATACCTAGGTTTGTGACATAAAAGAACCTAAAAGAGATTTCAAAACCTAAGACAAATTCAGAAAACATTAACAGTCATCATAATTGTTTAGATACAGTTAAGTATAATCTCGAGCAAAGGCAGTAAAATTTGTCCTTGCTAACAGGACAGGATGACTGCCAGCCTGAAAAATCAGCTTAACAGTAAGATAGCTATCATCCATTTCAACTTGTTTTTCTCATAAGGATAGATAAAGTGAAATTACTTGCTTACCACTGCAGCCACAATCTGCAGGCTCTTTTGTACATAGCACTTAATGTATAAAATGTTTCAGGAAGAACGTCTATTTAAACATTAAGTTTTTAAGAGGCTGAAGCTGTTCCATAACAGGTGAATCAGATTTGCAGGCTGAAGAATCTGTTTCAGTTTTGTAGATATTTAGAGATTGTATCTTGTTTTAGGATAAGGACACCGGCATGCAGAGTTTACGAACAGATCCTGCCATTAAATCCTCCCCTCTAGCTTTATATAACAACATGGTCTCTTTCAAAATAGAAAGCTACTGATGCCAAGGTATTGCATTTTTTATAAGTTTATTAATACAGATTTCAGAACATGACAAGAGTATATTATTCCAGTTTAGATAATACCTTACAAATCAGTCATCAGCAGCTGCAAGAAATTATTTGGGAGGATAATAGTTTGCACAATAAAGGAAAGTTAACACGCCTAAATCATTGTGCTAAGAACCAGATTAGATGCTATTATTATTACAAATGTGCTTGCAGCAAAGTGGCTGATAGTGATTTAGATAAATGTGGGAATTGTTCCAAAAAGAAAAGGCATCACTAACGTCGTTGATCCAGGGGTAATGTGAACAGCACTTCATTTAGCCATATGACAGATTCCTTGCGCCTTATCTCTAAAACTTCTTATGGGCGTGGGAAAATTTATACACAACATCTGGTTTTCTGAACTTTGAGCATTGTTCTCTGCTTCTACCGCAGTTCAGTTTTTAACAGATACTGTGTCAATACAAGTAAGAGTTAGTCCTATGGGTTCATTGTCATAATCTGAAAAGCATCAAGGTCATTGTTTTACTATCTTTGGAGTATTCTGGGTTGATAAATGTAATAAGACAACATATGGAACACATTATCCTCAATCATAATGAAAATTATTGATGGTAAAAATGACAAGAAAAGATTTTTAATGTTTCTATCTGGGAAGAAAGGCAATGGCTCATACTTTGAGCCATTATGGTTAATATGTTAGGCTAGTATTAACCCAAAACCATTGCTTTACCCTATAGACACTTCTTTAACATATATTGAATGTGACGTGTGTTGTGTGATCCCATGTAATGGTTAGTGCCAATCTCGTAACATGTACTTTATGCTCTTGCTCAGCTTTAAACTTCTGCCATGTGCCTTATGTTAAACAATTACCTTCAAAAGTAAACTTCTCATTCATAGGATATGTGTTCTTTTCTTATTACAGATGTCTTAATTTCCTTTGTTGTTTCCTTGGACATTTTTTCCCACAGTTGACCTCTGGTTTATTCTTCTTTGCCTCATTGCTAAGGTTAATAATGCTCTCAATTCCTCCATGTGTCTCACCTTGTACAAAAGGAAGGATAACACCTGAGAGAGCACTTCTGTATTTGTTCACAAGTATGAAAATTGGTTTATTCTACCCTAAGAAACTGCTTGCTGATGTTAAATGGCCCAGCTAAAATAATCCAGAAATACAAAAAGATACTGCTATATTAGCACCAGCCACATAACTTTGAATTGGTTTTGGAAACCTGAGATCTATTCTTTCCTCTTTTTTTTTTTCATAGAGATCTAGAGAAGACCACATATTAACATGATGAATTGAGAATGTCAGGGAAGTATTGGCAGCTCAGAGTAAAATTCAATATTTTTATAAGCTGGAGATTAATTAAAACTTTCATTTAAAAAAGTGAACAGTTCTTAGGAAAGCTAGGTGGCATTTATTTCATTATTAATTATAATTGTATCTCTCCCATCTGTCTCTTCTTGTGGCTAATGGGCTTTTATCACTGCAGATGTGTCCCACTGATACATGTTGTCAGCAAAAGAAAGGCAAGACAAGAGAAAATGAACGAATGTACACTTTACACCTAGAAGACCGGTAACCAAAGTTATGTCTCAAGCGCTTTAACTTAAAATCTGTGTAGGGGTAACTATCTCAAAGCAGAGGATTAATGCCTTATAGCTAAGATTTACATGAATCATGTTTTATTTGCATATTTTTTATTATTTTCTTAATGTATTATACATGTATTTTAAACTACACCCTAGAGTTTGTATTGCATTCGATTTTCAGTGTTTCAGTCAACATTTGGTTAGTGCCAAGTAAAGCATGGTTAATGCCTTATTTTGAAGTCATTTATTACACAGAGAACATTTAAAATCTATTTAAGTTATCACTTGCACTATTTTTACAACAATAACTTTTTTTAGCCCATAATATCAGGCATGGATATGATTTCAAAATTCTGCAAAGTTAAAAGTTAGTTATAATTAAAATAGAATATTATGTAGAAAAACCTGGAAAGTCTGCATGGTTTTACTGGTAAAATAATGGTAGGGCATATTTTCGTTCAAGAGAAATGACTTTGAATTATTGTATTAAAATAGCTCCTTCCCCCTATAAATACCTCTGCTTTGTCTAACTCAGTAACTGCAGGCTATAACTTATAACTGCAGACCATACACACAGTTATTGAGTTTCTAGTGTAGAAAAATCTTGAAAGCCTGCATAGTGAAAACTACCCATTTCTGTGGAATATTTGTTTATGACAAGAATGATGTAAAAACTGAGGAATAGATTATGAGGTGTTATGAATTCAAAAACTGAAAAAGACTTATATTTCTGTTTTCACTGATTTAAATCATATATATATATGTATAAATTTGAAAGAGCCTGGCATATTGTGAAACTTCATCTTATAGAACTCTGGAATAGTAAGATTCATGGTAAAAAAGCTTCTAAAGTAACTGTGTTTTCCTTTTTTTTTTTCATGTCTGTGTGAAATTATTTGTAAGTTAAATACATCAATTTTTTTAATCAGCATGAGCATAACCACGTGAGTATTTTTAAAGAGGCTGAATTAAAATGCTTCTATTTCTTGAAACGATGTATGTTATGATTTTATTATAATAATGCACAGTATGCTAATACAGGCATAGCAATGGTAGCAATTCAATGGTAGTAATTAAAGAAGTAATGAGCATTAATCACAGTAAATGACAGAGGAATTCTTAAATCCTTTTTAAAAGGATTTTAAGGGATTCTTAAAACACAGCAGTACCCTTCAGAAACTAAATTACTCAATGTAATAACTCAGCTTTTTACTATCTGTTGCACTCAGACTTGTTCTTCTCCATGGAGTCTGAGTTCAAGTTAAATTCAGTTTGATACCTCTCTACTAAATTGTCAACATTTTTCCAAAAAGTTTATACTACTGCATCATATGCAAGAGAGTATCTACTGTTGGGTATGGGGCAGCAAGACAGAAATAAACTGAGGTACTGAAGAGCTTTAATTATTCATATAGAATCGTGGAATCATAGAATATTATTTGTTTTGGTGGATTTGGACAATCTAGAGGAGAATATGCCAATACATTGTTGTGTTTCATAATTGTCATAACAACTTATTCCTTTGAACACAGAAATTTCAGATACCTTTTTTTCTTTTTTGATTTCTGTATTTTTTGTATAGTAAATTAAGTAGATCTTAATTTTATTTCCCATAGGGGCACAGAATTAGCAGGTCTCCTGACCTTCTGACTGAGTCTTTTGCTGTCATGGACGTGTAAGTCTTTCTGTTCAGACCCCACTCAAACACTGTCAGGTCTTTTGCATACACTGTTTCTGAAAGGCCATGCTAGGGTCTACTCCCATGAGTAAAAAATACCTTATTGCCACGGATGAGATCTGTAGTTGATACAGATCAACTAATATCAACCATTGTGCTGGCAGTCTTTAGGTTTTTACAACTTAAAAAATACCATATAGGTTTATTCAAACTAAATGTGTAACTATTATTTGTTGTGATAAATGACCATCTATCTACTCAATCATACACCATTAAAGTCAGATTTTGATTAAATTAACTTTAGACATGGGTCCAAAAATCTTTTCCTTAGAGTATCTATCACTTACGGTTTTATTTATCCCAGTATTGAAGTCAGTAGAAATTAGGCTTTGAGTGCCTTTGGAAATATTTCCTTTTGTTGTGGTTTTTTTCAACATATTGCTCTCCAACCCTGTGATAAAATAACTTTATAACTTAACAGGCCTGCCTGAAATACAGAAATAACTTATAAATTCTCCCTTTATATTTCCTTACTTATCGCATCATTACATTTTGCTTGCATTTCCCTCCACTGAACTCATTAACTTATACTTTGGCTGTGACAAATCTTTTGGAAAGACCTGCACTGTTCATCTGACCTTGTGGCTTGCTTATTCCAGCAGCCAATGATCCTGAGGGGGGAAAAAAAGTCCTAATATCCATTGTGACTTTCCTAACACCTTTTTTTCTTTCCGAGTCAACTGATAATTCTTAGTAAGTTAATGCCCTTGAAGAACCAAACATATATTCACTTGTTTGGAATTTTTTGGCTTTTTCCCATACATCCTCACAGCAATGACAGATAATCTTCAATACAGATGTGAAGTATACATATAGGCATTGTTGGATACACTGTCTTTCAGATCTTGAAAAAATATATTTAGACATCATTACTCCAGAATTCAATCTTAAATGTTACAAGGTTCATTTTATTACCATAATATTTTTAATACCATAATATTTTTAGTGCATTTTTATTTTATAGACATTGGAAAAATTACATTGCCTGCCTATTGTTTGTAATTCTGCTTTCTCACTTCTAATCCCAGGCAGAAGTAAGAAAAAAGGAAAATATAAAGTTAGAATTCATTTTTTGAAGCAAAGATTTTGAATAGCTTTTCCTAGATGTTGGCACTTCAGTTATACCTCAAAGTAGTTGTTCATTTTATACCTTGAAAAGTTTTTGTAAAAAACCTGGCACTCCTCCTTGCACATCAGGTTCCATTGAGTTTGAAAACTTTAAGTGCCTTGTTCAGCACAAGGTAAAAGCTGCAGCAGAGACTAGTGTAACTGCTGTATGCTAGAGATAAAGAGATTATCTGAAAGAATGTAAGACCCAGTTTAGCTGATTGTTGGGTTTCATCCCATAACTGTGTTCCACTTTCCATTCTCCACCCCAAATAAAGAACATATAAAGCTAATGAAAACATAAAAGTAGCTAAAAGATAAAGGGCTTTGCGTGTTGAAAATTTAAAGGAAACCTCCAGCAAAAGAGGAAGCATACTTTTGTCACACAAAATGCTGAGGCAAATACACGTATCTCTAGTGAGTACCTCTCAGTCAGGATGAAGGCTTTGTTCTCATACTAAAGAAACTTATTCTTTTGAAAGTAATATATTCCCCCTGTTGAAATGACTACCTTTTTGCAAACAGATTAATAAAATACATTTCTAATGTATAGGAGTATTGATTGATAAACAAGTTGTAAAGAGAATGCATGTTTTCACTGCAAATATAGAATATGAACTGTAAATAAAATTCAATCTATTTATCCCAAGTAAAAATGAAATTGATTTTCTTAGTCAATACTTCTAGGAGATAATGTGTCATTTAACTGTTTCAGGTTTCTTTTTTTCCTTTCCAACATACAATATTGTAAATATACTTGTTTGTTGTCCACAAATTCACCTATCAGTGAACTGTCCATCTTTTCAATAAAATGGTCACATCACTTTTTTCTTCAGCTATTTTAGACTGTAAAGGTGCTAGTAGTCCCAACCAAAATGAATTAATTATCTATTAGTTTGCCAATGTAGCATTTAGCTTCTGGATGTCTCATCCCTACAGTAGGATTCAGACGCTTATGGCAGAAACTGGATTCTCTACACAGTGTGTGAGGAGAGTTAGTATAGGATCAAGAGCAATGGTGCTTACCTCTTCTAGCAAGCCGAGCAGAAAACTGTGTAGAAATAAATACCAGGAACCCTGAGAAAGGAGTCTGTCTAAAATTTCAAGCTTGATTGCAGTTTAGATACCTAATTCTTGTCTAGATGAAATTATCTGGTTGGTGAGACTGAGATAAATGGCCTGAAATGATCTCAGAGCAGATGGCTCTATCCTTGTTTCAAAGAACTGAGAAAGTTCTGCCTTTATAATGTGTTCAGTGACAGTAATGGTAGTGATAGCATCGGCAGATTATTTAATTCCCACATTAATAGCGTTATTTAGTATGTGCAAAATCTGAGCAAAATTGTTCCATCTTCAGCTCAGTAGGTATAAATGTAGGCCACACCTATCATACTTCCAGAGATGAAGATGGTTAAGGGTTTGAAGGTTCTGACATATGCAAAGAGAGCTGGCCTTGTCTAGCCTGGAGAAGAGAAGGCTCAGGAGAATCTTATCAAAATGCATGAACACCTGATGGGAGGTAGTAAAGAAATTACAGTCAGTTACAGGAAATCCCAATTAAACATAAGAAAAAAACTATTTACTGCAACAGCAATTGCGCATTGAAACAGGTTACCTGGGGAGGTTGTGGTGTTTTCATCTTTGGAGATATTCAAAAGCCATCTGGATATGGTCTTGGGCAGCTTAGGTGGCCCGCTTGTGCAGGGCAGTCAGACAAGATGACCTACAGAGGTGCCTACCTCAACAATTCTGTGATTAAATAAAATAAAACACTGAGCTCACCCTCAGTAAATTTGCAGTCAACACCATGTTGGGTGGGAGTATTGATCTGCTTGGAGGTAGGAAGGCTCTACAGAAGGGTCTGGACAGGCTGGATGGATGAGCCGGGGCCGACTGTATGAGGTTCAACAAAGCCAAATGCTGGGCCCTGCACTTGGATCACAACAGCCCCACGTAGCACTACAGGCTTGGGAAGAGTGGCTGGAAAGCCTACTGTAGATGTATAGATGTGGAGCTGAGGGACATGGTTTAGTGGTGGACTTAGCAGTGTTAGGTGAATGGTTGGACTCAGTGATCTTAGAGGTCTTTTCCAATTTAAACTATTCTATGATTCAGTAAACAGAGTTTGGGCTTTCTCTGGAGTATTGGTGCTCACTTTGTTGTAAAGAAATCACAACTTTTCTTTTAACATGGTAAGCTTGCAAAGCTACATTGATAACATTTATTTACTGAAGATGTAAAACATAAATTGACTCCAAAACAGACCATTCTCCATTCCCGGGACAGTGAGTACACACAACAAATGCTTATGCTTGCTTAAGAAAATGTTTGTTTAATGTTTCATCTAAATGCTGGTTTGATGTCCAATCCAACAACACAAGATTAGAGCTTTTTAAATTCACAAAATATCATGTGCTGAGCATATTGAGCATTCTTGGCATTTGGGGAACAGAAAACGCATTTGACTGGAAAAAGCTGTCAGAGCGAGTACAGTCCTTCTGCTGTCTGTGGACAGAACTAAGGTTTGATCCTGCATCAGAAATGAGGGACTTGATTAGATCTGTGAATCTTTAATTATCATTACAATCAGACTTACATAAAAGACTGCAAACATTAAGATAGTTCTCATCAGAACATTGTGGATTTATATAAACACAAGATATAACAGGCTTACACACAAACAAGCTGTAAATAAATTATTTTCTTTAAAATAAGCTATGTATTTTTCTCATTTCTCTCACTGCTCTTTGGTTTGCATAAGAGAGTTTTGTGTTATTTCCTTTCCCTTAGGAAAAAAAAAAAAAATCAGTTTGTCATAATTGTCTCAGTTGATCCCACATGTTGTTTACTTTCTTCCCAAATCTGCCTGGTCTCAGATGGCCTTATTTATGATTTCTGGAATGGAAATAGTTTTTAACTGGTGATACCTGTCCTGCCACTACTGCAGAAATTACTCTGCTGATTAAGAGTTTCTTAATACTTTGGTTCTTGATCTTTGGTTCTTCTCTGTGTGTTCTAATGAAATTTCATAAGCACTGGTTTTCTTTACTTGTACATTGTAACCTCAGATTCACAGAATGGTTGAGATTGGAAGGCATGCCTGGAGACCATTTAGTCTAACCCCACTGGTCAATTAAAGGCTGCTCAGGACTGTGTCCAGCTGGGTTTTGAATATGTGCAGGGGCTGAGACTCCATAACCTCTCTGAACAAGCTCTTCCAAGGTTTCATGATGCTCACAGTAAAAACAGTGTTCTCCTATGTTCGGATGTAATTTCCTGTGTTTCAATTTTTGCTCATTTTCTCTTGTTCTGTTAGCAGGGACCACTGAGAACAGTCTGAGTCCATCTTCTTTGCTCCCTCCCATTGGGTGTTAACATACCTTAATAAGATTGCCCTGGGTGCTCTCTTCTCCAGGCTAAACAGTCTCAGCTCTCTCAGCCTCTCCTCATATGACAGATTCTTCAGTTGCTTAATAGTTTTGAGAAGGATTCCGTTTCCCTAAATGGTAATTATTGTGGACTGAGTGTATTTGCAGGGAATATTAGTGTACGCTGAGAAATGCGAGATGCAATCTTCTGAAAGAAGCCGAAGAATCTGAGATATTCGGTAAAATTAGTGAGAAGAATTATTGAGAATTGGATGGTGTTCTGAAAATGTATGATTTTTTTCTTCAAATCCTATGAATAACTTTCTTCCATTTTTGTCCTTAATCCACCTCAGTGACAATATCCCAAAAGTCCTTCAATGATAAAGTTATTATCTGTATAGAACTTAACTTCTAAATACCAAACATGGATCTCTATTTTCAACACAAGTGATAAAAATGTCCCGAAACAGGCTTTGGTATACTTCCATATGGCGTAGACCTTTAGCATTTCTTCTGGCTTTTTTCAGTATATAGAGCATGTCTGAACCTCATGCTCCAGAAAATACAGGCTGTGTAATAGTCTTAATTTAGACTACAATAATTTAGAACACTGTTAAGACCAAAATGAACACAGATTTCATCAGGTTGAAAGGGTTGAAAACCACCACTTCATTAATTAAGTTACTTCTTTGAATAAAACTTAGACAGGCTTTTAGCATATAACTTCTGAGTTTTCTTCATCTGTAATTAGAAAAAGACAGATATATTTCCTGTTAGTCTTTATTATATACATATAAATCTTAAATTAATTTTCTAACGGCTTTTAGTCAGAGACATTAGCTACTACAAGTATGTACTCTTTTAAGATTAAAAAATTATGAAAGATGTGCATTTACAAAGTTATGAAAACCTAGAATAAGGGTCTTCTTGGTGTTACATCAGTAGAAGTATTTGGTTTTGTAGCACTAGGAAAGCCTCTGAGATTGGTATGTGAAGAAAGCAAAATATAGGATAACAGAGGTAATCAGAAATAAAGAATTTTTACTAGTAGACTTCCATTTAACTTCATAGACTGCTCAAAATCATTGTTCAGAAACTGCAGAAGGAGACACTATGTCTCCAAACTTTAGTTGGCAGCATCCTTGTGTAAAGTTCAGGGTGGTTCTTTTTAAGAAACTGGTTTTGAACTTGAAAGCAAATTAATACATAATCATTGGAATAGATTATTCCTTCTCAGTCTTTCTGAGCATTACTTTTCCACAACAGCTTTCACATATTTTATTGTATGAAACTATATAAACTACCTTTCTTTTTTACCTTCCTGCCTGCACATACTGCGGAAAACCTGCTCAGGCAGCCTAACATAGATCTTACAGTATGTGTCATCTCCCTGATGTTTGCAGACATCCGTACACTCTTACACTTGTTCAGAATCAGACATGAAGGTAGGTACAAAACACAGATGGACAGGATATTTCATTGACACACAAAAGTGTGTTTCTCACTGTTACACCATTTCCTGCTTCATTTACCCCACCTCTGCCGGGAGGAACAAAAAAGGCAAGCAGTAGCACAGCTTTCCAGTGCATCTGAGGGCTGACTGAAGATTGAAAGGCTGGCTATAGATCAGAAGATTAAGTAACTCTCTGTTTGGTCCCAAAGACAGGGGTTTGTATGCGTTTGCATAATTATATATGCAAAATTATCTCTTTTTTTTTTTTTTTTTTACATGGTAGGAAATGATCTCTTTTTCCTTAATCCATTTCCCAAAAGTTGTTGAAAGAAGTGTGGTCAAACAGCTACTTTGTACTTCCACTGAACCAATAACTTCTGGAATGTAATTCAAATGCAAAATATTCCTTTCCTAACTAACAAAATATTTGATAAAATAGAGCAACTGTGAAAAAGCAAAGCTATAAATTCTGAGACCCATTGGATCACTACCCATAATGCAAAAGAAGCCATTTATGGTGTGAGAAAGAACTTATTTAGAAATACCAGTTTTAGAAAGGAAGAGGGTAGGTGTTGAACAAACAAAGTACTGTTTCATTAAAATACTTGTCCAATAAGAGTAACAGAAAATCAGTTCTTTAAAGAGAAAAAATTATGAATATTTTAAAGGGAAAATACACTTCCGGTTTAACTGATGATAGTACAAAAATCTATTTTGTCTTCACTGCAGACATTGGATCCATACCATACGAGAATATACTTTTTTGCCCATGCCTGACATTACTATTATCCAATACATTTTAACTTATGTGATGTCTATTTCTTCATAGTAAAAGATTTTAACATTTAGTTAAACTAAAATTGGGTTAAGAAATGAGCTGCCAACGTGCTCTTATTCAAAGCATCTTATCAGAAATATCCTTTCCAATAAAGCGAATGAAAGTGACTTTTTTTCCCCCAATATATATGAGTCCACAATTTAAGTGTTCCAGTAATATGAAGGGAGAATTGGACTTGGCTCCTCTCAGAGGAACAGCAGTCAGCAAAAGCCTCTTAGTCCTCTTAGCCTGAGGAATGTGTGTCTCTAACAGATTGCCAGGAAAGATTAACTGCTGCAGGTAGCACAGCTGCTGGTTCAAACAATTTTGATCTTTTTATATCTTGTGCTCCTTCTGCTTCCACATGGAATTGGTCTGCTTGTTATGGAGAGCCGCAGGTAGCACAGCTGCTGGTTCAAACAATTTTGATCTTTTTATATCTTGTGCTCCTTCTGCTTCCACATGGAATTGGTCTGCTTGTTATGGAGAGCCGCAGGTAGCACAGCTGCTGGTTCAAAAGACTCCGGTCCCCTTATATCTTCTGTGCATTGTTTCTGCATAGAACTGGCCCAGTTGTTTTGGAGAGCCCCAAGGAAACCACTTTACAAAATAGTTTGCTAACCTTTTCAAGGAGTGAAATATGCTCCTACTTTTTTTTTGTCTTTGTAGTGGAAAAGCTTGTTCATCAAAACCAGTATTTACTGTAGTTTCTTTGCATAGATTTTCCTAGGAGAGTAAAGAGAGGTACCATTTAAAAAGACTGGGTTAGAAAAAAAGGTAAGTATAGAAATCGCCACATTTAACCATTTCTCAGTATGTACAGAGGCTTTGAGCTACAATTCAGGTTTTCAGCAGGGTTTATGGGTGGGATGAAGCATTTAACCTAACCAGCCATTTAGAAGGTAGGTGACTAGAGTTAATTGTTGTCTAGTGACAAGTCAAGAAAAATAGGCATCTGTGTAATCACCCTTCCTGGAAAAGATTGATAAATGAGGTTAATTTCCCTGGTGAGGTGCCCATCTCCCTTCTTGGTTTTAAGTATCTCTAGGTGAAAGGCCTAACTTTTAAACAGCTAGAGTTACATGAGATAAATCACGCATGAGTACTAACGCCTTCTGTACCAAAGGGCCTAGATGTCACCAAATGTCCTGTGTTTTTAAAAGCCTGCATAAACTGGGTGCAGGATCAACTAGTATTTCACTGCATGAGCTAGTAAGGTTTATTATCACACAGAGAAGGCTGCACAAACATGATGGACTAAGGATTATATTTTCACTGTTGGACCTATGTTCCCTCTAAAGATAAGGCAGAACCATAAACAATTATTTTAGTGGGTATGCTTCTCTTTCTCCTTTGAAGAAGTACAGCAGTTCTGAGAGGTTAAGAAAAAATAGAGATTAACAAAGAACACGACTACATGTTCTCTGACCAGCGTAGCTACCTGGATATGTACAGAGTATATTGCACTCTTCTTCACATACTGTGAAATATCCAAGGCATTCTGAAATCTAAATGTATAATTCTGAAATGAGGATCACATTTTGAATTTGGAACATTTCATACAATATACCTACACTGATGGACTGGCTGCAGGAAGTTTTGTATTTGTAGTTGTGGTTTAACCCTGGCGAACAGCTAAACACCCTGCAGCTGCTCGCACACTCCCCTGCAATGGGATGAGGGAAAGAATTGGAAGCGAGAAAGCTCCTGGCTTGAGACAAAGACAGGTTAATAGGTAAAGTAAAAATTGTGCACTCGAGCAAAGCAAAACAAGGAAGTCATTCAGTGCTTCCCATTGGCAGGCAGGTGTTCAGCCATCTCCAGCAAAGCAGGGCTCCTTCATGCGTAACGGTTACTTGGGAAGACAAAATGCCGTAACTCTAAATGTCCCCCTGTTCCCTCTTCTTCCCCATTTTATATGCTGAGAATGATGTCATATAGTATGGAATATCCCTTTGGTCACTTGAGGTCTGCTGCCCCAGCTGTGTCCCCTCCTGACCTTTTGTGTGCCCACAGCCTACTTATTAGTAGGGTGGTGTGAGCGCTAGGAAAGGCCTTGACTCTGTGTAAGCACTGCTCAGCAGTAACAAAAACAATGTATCAACACAGTTTTCAGCACAAATCCAAAACACAGCCCCATACCAGCTGTTATGAGGAAAATTAACTCTATCCCAGCCAAAACCAGCACAGTAATACACAAAAACTTTTTCATGATGACTCAGGTTTCTTGATTTAGGAACAGAAAGAAGTAAAATTAAAATGTTATCATTCTGTATTCTCACTTAATTGCAAGATTAAGAATATTGTCTTCATACCTTTGATGAAAAGGGATCTATGGACTCAGAAAAAGAACAAAAGTATTTAATTCAAAATATGTGCTCAACAACATTACATTCTGTTGAAAATCCCTGCTGAGTTTTAGTTTGAAGTGTGCCAGAAGACCTACACAACAGTGTTGTATTAATGATCTCTACTATGAGGACCACCTGAACTGTGCTTAGCCAAAACCTAAGTGACTTCAGTAAGACTGCATGAGTTTTGGATAACGGGTGCCCAGAAAAAAGGGGATGAAGGGTGTTCTTGTTGCTAGAATAAGTGTTTCAATGGAGGGTACTGCTGTGTTTGGTTCCTTTTTATTATAAGATCCACTGCAGACTGAGGTGTCTCCTAGGAGATCTGTTATATTGAGCAGTAAGAGAATGAAGCATCATATTACTTGGTTAAGTTTGTCAATAAAATTGTTATAATGCAATTAGATTTTTTTAGGGGGCTAGATTAAAGAAAGCTGGTTTCTAGGGACTGAAGACGACCCAGGAGTGAAAGTCTTGTTTTACCATTATAGTTATTCAAGCCACAGGTGAGTTTTGGTATATTCAAGAGAATTAACTGTAAGACATTTTCATTCACTGAGCAGCAGGTATGCTGTTTCACAGATACCATTCCCATAGCTTAATAGTTGCTATGGGAATTCTACTATTGCATAGTAGTTGATAAGAACAAATACGGAAAAATCAGGTTTAAAATAAAATACAAATAATAGTCTATTTTTGAGCAGTAAAGAGAAAATGGCTGGTGAGGAAAGTAAGCCAGTGATGCCTTCTAAGCTGAAAGAAATAGTATTTTCTTTCTCTTCAGGACAGGCAGTGTGCTTTTTCTGGTCTCCGTTAACTGTGCAGATGCTAATGGCTGCTTTTTCCCAGATCTCTTGTCTTAATGTTTTTCAGCCACCATTCTTCAAAAGTTCCACAAGTGTGGAATGTCAGCAAAATATTCCACATACAGACAGAATAATAGTGAAGACAAAAGAGAAACTATAATAAACATCTGCTACAGACCCTGAGGACTGAAGGGAGCAAAAGGAAAACAAACCCAAAAAAATACTGGACAAAGTATTAAAGATCTCAGGACAAGATAATTTGCCCAGGGAGGGTATTACATTGAACTGGACATCTGTTGGGTAACAAATACAGGAGAGTTCAAATCATCACAGAAATTATTTTAAGAGCTAAATAATATCTTCATGATTTGGAAAGCAGAGGATCCAACCACGAGAGAAGCCATTCTTTATTAACTTATTGCAAGCTGGTATGATTTGAAGCCGTTAATGTATCTGATAACCTGCTGGCAAAGGGCCACTCCTGTTTCTCAAAGAATGGGGGAAAAAAATCATTAAAGAGGCAATAGAATGATAAATAGCAATCCATTACTTGAAAGGCAGGTGTCCAGATCCCTATTGTTTCTATGATTTAACACAAGGTCATTTTCTACATCTTAGTTAAAAGTTTAGGTGCTGTCATGAGCGCATGCCTGTATTCATAGTTCCTTTCCCTTCACCCAGGCATTCTTAGAATATGTCCTGTGCTGATCTATGTCTGAACTTCATACTTTTCCTACTTTGTGCTCTTTCTCCCAGTAGCTCACATTTCGGTTTCCTTGTCCAGCATGTCCCTCCTTTTTTCCTAATGCTATCTTTTTGCTTTGACAGATCTTGTTTATCACATTCTCTCCTATCTGATTTATGTCCAAAATTCTGTTTTTTGATTGTCTGTTTGCTTCGTCTGTATCACTGTGAAGTTTCCTTTGCCTTATTAAGAAGGGAGGCAAATTAGATGTCACAGGCTCTACCCTTGTGCCTTTTTCCAACTCAGGGCACTTCAATACCTCTTAAACACAAATCAGATTCTTAAAACTTGCAGTTTAGGGCTGGAGCATACTCAATTGCTTTTTAAAGAAAATGGAGGTACAGTTTAGTAAATGACATTTTAGTTAAGTGCCATGATCTGTGAGAAGCTTGGGCATACTAAATGATTTTGAAGGCACATTAGTAGACAAAATCAATGAAATAACTCATGACTATGTGCAGTCTTCAATATTCCCTGTTCTTATAATTTGGTTATATTTTGGTCAAGTTCATGAAGACGAAGGAAGGAAGATATCTAGTACAGAAGCTACCATGCCAAATGTCAACTTTCTGTTCCAAAGCTTGGAGGCATTGCAGTTACAGAAAGAAAAGGTTGCCAACTTTATTACCTTGGCCAAATGATGAATTTTTCCTTGATTCACATGTCAAATGTAGTTGAACAATTTTCACTGAAACTTCCCTAAAACATATGCCCTAGGCCAACACCAGTCATGAAAAAATCCCGCACAACTGATAAAGGTTGGCAATGTTTGAAGCACCTTAAAAAAGAGTTCTAAATAGATTTTACTACTAGCATGTTTCCAATTAGTATTGATGAGGATTCTACTTTTCAGAAACTTTATTGCAGTTTTAAAAATTGCATTCACTCTACCTGTGAAAATAATAGGCAAGGTTTTATAAACCAACAAGTTTTATTTGAAAATGTGAGCATACATGTGTGTCTACCTATTTTGAAAGAATTTTAAAGTGTGTAAAGTACATCCGTAGTGACTGCAGCTATAGCGTAGAAAAATCGAAACTAGCTAAAGGACCAGCAGCAGTCCAAGTGATAGCACCAGATAATTTACCAAATAAATTACTACAGATGATGACAAGTGAATCCTCTAATGAAAACACTAGTGCAGTCTTCAGTCAAAATGTCTAAAAGAATAAAAAGGTAACCTGGCTTGAAAGCAGAAAAAATTCTTTCAAAAACAGAGTCTGAACTGATCTCTTCAGACCATTTAATTGGCACAGTAGGACAGAATATACTCTTTCTTTTTTTATGGATCCATCTTGAGAGTTTCTGATCATTTAGAAATGTAGTTGTTCAGAGGTCAAATTCTGCTAGGCTTATTTACAGTGAAGAAGCATCTTGTCTCTTGATATGTTTCTAAAAAATCATTGGAATCACTGCCCGTGTAAGAAAATATGCAGGAAAGTAAGGCTGACAGAATCTGACCTTCCCGATTGCTAATTTAAGACCCAATCCAAATTCAGTGAAAGCTATCCATTTAAGTAGTAGTACTTTAACCAAGACTACATTGTTGATATTATTAACATTTCTTAATACCTTTGAGAAAAGAAGAAAATCTGAATTGCACAGTAATTTAAAGAGTATGTTACGAACCTTGTAGAAGAGATCAGTTTCAACAACAACATGTCATATACTGGCATAAAAGGAATGAAATTGGAATAGTCCACTAGAGAGGTTGCTGAGGTTCTAGTTAGTCCTCACGTAATTGAAAAAATTTGGCCATGATTGAAGCATAAATTGTATGGCTATTTTTGGTATGAAGCTTGGCAGACTCCTCTGGGGAATAAATTCTCCTCTTATGGATAAAATGACAAAGCTCTGTGTTATATTTCAGAAATCACTTCAGAGGTTCTTCTGTCTTAGTGCAAAGAAGCAGCAATGTACAATATATCTGTTGTCTATTGTTGAAAATTCTTTCTTAGCTGTCTGCAGTATGAAAAATGATGATATTACTCATGTAATCTATTTCTTCCACAAAAATAAATCTGGCTCTTTAATGATTAGGGGGTTAAATATATTATTAATTATAATATTTCAGATTTTAGGACCTACCAGTCGCTCTTCTGCCCTAAGCAGTCATAAAAACTGTTGGGTAAATTCATCTATGGGATTATAGCGGTGCCTCTGTACAGTCTTGTGAAAAGGTCATGTATGTTAAAGTATAAAGATGAAAAAAATGGCTTTGGCCCTGTGTATTTTTGTCAAATGAAAAGTGACCTTACTGTAAGGTCAGAATTGAAAGCTTCACGTTTGGTTAGATAGTTCTGCATGGATGGCGTTACTGGCACTTCCTCTTCCAACTCGTTTTTAAGAAATAAATTTTCAACCATGTGGGAGCTTAATCATGCCCCATTCGAATTTCATCCTACAAGGCACATATTCACATCCTTAATCTTCACTCGGTGTTTAATCCCACACTGAATTCAGTTAGATTCACTTCTCTCCGGACAACTGCACTAAAGCTGATCCAGATAACCCTGGTTTAAACCCAATTTCATTGAAAACCTTCAATAGATAGGAGACAAAGACCACCTACCCTATGCTAAAAGTTAAACACTATTTTTCTTCCCTACACAAATTTAGCCTAACTTAGATCAACTTATTTGGAGTGACACTAGATTTATTCTAACATGAATGAAAGTGAGCCAGCATCAGAAGATTTATTTAATAGGGTTAAAATACACTAAAAAGAAAGAAAAATATTTTTTTTCCTTGGAGGCAGCTTCCAAAGCTTACATTAACTTTGGAGACTGAGAATGCAAAATGTCCCTTTTGATGTTTTTGTGAAAGATACATTTGAACTGAACTGGAAGTTATAACTTTGAGAGTGAAATTAGAAGGCAAATTCCTATTTTGAATAGTATCAGAACAGATAAAAAAATTCTTTCTAGGCATTCTTAAATATCTAAATATATATTAAGATACTGAGACTTTTTCCACATAATGAGTTATAATTACAGATTTTTTAAAAAGATGATAACTAGACAGTTATGACGCAGAAAAATAGTACATACATCTCAATCTTTTTATTTATTTTTCTGATTGTTAATATGTACACAATATAATTATATTATGCACTGTAACTAAACTATTGTATGCAGTCCCATAAATTTTGTAAAAGCACTACCTGTGCAATTCTTACCTTTTATGTCTTTCCACTTCTGTGTTTCAAGAAAACAGGAAAACATTTTATACTTTGATATGTATAATGGATTAACTGCTTTCCCTGTTCAAGCATGGGTGTATCCAGCTGTTTACGTTCTTTAATTGGGTTAGTACTGCACTAGAGACACCTAACAAAGTAAGAAACTTTTACTGTGTATGTGCCAGACAAGGAACTGGTATCTACGCATTTTGTACTGACAGATATCAAACAGCTTTTCAGCACAAGGATGCTTACAGGAGCTGCCAAATACTCTGAACAAAGATATTACGTGCCCATATCTTTGAGAGGGTTGAAAATCCATTCACATTGAACTAAATTCTTGAAGGTTATTCAAAAATACTAACAGTAAAAATTACCATATGAAAGCATTAGGGACTTATGCATATTATATGATTTATATTATACTTTCTATATTTATAAATGCCTCATATATTTAACAACAGGTCAGCTTCTAAAAGGCCAGGTACTCCACAAGTATTAAAACTGAACTGCTTGGGTAGCTATTAAAAAAAAATGTGACTATGAAACATTGAGAAAGATTAATTCAATCCAGACAGATTCCCAATAGGATTGATGGAGTCCAGAGCATAGATCTGTTTGTTCCCCCTAAGAAGTTATAAGGAAATACACTGTGCAGCCTTATACATAAAGTCTGTATTCCTAGATAGCAACTGCCATATGAGAACACGCAAGAGAGGAAATGATGAAAGTATTGGTAACTGAACACTTTACAACATAATTAGGAGGTGGTTTCTATGTAGCAGTACTTTAGCCCTTACGCAATCAAAACAACTGCATGTTGTGGTAGGAGTCTCTATTTCATCTACCCTCATCATCAGCTGGTGCAATGGGTTTAGGTGAGAGGTTGACACATGATGTGGTTTTTGAAGTCACCCATGGAAAGTGCCTTCTGAACTCTTTATCTCCCTATGTTCTGAATTCATTAAACAGCTTAAAAGCCCCAGGTTTAGGAATGTTGTGGCCATTGCAGCACTCTGTGATTTAGAAATTGATCCAGTGGTGGCTTGTGATGCATGCTATTGTTTAGAAAACACATAGAAGACAGTGTCATTTTATGTTTCAGAGCAAATCATACAGTTGATAAATGACTGTACCTCACTTTCCATCAGATATCAATAATGGAAATACCTGAGTAGCAATACAGAGTAGATTTTGTGTGTACTAATCTATAAATATTAAATAGAGTGGTAAATCATAACTAAGTCAACAAATTCCAGCGTGGAATATAAATTCGTGAACGTCTCTAGCTGGGACATGTTGTACTTCCATATACTGCATATTTATACATGCAGCAGTCCAAAGAGAATTTCCCAGTTGTTACCAAAATGGAAGTTTAAAAAAAATTTTGTCTTTAGTAACCATGAAACAATAATATAAACCTCATATTTATGCATTGTTTGTTGGTTTTTTTCTTGCCGTTAATTCATTATTCCATTCTGACACACTGATAAAAGTACAGCTGTGTTCACAGTAATGACAAATTCTTTTGTTTGCCTTGTCTTATTCCTCTGTAATTTTCAGAATTTGGTTTTGGTACATTTCTTCTAGTTTGAGAACCTCATTTCAATTTTTGCAATACCATTTTCATAACTGTTTAATTTGCGTACTTCCATTCTCTGATAAGTAATGAAATGAGTTGTTACAGAAATGTTTGCTGGTGTCTCCTATTACGGAAACTTTTTTCCTACAGTGAGATAAAAACCTATTAAAAATAAATGACTTAAATCTCTGATGAAAAGGGTATTGTCATTTTCCCTTTTCTATCCCAATGCTTTTAGTCTTGCATTTTAACATGATGGGGGAAAATATCAAAATTAGAGAAATACTGAATTTAGATGATTAAATATATGAACCTTTTCCCTTATTTGTACAATTTGAAAATCTTTTTTGCTTCTTGTCTCGAGACATTAGAAAGTACATATTTTGAAAAAAGGGAAACAATTTTAGTCTAGATTCCATCTCATTATGCCTAGAATCATTTCTGTTTGAATGTATAGGGGCAGCTGTGTGAAAGACTGAGCCATTATCTTGTAATGAGAGTCCCTCATAAGAAAAAAAACATTGTCTTTGAAGACATAAGTATTTTTAATTTTTTTTAAATTATTTTAACTTTAAGAGATATTGTGAGTACAAATTATACCAGATCTTACCCTTTATGCCTCTTATCTTTGACTTTCTGATGACCTTATATGTAATTTTTCGGTTTTGTCTAAATTAAATTCAAATCCATTTAAACACCAGTTTCTCACACATTTTGATTTATAAGCTTATGAACCTCTGTAAAACATTTTGAGTTCAACTCAGCTGCAAACATACTTCAGTACAATTTTGAAAAGACTTTATTACCTAATAGTACTTTGAATTAAGAAAATTAAAAAGTCTTCTTAAAAGGTAATTGATATTATAAGATTCTATAATCTTCTTATATAAATATAGTCTCAGTCTTATGTCTGGTTTAGAAAGCTAGGTTCCTCATCAAAACTTGCTTGAATATATTGGAAAATCAAGCCATTTTAAATGATCTAGCTACTGCTTTGAAAACTCTTTTACTTGTACTAAGAACACTGAAAATCAAAACTCCAGTTCCAGCTTCTCTGACTTACTGCTCTTATTGTATGTTCTTTTCTTTTTATACTTCTTCTTCTGCAATGTAGTGTTTAATACAAAAATGGACCATGTCCTTTTCTACATAAGTCATTATTAAATGGCCATAAATAAAAATGGGAGTATTATATAAAAATCATGTTGGATACTCATGACTAAGCACTTCTGATTCTGTCACTAAAATACCGCAGAATGGTTGAAAATAAGTATTTGGTTTAATACTTAAGGAAAGTGCAATTTTAGCAAATTTACTGCTGAAAATGAGTTCAGTTGAGGTTTCGTAAGAAATTTATCAAGTTATTTTTCAAGTGTTTCACATACGCATCCAACAACTTCAAAACCGTCTAACAGTGGAGTATAAAGGGATTTTTTTCCCACTGTATTTTAAGTAAATGTTTTTTCTCAAAAGTGCTTTATCATCTCTTTTTGCAACATGATGTCCTCATGTTATTTCCTGAGGAACCCTGTTGAAAGAGAATAGCTTACTCTAACATATTGGTTTGCTTTTTAAGTTCCTCTTTTGTGCTACAACATGTATTATTGGCCATTGTGCCATGTTATACTGCTGTATCATGGGGTTCTAAATGCTGTTGAACGAAAATTTACACATTTTTATCCCCAGCAGAACACTTCAGGTCATGGTCTCAAATTAGTTGAAAACTGTCCTTCTTGACTTTTAAATTAACTTTCATCCTAATAATTTCTTTATGATTCAAAGCTTATTGCTACCCTTAGATATGGGATATACTACCTGGTATATTTAAAGCGCTTTTTTTTCCAAATCAGGTCTATACATCATCGTTGCAAAAATATGTGATCACACATTTGATTTTCTTAATTTTCTCAGATCTTATTACCACTTTCCTATCACAGTCCTGTCCCAGCTGCAGTTTCACTACTGCACCCTAATGGAACACAGTATTTTTAATATGTCATACTCAAGACTTTATCCTTATTTTATTGACTTACTGTATTTTCCTTTATTTTTTTCTAAACTTTATATAAATATTTCTCTAACAGCTTTCTCAGGATCTGGGTAAAAATCAAAAGTTTCCTAATGCATCTAACATGGTTTCCAGACCAAAGCCTCAACTTCATAGATTCAACCAAAGATTCAACTTCATAGAATCATAGGATTGCTTAATTTGGAAAAGACCTTTAAGATCCTCAGGTACAACTGTTACCCTAGCACTGCCAAGTCCACCACTAACCCATGTCCCTAAGCACCACCTATACACATCTTTTAAATACCTCCAGGGATGGTGACTCAACCACTTCCCTGGGCAGCCTGTTCCAATTCATCCATCTTAAAGAACGTTTTTGCCCTTGTTCTAGTATTTCAGACATTATTTCTGCTAACAATGGCTCATTTATTTTTACTTTTTTTCCTGAGATAGCAGAAAATGGTATCTTCATTTACTTACATTTATTTTCCAGACTTTGAATAGGCTTACATATTTAGATTTCAGTGTTTTCATACCAGGTTAAATCCATTCTGGTGGAGTGTTCAATTTTTCCAGAGACCCTTTAGTTTTGCTTGTTTGCCTGGTTGTTGATGCTGTTTTACTTACCTGTATTTGCACTTGTTTCTGTGACGTACGTTTCCTGAAATTAACTACTACCTCGCATTTCATGTCATTGAGGGTACATAAAAACATGTGCTTATTTTATGCAATTAGCTCTTTGTAATTACAAAGGTATTTGCTACTTAGGCTTAGTTTCTGAGACTTCCTTCCTACTTCCCTCACACCCCTTCTCTGTTTCAGAGTTTTGCCATGATAGTGGAACACTGAAACAAAGATGAAAATGGCCAGCTTTAGGGGTTCTTTGGTGAAAGTCCCTAAGTGCTGCACTGTTGCTATGCTTTGCTGAGAACCTCTGTCACTTTATTTTTCCTTCAGTAATACAGCTATGTAACCTAAAAAAACTAATGACATTTTTCACTACTTTTAACTTAGTTTTCTACAGAATTGGCATAATTGTCTTTTTTTAATGTGCACTTTTAGTGTCTTTTAATTCAGCTAAAAAAAGGCACTTCTTCCAGGCAATATCAGGTTGCAGTGAAAGCCACATCAAAAGAATATGCAGTGGGATAAATATATGGTGGTGAAAATCCTGCTGGGCCTACGTTAACCACAAATGGACTGTATTTTAAATTTTATAGTGGTTTTGTCACTCAGTAGGTTTCCTTTCAAGTAGAGAAAGGCAAAGATCAGAGAATCTGTATTTAGACCCTAAAACCTAAGCAAAAGAAAAAATTTCACCTAAAAGAAAGAATCATAGGGCAAGATAACATGAACAATGGCAAGGCAATGGGGAATTGCTCTTCTAGGAAGCTCAGAGGGGGTGCCTGCTCCTGCTGCAGAAGGGGACATAGCTGAGGCTTTTACTTCTCAAAAATTCTAGCAGTTTTGAATGACCTCTTTTACCTACTCCTGAAAAAAAAAAATGCTTTGAACTTTTGCCTTCAGCTGACACTTGATAAGGGGGTGTCAAGCATTCATTCAACTGATGCTCAACCAGGGTGGGCAGGTGGCACAGGGCAGGGTTTCTGGCACTGACCTGAGCAGCTGTTCCTGGTGTAGCAGAAGGCTCATTTCAGACAGACCTGAGGAGGGGGAAGGCAGCTTTCCAGGTCTGAGGCTGCAGAGAGCACATGGAGACTTTTGCTGGGGCTGGGATCAAGTGAGATGAGTTCCTTGCCTGCAGGAGGTGTTCACTGGAGGGTTTGTAGGAACTGTGGGAGAAGATCAGCAGACAGCACAGCATCAGGGACAATGGCAAAAAAGTTGTTCGTAGGATTGACAGGATGTTCACAGAGACTCCACAGAGGCAAAAGCCTGAAAAGAAGATGGAGGAACAGCAAGAGCTTGTCCTTGATGCAATGGTAAATGGGGAGTCCTAGGTTGAGGAAGGCTGGAGGCTTGTGACTTCTTGAAACATGAGGTAGCTTCCTTCTCCCCTGCAGATCTGTACTGCAGAACAGGTTCGGTGCCCTGGTAGCAGACAATGAGGAGAAAATTCTGTCTGGGAAGATATCAGAGCTGAGCTTGAGCTGTATCAGCACCAAGAATGGATCAGACAATTTACTGGCTAGGGAAGTTTGTCACTTGCCAGGCACTCAGATCCAAGAAGTTGTAGGGACACTGCGAAGGCTTGTCTTGCCTTTGGACTATTACCTATTCTGCTGTCCATCCACATAGCACTGCCAAGAAAAACACTGACTATATCAAAACTGACTACTTAGCTTTGGTGATAAGGGTGAAGGGCGTGCAACGTATTTTGTGTCTCCTTCATCCTGCTGCTGAAGGATAAAGGTTGTACTAGGAATGGGTATACCTTGGAGATCAACACCTGTTTGCAAAACTGAGGTCATTAGCAGGGTTTTGCTCTTTGTGACAACAGGATCTCTGAGGACTGAAGGTCACTGAGGAGTGATGGGATCCAACTGACAAAGTGGGACAGAAGCATCTTTGCCAGCAGCTGGGTGGCCAATGTGTTGAGGATAGCTCTCAACCAGTAACATCAAGGGAGAGGTACTGCAACCAACAGTTAAATGAGAAAGTGATAGGCAGGGCTGGACCACCAAGGAAGCACGTTGAAGGGAATAAGAACACAAGAATGTTAAAACGGGGTGAAAAGACACCCACCCCAAGTGTACGCACACAAGTGCATGCAGCCTGGGAAACAAACAGGAGGAACTAGAGCTCTGAAACACTTCTGGAATAATGGCAGAGGCTGCGACCTGACTGGCAGGGCACCATCTCTGCTGAAAAGGACCTGGGATTGCTGGTAGATGGCAAGTTGGACTTAAACCACCATTGTGTCCTGGCAGCAAAGCAGGCCAAGAACCTCCCAATGTTTAATAACAGGAGCACATTTAGGAGGTCCAGGGGAATGATTGTTCCCCCATCCTCAGCACTTCTGAAACTCCATCTAGAGTCCTGCATCCATTTTTAGGTTCCCTGACAGACAAAAGATGCTTATAAACTGCAGCACATTTAGGGAAGGGTCCCCAGGATGATGAGGTCTGGAGCACGCCCTTTGTGAGGAGAGACTGAGGAAGCTAGGCTTGTTCAGCCTGGAGAAGAGATGGCTTCAGGAGAACCCAACAGCAGCCCCCCAGAACCCGCAGATAGTTATCAAGAAGATGCAGCAAGGCTTTTCATAGTGGCACATGGTGGCAGGGTGAGAAAAAACAGGCATAAACTGAAACAATAAGTAGACAGAGGAGCAGTACCGATCTAAGGAAAACCTGCTTGCACAGAATGAACTGATGCTCAGCATGGGAGAGTTAGAGTATGAAACTTACCCAAGATCTGAGCTGCCTTTCTTTCAGTCAGGCAAAACACTGTCAATCCCACTGCCACTGAATGTTAGACTTCTGAAAAATTATGAATATTTCTGATTATGGCACTCAGTTGAATGAATGCTTGACACCCCCTTATCAAGTGTCATATCTGTTGTTATGAAAAATTCAGTACTTAAATTTTGCAGTAGTTTTTAGATCATGTTTCCAACTGAATTGAAAAGTAAGGAAGAAAAAATATATTATAACAAGGTGTTCCAAAAAAAGACAATCCTAATGATTAACTGCGCATCATATTTATCAGGTCCCTTTGCTATTACAAGCATATATTATTGGAAATGCGATATATTTGGTGACAGTCTTTTAATTAGAGAGGTTTTAAAGGATCAGATCAATTACATTGTTTGTTTCAAAGGTAATCCAAAGTTTTAAACAGCCGGATGGTGTTGTTATCTTTAGAGTGTTTTATCTTAGTTATCCTTCTCTTTGTGCATATTATTTGTATTTAAATTGGTTGGAGGAAGAAGTTGTCTAAGTTAACAACAAAGGCTGCTCCACTTCATTTGTTTTTTTGAAAGAGTTGCAATAGTGTGAGTAAACTAGGCTGTTCCTTTGAGACTAGCTGTACCATAATTCAGCTTTCTGCTTAAATAGTAGCTGAATATTAATTAGAAGTATTTCTTTGCTCCTTTTGCATTTATTGGGAATTTAAGAGAGCCTAGCTATTTCCATTAACACTTTTTCTTCATTTTATATTTTAACATTCATTAGAAAAGAATCTTAGAATATTTGAAGATTAATATGAAGCATTTAATCACTCTTATTCAATTTTTACAATGATGCAAAATATTACTCAAACCTTCAAAATGAGCTTGCAGGTGTTACATGATGGTCCACAAAGTAATATAAGAAAAATATTTTTTTTAAAATCATTTAAACTGGTAACAACAGAGCATCGTTTAACCAAACATGGAATAGCTACAGCTACTTTACTGAACAATGATTTTTTTTTAGAAGATGTTGTATGTCTTCTTTGAGCAAGAGAAACCAAAGTGGATGGCAAATGAACAGTGGTCATGAGAAACAAATAGTAAAAAGTACTGGGCCACAATCACCGTATAATTTTCGTATCTTTGGAGAATGAGGCAAAGCATGTTAAAATCAATGTGAATCATTCCAGTATTGTCATACTAGTATGAAAAGCAGGAATGTGATGATAAAATCTGTTGATGATGCAAAACTGTCTGGCATTCTAGCAACACAGAGAACTGTAAGAATATTATATAGGAAGAAGTAAAAAAAATAGTACTAGTAAAAGAAATAAAGGATTACACTTAGAAAAAAAATCATATAAATGTCTGCTCTAAATCAGGAGCTCATTTGGAAAGCACAGAAGAAAATGTTTTGATCATCAGGTAACTGAGATACCATTATAACCCATCACTGAAGAAGGTAATGGAATTCTAACTCAAAATTTGTGAAAGATTATTTCAGTTAATATATTTACAAAAATTGCTGGCAAGATTGCACTTGTTTTTTTTTTTAAAGATGAGACTTGATACATCTACTAAGGAACTACATATCTTTTATTCAAATACTCATAAGACTTAAGAGTTTATGATTTTCATAAAATGCAAAACAACTTGAGATTCAACTGCAGTGCTGTGCTACTGTGGAGCATGTGAGACACCATGTTCCATACGCATGCTAAGCAGAGATTCCTTGGTGCCTAAATATTTTGTGAATAAAATGTAAATTTAGTATGAATTCCTTCTTAGGGCTGCTGGAAATCACAACTTACTCTACAAATGCTTCTGTAATTTAGGAGGGATTTTGTAGAGAATAGTGCTGAAAGCTGACCTTTGAAATGCACTAAATTTTTCAGTGATGTTTTTTGTGCGTAATTTATCACTACCTTGTGATCATGCTGCATAGCACTTTAAGTTAGTCATGTGGTCTTCAATAGGACTATTCACTGTTTGAGACATTATCCAATATAAATTTAGTATCTCTTTTCATTCCTCAGTTTGCATTGGCATTCTCTGCTTTTAAGTGGCTTGTTTCTTATGGAGTGAATTCTGATGAGTATTTTAGTCCTCCCAACAACTGATTTATATAATTTCTTTTTCCTTTCTGTTCTCTTCAGCTTTCTGAAGACTTTCTCAGTTTTTTTCCTCTTTTTCTCATATTTTTTAATACCAAAATAAGATAGGTGTTGCATATTCTTAAGTGAGGTATTTTCACCTATGACCCGAACAATCTTCTGTATTGACATACATAAATATAAGCCTAAGTATCAATATACTTTTAATCGTAATTACTTTTTGCATTTCATAGTTTTCTTGATGTGCTTTGATTAAACTACACTGAGTAATGTCCCATTTAATAACTTTCAAAGATTGCAATTACAAAATGAATAAAAGTGAAATAAATTCTAGTATTTCTTTTCTAAATCTGAAGGGATGTTACAGTTCCTTCTTCATTTTACGTTGTACTATTATAAAGACACAGACTGCTATTCAGAAATTTTATACCTCCCAGAAATGGGCTATATATATATATTTGCAGAGCTGGCATAATCGGTAAAGATACTTAACCAGATTGATTTAAGAAGTTACACAAAACTTTAAAAAATGCAGTGATGAAGAGGAGGTTTTCAGAGCACTCTTCCCCCGTGAATCTTTTTTCACCTATTTTTATGAAGGATTTAAAAGAAGAATGGTCCCCAAGAAAACCCAGTTTTGCATCCATCAATCTGATTAATTGATGATTAAATCATGCAAATCTAAAATAATGGTGTACATGTGTATCACTTACCGATTCAATCTGAGTGGTTGAGTGGCCTTTTTGCCCCCTTTTTGTAGTCTCGTGGTTTGGCTTCAGCCAGCAACAAAGAACCCACAGCTGCTCACTCAGCCCTTACAGCAGTGAGGGGGACTCGGAAGAAAAAGGCAAAACTCTTGGGTTGAGATAAAAACAGTTTAACAAGGGCAGCAGAGGAAATAGAAAACCAACCACAATAACCCTGGAGGAGGAAAGCACAAACAGGGTTACCTTCCCACCACGCACCGACCAGACCTGGGATGCCGCATCCCTCTCCCAAGACATAACTTCCAAAGTGCTCCTCCTGATATCTCCCTCTTAAGTACTGGGCGTCAGGTGCTATGGATTACCTGTGTCCCGGTCAGAAATTAACCCTATCCCCTCTGGAACCAGGACAGGTCTTCTGCTCAACATTTAAGTACTACCCACCTACGACAGCATTTCAAAAGTCATGGACAGAGTCTGAGTTTTGTTTACACTTGTGTTTCGGTTGTACAGATGAGCACACTGTTGGAGTGGAGTTTTAGATCATTCCAATTTACCATATACCAGTTTAGCCACTGCAAAGATTTGGCGCATGCAAACAATCCTCCTTTTGGAGGAAGGAAATGAAACTGGAAGACGTGATTCTCTCCAAATATAACTGGCATGGAAGAACTACGTATTTAGTTTAGATAGCATATTTCTTAATATCATTTCTTCTACATTCATATCTTTCCCAGTTGATAACACTTTTTTTCAGCTACTGCTTAGCCTCACTACAAACTAAGTTTTCAATTAAAATGTAAAAAAGTCCACCCACTTCATCCTATTTCTGAGCAAAATAAGTCAAGAAAATGGTATTTTTCCTGTAGGCAGATCATGTTAGTGAATTTTCATAAAACCTTGGTTTCAGGGGAAGTAGCTAAAAACTACTTTGCCACAGAAGTTGGTTGTCAATGCCTTTATGAGAAATTCTTACGCAGAAATGCACTGGATAATTGTTTTTTGGAAGCAAACCTTTCCAGAAAAATAAGATATAAACTGCTACTGTACATACTGGGTCTGGTTGGAATGGAGTCAATTTTGTGCATAGTAGTCCACATGGTTCTGTACTTTGAACTGTGGCTAAACCAGTGTGTTTTTCCCACTCTTCCCCACTTTTTCCCCACAGTGAGTAGACTGGGGGTGGGCAAGAAGCTGGGAGTGCACACAGCTGGGACAGCTGACCCAAATATTCCACATCCATAAAATGTCAATGCTCAGCAATAAAAATAGGTGGAGGAAGAAGGGGTGAGGGATTTTGACTTGCAAGGTGGCCCTTGTTCAGACGCTGGTTGGATATCGTTCTGCTTGAGGGAAGTTGTGAGTGATTGCTTTTGCATTGCTTGTTTTCTTCTCTTTCCTTCACGCGTTAAACTGCCCTTATCTCAAACCTCAACTTTTCTCATGTTTAGTCTGCTTGTTCTACTCCCCATCCCACTGGCGTGGCAGTGAGTGTGTGAGCAGCACTGTGAGTGCTTAGCTAAGGGTCAACCCACAACACTTTATCTACTTTTTTTTGTAATATGAAGCTTCAGTTTTATGACGTGGTAGAACTTAGTACTCACTGTGCAAAAATCCAGAAATGCACCCAACTCCAAGTCTGATTTTGAGGATATTTGTTCAGGTGTGTGGAGGGCAGTAAAGGTGATCGTTTATATATTTAAAGTTAGGGGTGTATAAGTAAATTCCTGAATTTTGCCCTTACTAAATATATTTCCAGGACAGTGCTGGAAGCGAGATGCTTGTTACAGAATCTTTTGTGAACTGCTTTAATGAGTTCCAAAATACACATACATACATAAATATGCATGAGGAAAAAACAATTTAAATCTTTACAAATGTGCTGAATATTTGCATGGTCATTAACAAATGAGTTCCAGGCCATCCATTGAAACAACCATACAAACAACAGCAGCAATCCAATTCTTTTTTCCTCTCTTATCTAGTAAAGGCACACACTTCAAGATCATTAAGCTTCCTATGTTAATATGGGACATGTTGATCACACTGATTTCCGTATAGTTTAGTAGGACAAGTATGAGCTGTCTTTCTCACATGTACACATATATAAATACACACCAAAAAATCTGATTTTCTATGTATAACAAAAGGTGGTTCTGGATATACAGATGTTATTTAAAAGGTTAGTATTTGTATGAAATAGCAAAGAACCAACATCTCCCTGTGATAGAAAAAAAGTAAATTATCTCATAGCATAAAAATAAATCAAATTATTAATCTCCTCTGTTTTTCCCCAAACCCTTACTGCAATTACTTCTGAGCAACTTTTTTTAAATGATACATCTATCTACTTTCTCTGATGATTTGAGAGTTTTTGGACCAAAGGCTTAGATAAGCACATTAGAATGGAATCAGTAGATATATAAATAAATAAAACTACTTCTTTTCATAGCTTATATTTCTATTGGGAAAAAAATAAGATAAAGATTACAGTGCTGATATCACAAATCAAATAGTCCGTTTTTTTAATATAAAAATGTTTCTATGGAACATTTGAGAAGGTATTCAATATATTTTTAATCTACCCACAGGTTAATAACTCAAAGTAAAATAAAAGCAGTAACTTACATTCTGCAGATCTTGACCCTGCCAACATGACTTTAAAAACCTGGCAAAAAGGTTGTCCTCTTATTGAATTGTTTGGCTCATGTTTTATGCACGAGCATGCTTTGCTTCAACATTTGGCATGAATGCCTTCCTGTTTCACCTCAGGGACAAATGCATCCAGGGCAAGAGATAAAAAAGAGCAGAGTCCCACTTTCTGTTATAGTTTGAGGTAACCTTCATGAAAGTACTATTGTGAGTCAGAATCTTATTTTTATACCTGTCTGCACTTTTTTTTAGCAATCCTCATTGAAAGTCCTTTTGCCTTTTGGTCTAGAACAGTCAGTTGATTTCAAATGTGCTTAATTATCATCTGTGCTGTGTTTGGGAATTAATAAGAGATTCTTCTTCCTGGCCTGCTGCTGACTAAATGATGTTTGGCTATGCATTCTGCTTTTGTTGTTGCAGTGACTCAGCGAAAATGGTGAAGCATGCCTTTCTTTCTCAGCCTGCTTCCTCCTGAGTAAGCATCATCTGTTTTTTGCATTTGTCCATTACTTTCTCTTGGGGAATATTGCTTTCATGCCATAAGCCTGAAACTTTTCTGATGTTGATGTTGGTGGAAATTCTGAACAACTTCACAGCAGCCATGTGTCCATCCTCTTCTACAATGTGCTGGGCTGTGAGCTTGCTCTTGACAGCCTGTAACTTACATGTTGAGACAACTTTAACCCTAAAGTATATTCTAGAGAACATTCAGTGGTTTAGACACAAACTAGAGTATATATGAGAGGATACTTTCTTATAAGGATTTTCAACCTGATCCAGATAAACAGATAAAAAAATAAATACATGATAATTTGAATGCTGGGCAGTTCTGGAAGAGGGAAACTGCTGGAAAGAGTGGTTTGTTTCCATGTAGATCGATACATTTTGATTCATTGAAGAATGGGAAAATTATACTGTTGTAGACTGTCATATCACTATAGATAGAATATTTCCCTTCTTTAATACTACAAAACCTATGAACTTAAACTCTAAAGTCTTTCTAATATTCTGCATATGTATTATAAATGTATAAACAGCTTTAAGGGGTTGGGTATGAACTGGTAAAAGCCATTAAAAGTCACATACTTGATCCATGGTTTAAATCATTAAAAAAAGCACTATACTACAATGTAAGTTAAATATACAGCATAGCTCCATCCTTTGTTTTTCCAGTGTCAGGTAGAAGTTTCTTGTTGCCTAAATATAATTCTTCCAAATCTCTTTTCATGGGTGATTTGTAAATCTTCAATGGAATCCTGTTAAACTCATACAATATAGCTGACATGCTGGAACAACTTTTTTAATGTTATTCAAGTCTCTTTGGGAAATAAGTATCAACACACTTTGTTAAAATGAGTATTAAATTACAAAGCCCACAGTGCTGCTGTTGTAAATATCAAAAAAACAAACCAAACTTACTATGTTGTGGCTTTCACCCTGAAGGGACCAAAAAGATTTTTTCAAATTATCTATACCAGTGTGTAAGCTAGCTTTGAAATGCAGCTTTCTTTGCAGCTAGACTTCCATGAAAGCAGAATTCCAGTAGCAACTACAAGGTGGAGACAACAGGGTGAACCTCAGGCAAGCAGTATTAACTGTATTAGAAATTTGGTTTATAGACTTTTACTGACTAGAAATTTTATGAATATTGGTTTTGAAATTCATCCAAGCTAAATGCATAAAACATGACTTATCAATATTGTTCCCGACTATTAATGTTTACAACCTTTATTTTATCTAGAAAAATCTAAGAGTCATCAGTTTATTAGCAACTTAGTTGCTATGATGTTGTGGATACAAACCACACGCTGATTATATGATTTGGGGGGGTTAATTTTCAAAATGTCATTGTCTTCCAGTATAAGCTACTTGGTCTTCATCGTGTGTATCCAAATCTCAAGAAGAATCTGTGTATGATTTCATGCCACCGCCATGTCCCAGTCTCAGCTTGCAGGTTTTAATGGGCCAGTGTGGGGCACTAAAAGAAGCTAAAAGAAAAAAAGTAAGCTTGTTGTGTATGTGCAGAAGACAGGATCAATCTGCTGTTAACTTACAAATAGAGAGAAAGAGAGAGTCTAAATAATAAATTTCAAGTCCACTTTTAATAACAGAATTACCATATTTACTAAAATTTTTCAACATTTGAGGTTCTTTATATTTTTCTGCAGAGAAGTTGAGTGGTATTTCCTTCAAGAGATTTCCCCTGTGTATTTTTGTCTTCATGTAAGATTTGGATCATTTGTTTTGCCAAAAATCCTAAATACTGGATTTTTCCATGAGAGCAGGTTAAATATAGGCCACGTTTAAAATGTGCAAACAGTATCTTCTCTAAAAACTGTAGAATAAGAAATCTCATGGCACTAGACCAATATTGTATTCTTCAGTGTGCAACCCTACATCTGCGCAGCATATGACTGATGTTAATGGATCACTACTATTTTGCAGGATACAGAGGTTTATCTTGGAAAACTATTGCAGACTTACTGCTTTAGAGTGTCCATGATGCATTATCTTGAAGAATTCCTCCAACAAAAGCTCTATTAGGATGTCAGACAAATAAATGATGGTGTTGATCTTGAACTTTGGAAACAACAGATAAAATTCATCTGTGGTGTTTTAGTGACCTGTTCCACTTTACAGAGTATGTTATTCTATTTGCTTTTCCTTTGAATGTGAAGCTTATTGGCACTAACGTTATCTGACTGCCCATTTGTTTTGTACACAGGAGATCTGGTCACAAAAATATTTTAAACTTCTACTTTTTTCTTTTCTACTAATCCAATTAATATATATGCATATTAACTTATATACATATATATACAAATGATATCTTTTGGGAGGTATATTCAAAGCATTCTGTGGTAGACCTAAACTTTTTCATGTCCACTGTCATCTCACCGTATACAGAAAAACTTGTTTCAAGTCCACCCTATAATACAATTACAAATATATTTTTAAAAGTCACAACTGTATTTGGATGATGGTGTCTATACAGAATTACAGAATGGCTGAGTTTGGGAGGAACCCCTAGAGATCACCTTCCCTGCTTGAAGACGGATCAGGTAAGGCAGGTTGCTCCACTATTTATACACACTGAGAAGATCCCCCTGAACATTGTCTTCTCCAGATGAAACAGTTCCAGATCTCAGCTTCTTCTTGTATGGAAGATGCTCCAGTCCAGTGGCTCTTCACTGGACTTACTCCAGTGTGTCAATGTCTCAGGGCAGCCCAGACCTGGACGTAGCACTCCGGACATATGTCACCAGTACTGAGTAGAGCCAAGGATCACCTCCCTCGACCTGCTGTCAATGCTCTTCTTAAGGCAGCCTCGGAGGCTATTGGCCTGCTTTGCCACAAGTGCACATTATTAACAGAACATCACTGTAATTAACAAAATCTACAACTGCGAATAATACATCTATTTCTAATTTCGGCTTGAAACAAAACAGAACAAGACAAAGTTAATTTTCAAATAATTTAATTAAATTCTTTGTCTCTAAACGTCAAATGAATATATCTTAGTTTTGATTTACTGTGAATAATTGATCTACAGAGAATGAGTGTGTAAAGTTCATTAATTTCTTCATATAATTTGGTGATGTAGATCATGGTTTCCATCCACCTGTCCAGTTCTCACTTGGTCTGTAGCCAAACAGTCTGAATGTTTTGTCCCTGACTTTTTGCTCTTTCTCTTCGGTTCTGTTTCTGACAAAAATATTTATAGTTTACTAGGTTTGTCCTGGTATACTCACTACCACTGACTTTTGTACATCTCAACTATTCAAATCAAATAGACATTGAGAACAGCTATTAAAAGGTTAAACCATCAACCATCCTTCAGCATCTTGAAATCCCTTGAAAAATCAAACATTCATGTGGAAATATTCTGTCCATCCAAAACGTGTTCAATGTTAGTTCAGTGCTTATAGGGCAGTGCAGAACAGAACTAACATGGGTATGTATAGTTCAGTTTCAATATAATATTAAAACACAAAAAACCTGACCAAGAATACAGTGGCTAAACATCCAATGTAATTACTTGCACTGAAAACATTCTGAATATGACCTTCTTTAAGTTGAGTTTGCAATAACTATCATGTTTCATGCAATTGTATTGTCAAAGAAAAGTTGGCCCCAATGAGCTGTAAAATCTACCACAACAGGCGTCTAAGTACATTTGTAAATAAAGAATTGTCACGCTAGTTGTCCCAGTATTTGGACAAGGCAGAGCTCTAATGATGGGTCATTTTATAAGCAAATTGTTTTCTCATAGATTCTCATAGTGATAATAAAACTAGCATAAAGATTTTCCGGTGTAAGACTGACCAATTTGAAACAAATTAGTATTTTCCAAGCCAACATATTAAAAATGTAGTCTAGAAACGAAAGCTAATATTGTTATTCTTGCCCCCCCTCCAAGCTTTTCAAATCTGATGATTGTAGGAGTGACATGTATTTTATGCTTGATGAATGCAAAGAGACAGTAAAAGGCAAGATGAGCTAATAACAGTAAAGTCTGTATTGAATCAAAAATGTATTGAGGTACTGAGGAGAATCAAGATATGTGCTTCAATCATTAGAGTTTGTCACAAGTGAGATTTGTTGGTTGATGTGCTGTCAAAGTACTGAGAGAGAAAGGTTTTATAACAAGCAGTAAGACATGCAGAAAAAGCAGTTTAGGACTCAAAGGACTCAGTATAAATATAAGTTATAAAGTGAAAAAAAGTAATAAAGTTGGCATCAAGAGAAGGACAGTATTGATCTAGACTGAAAAAAAACCCACTTTTTCTTTTTCAGACACCGTGAAAAATTATCTCCTTAATTTTACTTTCTTAAAATCATTATTTTTTATAACTAAATATTTCTTCACCTCTCACTTAGAAGAGGAAGACTTGAACATGCTCAAGCTGCATATATCTTTGAACACTATTCTTACCCTACCTGTCTGTTCTTAAAGCATAACGCATTATGTTACAATTCTGGATGTAATCCAGTTCTGGATTGGTCTGCATATATGTTTTCTTAAATATACACCTGGTTATATTGAAGAGTTTGCCTAATTTATAGCTACTGGTAAAGCTTTTCTCATTTTGCAATGAAAATTTTGGATATTTCACTATGTTGTAATATACTTGAAAGAAATTATTGCCATTTCCTGAGAAAATTTAAGAAAGTGAATTTTCTGATCTGAAATTCTATCCTTCCAGCATGGTTTTGGAGTGTGCAAATTCCTGCATGTTCCCCCATAACATATGCCCACCTACTGCAAACACCTTGCCACGTACACCCAATACAGACACCAAAAGACAACCCAAAAATAACAGACAACTGAGAGACCTGGTGGAAGAAGGACAGTCAATCAAGTACAGTGGTACTGTAATACCACATTTTTAAGAATCAAATGGGACATACTGGTGCAAGAGTGGCACTGTCAGCCAAGGTTTATATAGGCTGTTGGATGGTGTTGGAGGAAAAGAGAAGCACTTAGGTGACCTTTTCAGAGGATGGCCCAGTTCCTAATAGTAAAAGCTGTCTGAGGGTTGCACTATCTTCTTCCTATCAGGATGAAAATAATGATCAGAAAATGTGAAATGAGACTGGACAAGCTACAAGTATCAGAGAAAGAGTGATAGTGCGAGATTTCAGCTATTTCAGCAGACTCAATTCCTTATGAGGGTGTGATGCAGAGATAAAAATTCAGACTCCATAAATGATCGGTTACTGCAAAAACGTGTCTTAGAGCTCTTAGAAAAAGACACTATTTGCAATTTTCAGCCTGAGAGATGCAGAGGACCTGGGACAGGAATAATCAGTGAGAGAGCTGCTCCATAATAGAAACCACAGTGCAATTATTTTTAAGAGTGCAGTGGGAGAGAGTGAGACAAATAAATCAAGCAAACTGATACTTGATTTCAAGAAAGGAAACTGTAAAGACAGAGAAATTTTCAAAGACAGAGTTGTTCAAAAAGCCTGCATGCAGCACAAGGGCTGCTATAAATGCTATATTAGAAGCCCAGTTAGAATGTGTGCCAGAACTCAAAAAGAAACCGAAGTGGTCCAAAAGTCCCTTGCATTTCTTCCTGGGAAAGTTAAGGAGACTGTTGCAGCTAATAGTTTGACCTCTAGCAAATGGAAAGCTTGCTCAAGTAGGAAGAAAAGGAATACAGATAAAAAGTGAAGGTAAAGGTGAAAGGTAAAGAGAAAATTTAGACACCTAAACCAGAAAGGTCAGACCTAAAACCTTGCAAAGCATGCTCAAAGTGACAGCAAAACAGTACTTTAAACACATCAGAAGCAAGAAGCCAGCTAGGGAATTGGTGAGAATGCTTGGTGTTCAGAACTTACACCAGGTGATCAGGCCATATGTAAAAATATCAATAAATTCTTTGCTTCAAACTTGATCCTGGCTGAAGGTGTGAGGCAGGGACCAGCTACTGAACTGTTTTTTCTCTGTAGCAGAGAGGTCAGAGAAGCTAGATCGGAAGAAACTATTACATTACCTACATGAGTTAGATGTCAGGATATCATCACAACCAGATGGCATTCAGTCAAGAGTCTTAAAATGTCTCAAATATGAAGCAGCTGGTCTGCTAGCTAAAGTGCATGACCTAACGTTACAAACAGCCACCACCAGAGGACCTTGAGATTGACAAAGTTAACTCCATAAAAACTGCCAAGTATGGAATTCTGGAAACTAGAGATTGGCAATGGATTTTTGTCACTGGGATGACAGAAGAATCTATAATAAACAAAAGCTTTACAATCAGTATGGCTTCTGCTAGATTTTGTGGTCCCAAGAGGAAGTGTCAGTGAAAAGTTTATGAAGGGGATTTAGTGGGCATAAAGTATTTGGATTTTTAGAAGCATTTGAGAAGATTCCATAGTAAAAGGGACAAATCTGCCAGGGGATTGGAGGAAGATCCTTCAATGGATTCAAATTGTTTAAAGGATGGGACGCAACGTATTAGGATATAATGGTCTCTCTTCAGGATGGTTTCTCAAGGATGACTACGAGTACAAGCTTTGTTCAATGACTTCACCAGTAACCTGGAGAACAGTCACAGATGCCACAAATCTATTTTAGGTTGTGAAATATCATGTCAATGTCAAAGAACTGTAGAAGAGCCCCACAAAGCTAAAAGAGCAGATAGAAAGGTGGCAGATGAGCTTCATAAAGTCAAACATAAGGGAATCTCTAGGGACAAGCAACCTCAGCATCAACCATGCTGAACTTGGAACTGTCAGGTACAATCAGGAAGGACATCTTGAAATCCTCATTCACAGGTCTCTGAAATCACTGGCTTGATGTGTCAGAGCAGTCTAGAAAGCCAACAAAATCTTGGATGTCACCACAAAAGATATTGAGAGCAAGACAGAGGGCATCATTTTGTAACTGTGTGCAACCACGGTGCACCACCTCCTGAGCAATGTCTGCAGTTATGGCCTCCACATCTCAGAAGCGTGCAGGGGAGTGAAAAAAGTTGCAGAGATGGGCAGCTCAAATGGTTGAGGCAATGGAGAAGGTGCCTGATGAAGTGAGGTTGAGGAGACTGAGACTCTTCCATTTGGTAAGGAAAAATCTGACAGGATATGACTCAGGTTTACAAAATCATGCAGGTAGAGGATCAGCATAAGACACATCCTTCACTAAAGGAATGACTACTAAATACTACAAAACCAGAAGCAGGGGTATGCAATGAAAGTCACAGGAGAGTAGTTCAATATAGGCTCAGTGATGTACTTCTTTACACAGCAGGTAATGACCTTCTGAAACGTGCTGCCACATGTGGACACAGAAAATGTTAGCAGGCTCAACAAGAGATTATACGCATACCTGGACAAAAGGTTAATTCTAACTAGATTTGGTAACACTACCTTTGTGCATAAAAGTACCAGCATTACTAATTATTTTCCCAGATTTGATCTCGAATCTTGTAATAGAATAATGGACTAAAAGAATCTTCGGCAGGCCATCTAGTCTATTTTCTGTCCCTAATACAAGAAAACATATCTTCACCACTACGGGCAATTGTTTCTTTGATACTACAAGTGCTAAATCCTGTTCCAATTTAGTGTCATGATGAATCATCTTTACAGTTGCAATTCTTCTTTTTTCCCATTATCTAGTCCAAGTATTTCTTCTTGCTTCTATTCAGTCCTTTCCTTTTGGTCTAACCTGTTTGAACATAGAAAATAATTCCCTTTTCAGCAATTTTTCAGTAAGCATGTAATTGCTGGACGTATTAATGAAAATCTTCCAAACCTCATTTGACGCATTCTTCCTGGTTGCAATGTAAGAAATGATAACGGTTCTTTGCACATGACTTCTTAATTAGTCTTTTATTGTCTTACAATATCATGACCATGTTTTTGTGCATCACAGGACAACCTCATAAGAAGCTCATTTTTATTGTCTCTTAGTGTAAGATCTGCCTTTTGACTGCTTCTTACAGTCCTGTCTGTTGTTCTGCTGTCATAAATGAGGTTAGTTTGACAGTTTGATGCTTCTAAGGTGCTGATAACTGCCCAGTTTATATCATACATGCACTTACAAGTTTGCTTATTTTTCCATTGTTCTGCTAAAAATTAAAGTAAGGTTGTTAAGGTTGTAATTCCATGGATCCTTGTCTTAATACAAGGCATGGAGGCCTGCAAGCATTTTAAATTACTATTTTTTTCCAATTGCATGTCAGCAGAATATCACAGTTTATTGAATAGAAGTCTTTCATTAATTTGGTGTGTTCCATATACAATGGTCTATCTTATATCTTTTATTAGAATAATCTAAAATAATCTGGTGTACTTATAATCTTTAAATAATTTATATATTATATTATTGCTCAGTTTCTTGGAACAAAGAATTTTTTCTCAGCTGGAAAATGTATATCAGAAGATAGACTTACTACTCCTCAAAAGGTAAATTTTTGCTAGTTCTCTGATGTTAGTCAGTTATTATAGGCACACATTCAAACAGGTTAGAGAAGTGAACTAATTGTAAGGAACTGTAATTAAATTGTCCTTGTCATTGAATACACCAGTATATTATGTAGGTCAACTTCTTTATTGTTAGACCATAATATTCTTGAATAACTAACTGAAATACAGCAAATATATTTGTATTTAAAATGACTAACTGTATGAGAAAAATACAGTATTTAATAGCTTTTTGAAGGGGAAAAAACCCACCATGTAGTTCACTCTTTTTATGATTTTTAAAATGTTTCAACAGAGTGTTATTATTGAGATAAATATTCTCATTACCCTGCTTCATGGTTACATAATTACAGTTGAGAACAGTATCAGCTGTGTAAGTAGCAGGTCCATGCTGTAAAGTACCATGATATTTGCAATCAAGAAACTAAGGGCTTTGATGGAGCATGTCCTAGTTCCTGTCTAGGTTGTGCACTCAAGTTTTCTTTCCAAAGAGGATAGAGTTTGGTGTGTTTCCTGTGCCCTGTTTTTATTCTGATATAAAACTGGGATAAACTAGGGCACATTGTCTAGATAAAGGATCTTATAAACTCATCTTGGTTCTCTGTTTCAGACAAAAAATTGTATCTTCTGTTAATATGAAGAGAGATGCAAGTACAAAGGTAAAACAAGATTAAAAGGGAGTCAAAATCTTCAGGAAGATAAAATGGAAAAAAAGTTATGATTGTTGTATGGGGTCTAACGTTCAATATTGAGAGGCTTAAGATAAAATGCACTCTTGGTGACAAATTAGGCTCAAAGAGATAAGAAGAGAACAACCACTCTATGTCTATTAGAATGATCATTTCCAGGGCTGAAACAGACACCTATTTCTATTCCTGTTGTTTCATAGGTTTGACTGAGAGTCCTTGCTTTGTTAGTAACGTTATGATGTAGTCTGTCATTTACTAAAATTAAGCTGAAATCACCAACTTTTTTTCAAATAAGACATCAAACAATGTTCTTTAATTGTTGTTGAGTTCTGACTGTTAAAATGGATCCAGACCACAATTTAGATATGTTTTTCTCACCCATCTGTATGCAGACACATCCGGTTTTTAGTTAATGCAAATGTTTTCAAATATTTGGATATACCTAACAAAAATATTCATGCTTCAGAAGAAAGCACTCCTGTTGTTTTAGTTTTACAGTAGTTACACAACTCATAAATGAAGGATTGGAGGTTAGAGTTGGATACTTCCATGAAAAAGTTTAGTGAAAACTTCATTACGGAAATGTTTATCGTAAAAACAAATTAGGTGAATCTCACTGTGCCTGTTTAGCTCTGTGATGATTATAATTTTGCAATTGATAGTAAATTTGACCCTTCACATAATAATAGAAGAATAACTATTCCCTATATATATTGGTGTACTTAAAAGTAATTTATGCAATGATTTACGCACAGTATAGATCAGCTTATGTCCTGTAAGTCAAAAAAAAAAAAAAAAAATCCCAATAAAATAAAAGTCTTTCATCAGACAGGACTGTTAGACAGAAAGGATGTGTGTCTCTTGTTTTAGAACAAATGTGAAGTTAAAATGACCTGGAAGTCCATGGTTTTCCTCCACTGCAGAGTTATTCAATGATTGTGCTTGGTTCTAAGTCAGAGGTCAAACAGCAGATTTATCTGAATAATAGTCTAATTTAATCTTCTTCAACAGAATTTGAAATCTAAAATACCAGAGATTCAATAAATTTGTTTATACCTTGCAGCTGATGTCCAGTCAACTGATGTGTTCTGACTTATTTTGTGCCACTCCACTTGGTTACCTTCTGAAGCCAAAAAAAAAAGAAGAAAAAATAACTCCGTCACTTCAGCAACAGTAGGAACATCTATTGTTTACTGCAGCATATCTGTAGGCTTGACAACTTCAAAAGTAAAAAATACAAAGAATTTTTAATTACCAAAGTGAAAGTGTAAACATTTAAATTATAAAATGAGTGACATCTGAATATTATTAATGCAGAAACAGATACATTATTTATATGCAGTATATTTCTATTTTTATGTAACTATATTTGTTAATGTAAAGTAGTATTCTCCTATTGAAAAGGGGACAATTCCTGAAACAATTATTTTATGAAGATGTTGTTCATTGTGTCTGTAGGAAAACATCTTGTTCAGTGCTCACCAAAGTCATTGGAATCTAATCTTAGCAAAATCTAAGAAAATATAAGAATCTAGATACAAAACTGATGGCCTAAATTGCTTTTTATTTGTCCAGCCACTATTGTATATGGTCTATGCCCCATATTTTTTCTTAGGGAGGGAGAAACATGTAAATGTAAAATGTGCAACACAGCTAGTTGCAGATATCCGTCTAAAGGTATTTTTTGAATTTTGCTTGTACGTGGTTTTGGGTAATGACTTTTAGAAATTGACCCAAAATTAAGAAACAAAGTTTTTTTTGAAATATTTGCAATGAACTCCAATTATTTTTAGTGGGAAAAAAAGTCTTTCAGAATGGGGTTTTAACCTTTTATTATTATTATTTTGAAAAAAATAGTGTAGAAAAAGTTTAAGATTAGTGCATAACTTTAGATATGCTGTTTTGAACAGCAAAAGCGTTGTCACTTTACCATTTCTGCAAGAAGGCTCCCAAAATGTACTCCTGTGTTACAGTAGGAGGAGAATAATATAGAGATCAGGTAGAACAAGAACAATTACACATGAAGAGTTTATTTTGAACTTCCCAGTATACATCCTGAAATGCTACTTCCATCTCTGTGGCAGCTTACTTTTACCTGAATAAGTTTTCAATCTAAAATAGCCTGAATTTTCTCAGAATCTGTGGTAAGGTCTCAAACTTAACTTTTCTCTAAGAAGTTAGGAAAAAAATACTAACTTGGAAGGAGCAAAAAGGCAGTTAAGGATGCTGAAAGACAGGAAAGACGGGTTTTCTGATTGGATACCTGCATTGCTACTATGAAGGACAATAAAAACCCTATATTATTTATATTTAGATGACATATCAGAGAGATTAATTTCAAGTCATATTTTTGGATTAAATTCCCTCCTTTGATTGCTTTATCTCTTTACCTTTTTTCATCATACTGAAACTGTCATATAGACTTCAAGAGTGGGAGCTGTCTGTGTTGGCACTTCATCATTGGATCAGTCTTCTACAGCTGTTGTTTCATTAATGTTTTCTATCTCATTTCCTTTTTTCATGTCAATATCCCAAATCCAAAGAATTCTTCAGTGAACTTTATCCTTGAGATAGCAGTAAGACGGAGAAGTAGAAACGTTACTCATATGTTTATGACATATCCAACCTTAGTTATATTTGTAGACATAGTCCATTTTGGCTTCTGAACCACTGCAAATAAAAACCACAGTGACAATCACCTTAGAAATTTCTTCAGGGAAAGAAAGTTTTCATAATCTATCATTTCATGAAGAAAAAAAAAGGTGTGTAGAGGGAATCAAATCTGCATGTGCTGGGGTTTGCTTGCATTACAGGTTCTAGACATAGTCACCATGGACAAAATACCTATGCTATCATGAGAGTCATTGGAAAAAGTCAGAGCTGATGCTGGGAGACCCCAGATTAAAGAGGTTTGTGGTTGGTTTTTCAACTTCTTTAATTTGGAAGAATGGCTGCCAGTCTAATTCACCTGCTTTTTTTCCCCTTTCAACTCTGTTCACAAAATCTTTCCCACCTTATTCCTATCTCAAAAGGGAGTACTCCATTACATTATAGTTACTACTTTCCTAGAGGAGTTTCCCACTCTCTGCATAGCAAAAATGTGTCTTCTCATCTCAACCCATACACGTGTGAAGAATTAGTTTGGGGATATACTACCCGATTAGTTTCTCTGTATAATCAGTGTTTACAGTTCTGAGTCCCCTTCAGAGAAATACCCATGTGTTTAAGGGCTGCCATGAATGTAGATAGACTTAAGCACATGCAGAGCTATTTCATTTCCACATTATGTAATTGTCTGAGACATTTGCCCATCACTTGTTCTATTAGGCTTACTTAGTTCCTTTGTTTCTGGTATGGGTGAATATTTTCCATTCCCCATCATTTTTCAGAAACCCTCCTTTTCCCTGATGCCTCACTGTCTGAATCTACAACTCCAGCTCAGCTAAATTCAGCTAAATTCCTTTTTCTGCCATCTCTGACTCATACTTTCTTCCTTACTCTTTACCCACTGTATCTTTCTTTTCTTGTCCCAGCTCATTGCTTCCACCATTTCTGCCTCACTGCTACTTTCACCATTGTTGTCCTGATCTCCTCTTCTTATTCCTGCTGGTCCTTTGCATCATTTCATTACTTCTGTTCAAATCTAGCCTCTCTAGAGAGTCTGAGACATTGCCTCACTTCATCCTCCCACTGCAAATCTATCGCTCCCCCAGCTGTCTTTTACTGCGTACATAGGGATCCAAGGATAATAGTGTATGTGTTTATGTATGTGTTCTGTGAATCAATCAACCTGAATGGTTTCCTCTGAAATTATAAAAAGTGTGGACTACTGATTTAGCTTAAAATATTCCTTCTTCAGTTTTTCCTTTTCATGTGTGAAAGAATTACATAAACAGTGGGGGAGAAGAGATTTGACTGCATGACAGGAACCAAAGAAATAAATTCCAGCAGGGTGCTGCCAGATGAATGAAAATAGAAAGCTGAAAAACATAGATTTTTTTTTTCTTGTGTGAGTGACAGAGAGGAAATTAAAAAAACAGAAAATTTCCTATCTCCTCTTACAAAGGTTTTGATATCCTGTATTAGGCCAGGTAACAGAAAAATGTATCTTTTAGAAGAAAATGCACCTATTTGGGGATTGATTTTAAAAGACTCTTTCCCTCTAACTCTAAATTTCTTCTGGTATAAATCACGACTTCCCTTTGATACCAGTTGCATATAAGGTGCTGTTGGCTTGTTTTTGGAAAATATTTTTGTCATTCTATTTCCTCCAATCTTATCTGTACTCTAAAGTAATTTTTCTCAGTCTTCGGCCACTTACCAGAGACCCTTCATGATGGCAGTCCATGTATTCCAATATATTGGCTTCAAGAATGGTGAGTATTTGATGTTTAATAAAAACATACAAACTTTTAAATAATCTGCTGCCTCTTACCCAAAACATGCCCTAGAAGAAATCCTAGTTCCTCACAGATTCCTCACAAAAATTTTTAAAGCCTGAAACATGAGAGTTTTAAGCATTCTACAATTCATTTTTGCATTGATTATATAAATACCCTACAGCTCACAATACTTTACCTGCGTAATGCGTAGCAATAATAATTTGTACTGTCCAGCTATCTGAGAGAAAAAAATACATATAATTCTATTTTGAACTTCTCCAATGTTTACTTTTTGTGAGACAGATGGAGAAATAGTATACAAAACTGATATTAAGTTTGGAAATTTCTTATATGATGGGTGGTCTAAGTAGATGCCTTTACCAGTATGGATCAGCTTCTGTGCCAACTAGATGGAGTTCTGTGATTTCTCAGATTGCATATATCCATTGCTTTAAGGTAAAATATTCACAGATATTCATGAGTCACCATTGTGCACAGTATGAGTAATCTTCCTTCACAACTGGTCTTTTCCATGAAGCCCAGAAAGCACCTATGATGCAGAGTGAATATAGTGAACCAGAATTTTTCTAGAAACTTTTTGTCAAAAAAAAGATGTTAGAAAAGGAGATAAAAAATTATGTCATAAATAGATCCAAAAGGGCATTTTAATAGGCATAATTCATTATATAGGACACAAAAGTAACCAAAAGTTTGTGAATGGAGAAATTTCTTATCCTTCAAGATTCTCCACTGAACAGAATCAAGTTTACCTACATTTGGTAGAAAGGTCAATAGTTAATGTGTGGTTTTTTAAAACCCTAGATTTCTGTCCTTGTATCAAGTCTTCCTTTTAAAGCTGTTGTACTGAAAACTAGAACATTAAAACAATTTCCAGATTTTAATCAAAGTCAAAATACTGTATGTTACCTCCAAAAATAGATTTTCAAAATTAGCAGCCAAGAAGAAACTAAAGTGAGACATTTTCTTTTTTAAATCATAAGATTAAAAAGTCTTTGTTTCTGTTCTCAACTTGTGCTACATCTTAACATCTGGGCAATTATGCAAACCTGTAAATTACATTTTTCCCCTCTGAGTTAATTGGCATAAAATTATAACGAAAAGAATTCAAAACCTCAGTGTAAAATTATAGTCTCATAAAATGAAACTGTAAACATACTGATTAGCATGTAAAATTTTAATGAGACTGTGTTTTGATAGAAAAATCTTCAAACTGAGAGGTGTGCAGCAACTTTCAGCAAATATTTTGCTTAATTAATGAATTTCAATAGTTCATAGTTTTACCCTAGACTTAAGTACCATTACTGAAATCACCTCTCTTTTCTTCTTTTTTAATGAGACTGCAGTAAAGAAGTGTGAACTTGTTTAAAACATACTTGCTTTCTTCTGAAAAGATTTGGTACAAGAAAGCTGTTGTCCAAGTGTAAAACAGAATTGTAATTAGTGCTTTCTATGTTTATTCTAAGGCCAATTGTTCTGATAAACCTTCACTGGGGATGAAAGAGATCTCAGAGTTGTGATTTCTGAAAAATCCAGAGACATTGCAACTTTGACCCTAGCAGAGCTTCCGTGTTATAGTACAGCTGTGGTCCTCTTTCACAGGATTACAGGTGAATGTTCTTGCCTATGCTCAGAGAAAGTAATTCTGCTCTTAAGAATGTCCAAGTAAATGAAAAATAGAGGAAAATTCTGATGGCTTTCCCCTCACCCACAGAAAATACCTAACACCTTTTTATATTAGTGTATATGTGTAGTGAGATGTGTAAAGGTTTGGTTAAAAACAAGAAAATAAGTCTTAGAACTTCTGTTCTCAACATGAATCGAATGTAGCAGTTTTTAAAACATCTATGGATCCGGGCTTTTTTCCTTCATTACAGCAGCTAGCATTTCAGCTATCACCAAAGGTATCAAATAGTGCTGATAGATGCCCTTATGGGATAAGAGTCCCACACTCATACCTGCATGGATTATGGATTCCACTGAAGCTAATAAAAGTTTTGTAGGCATTAGGATTTCCAGAGCGAATGTCATTATAGCTTTGGCAATCAGGAAGCAGGAATGATAAGTACGTCTTTAAGAATACCTGTTTTTCTGAAATCTCTTGGTAAGTTTTACAGGCCAAAAGAGTTGGAATAACTAGTTTATTTAAAGCCTGAATTAGTAAACTCAGCCTCCATCATTCAATCAATTTACAGCTGTTACATTTGCTCCCTCAAAATTCAACCATGGAAGTTGTACATTATATACTTGACTATACTTTTTTTTATTTGTTTGTTTGATTCATTTGTATATATATTAACTTAGAAAATGCTAAGAGCATACTTATGCAAATTAATGAGATAACCTAATAAAATCCTTCAGAATCACCACGCTTAATCACTAAGATGGCACAAAGAAACACTGTGAATTTTTATTACTTTTAAAACATTGAAAAATTACGTTGTACATCAATGTAAAGACAGTGAAATATATTGTCAGGTGATCATTCTATTTATCTAAATATAAATTCTTGATTGTGCGTACTTCACCTTAACTGAAACTAATTTTTAGGTTGACTTAGTAAATGTAACCCTTCTGTTCCATAGAACTGTCTCCAAATTCAATAAACAAGTCCTGTGTATACTATCTGCCTGTCACTCACGACTACCCTGTCTTGCTGCTGAAAAGGCTATGTGAGGCAGAGACTGACCAGTAGAAGTTGTTCTACCCAGCAGAAGGTAGAAAACACAGCAAGATGCACCATCTCTGACTTGCAGGCAGCAGTAAGATGCCTGAAATAGTTTTTAGCAAATTCATATTCAGTTTTACCCCAGGAAAAGTGCATATAGGTCTTTTCCTCTTTTGTGCAGTTCATCTTTCCATTCACATCGTTGCAGGCTCTTAAGGAAGGAGAGGTATAAGTATTTCGGTTTGGGTCTTCTAATTATGTTGGTATCAGTCATGAGAAAATGCAAGTGCTCTTGAAACACGTTCCTAATAGTTCCCTCCTGCTTAACAGTTTCACATTAATGCTATGTTGGAAAAAAAAAATACAGCTATGTGGCTGCATGAGTTGTATATTCTAAACTTCAACAGGTTGTGGCATTTTGTGCCATATGTTATGCATGTCAGTGAAGTGAAGGGCATGCCTTGTCACATTGTATCCCATAATGACTTTTTGGGAGTGAAATATCATTTCCAGCTGAGGTAAGCCTTTCACTTCACTGATCTGTAAGTTACACGTCTCAAGTAACACATCTGTTTTTGGAAACTAACCTGTTAAGGAAAAGTACAACTTGACAGAAATTCTAGTATTTGCTTTACAAGACCCTAGATTTTAACAAGATATAGAACTTCCAGCTAGAAATTGTCCAAGATAAAAGTAATTTCATAATGGTGCAGTTGCCCTGATATTATGTAAGTGACAAGACCTTTCATTCTGAAGGGTGATTTCAAATAGCTAAGACACATAAGTTTACAATTAATGGGAAAAAATAAGCTTGGTTCTTGTCTGACCTTCCAGACTATAGACAGATTTCCCAAAGTAGGTGAGAAGAAATCTCCTCTTTGCTGTTTGTGAGTCATATCAGAAAGTGAATTTTCACTTTCAAAAAATAAAATAAACAGTTTGATTATTTGTAAGCTTCTGGAAGATGCTAGCTACTGAATTTCAAACATCATCCAGATCTTTTAATTTATCACATGAAATATCTAAGGCACTGTCTAGTTAGGGACTAGGTAGCCCTGGGGGGTTGTATAAAAAAGCAGTAAAACATAAGACAAAAATTTTGGCAGATTTGAAACATTTACAACTGATGTATATCAGTTGTGCTCTGGCTAAGGAAGCAGGCTGCTGAGTTCTGGATGAAGGGGAGTGTCAGTGGCATGGCAGTCGTCTCACCTGAGTGCACTCTATTGGAATAATTTTGCTTGGAAGCAGTTGTACTGACCGCTCAGATTTAATAAAACAGGGAATGGTCTCACACTTAGTCGTAGATGAATAAATGCTTTTGTGATGTTTTTATCTGTCTAGCAGAAAGGTAGCTAGGTATAGTTACAGCAACGGATTGCATTACTATTGTGCCATCAGAATGCTTCATTAGAATAAAATAGGTCTTCTGAGTGCCTCCTTGAGACATCAACTCTCACGCCAAAGTTTTAAGCATCATCTACCGTGAAACAGTTGAGTGTCCAGAAGGCACCACTAGTCTCTCGGCCATGGGACTATCAATGTACATGTACAGTGGGGTGATTCTTGGAAGATTCCTCATGCAAATGCCTTCAGAACAGAAAAGCAAGTGGTTTAAAGGTTACTTCTTTTTTATTAGCATTATTGGTATGGTTTTGAGGAATTATGCTGCGGTCAAAGAGGAAGGAAAAGTTTCCACATATGTCTCTGTTAAGCCAGGGAATTGTGTTAGCCACTGAAAACATGATCTGAAAAACTAGAAATGCACTCTATATAGAAAAATTGGTCTTTAAACTTCTGTTAGTTTCAGGGGGTGGGAGGTGGTGTTTGTTTGATTTTAATGTTGAATTTATATGCAGTCTTATGCTTACATAAAGGCAAAGCATGGCTGATAGGTATAGCAGAAGTCTTGATTGACCTTTAAACATAGTCACAACTCTTAACATTCTTGTTTTTCATTATTCAACAAGCATAAATAATTTTTAAGGAAGAGAAGTAATGTCCGTTTCTAGTTAAATGGCAGTAATAACTGCTTCAGAATTATCATTTTTAAAATCAGACTGGATCTAATAAAATATAAGATCAGAAAATATTCATTCTTTCAGTTTATAAAATTTTAATATAAACTTTTTAAGTTTATGTGTACCATTTTTAAGTTTGTAAAACAAACTACTTTTCTCAAGATTGTTCTAAATCTAAACCTAAATCTAAATCTAAATTATTTACACCTACAGTTATGGATGCTGAGGGTTTACAGTAATCTTATTAAGGAAATATTTTAGTCTTTAAGTGAAGAAAAAGTTCTCTAATACCTCTTTACATCAATAGAACTTATTTTGTCTCAGTAAAACTTAAAGATTAACATTCTTCTGTTCTAAGATATCTGTAAAATATGTTTTCCTAATATACACACTACATATTTCCTTATAGATCTCACATACATGTAAAATATATTTCATTTTCGTATAACTTTGTATATATCATGAAATGGAGTGAAAGTGTAGATATTTTAAGTAAAATATTTTTTTGAGTTCAGACAGAAGAAAGTTCTAAAGCTAAACAAGGTTAACCCATTCAGACTTACTAAACAGGATATATAAATCAGAGTAACTTTAGCAATCATGTTCTAGTCTAGTTGTTTACTAATTTCTGAAGTCAGGTGAACTTTGAAAAGTGAACATGAAAAAAATTAGTTTATTAGTGTAAGGTATAGCTTCATTTTCAGAAAATGTTCAAGGTAATAACAAATAAACTAGCTCAACTTCTATAACAGGTTAATACTTATTAAGTTAGCAAGGCATTTGATCCAAGTTAACATTACCTGTTTTGATGTATAGTATATGTGTCATACTGTCATGTAGGTTACCCCTCTTTGTAAAGGATTCCTTGCATGAGACTAGAGTTTTAAGCAAATTTTAGCAGAATTGTTACCATATATTCACAAAACCACAAAGTGGTTTTCTGCAAAGTGCTTTTGTGTGTCTTGATAGGTGAATAACTTTTCCTCTTTTAAGAGGAAGTAGAAGATACATTTCTTCTGTACTGACCCCATGGTTTTCAGAATTTCCTCCAAAGTACATAAAATTGCAAAAGTTTACTTGAATTAGTACAGAATTATTTAAAAAAAGAAAAAAACCACAAACTGATTGTAACTAAGAGATCACAGAAACACAGAATCACAGAATGTTAGGGGTTGGAAGGAACCTTCAGAGATTATCTAGTCCAACGCTCCTGCCAAAGAAGATTCACCTGAGCAGGTTGGACAAGAATGCATCCAGGCAGGTTTTGAATATCTCCAGAGAAAGAGACTCCACAACCTCTCTGGGCAGCCTGTTCCAGTGCTCTGTCACCCTCAAAGTAAAAAAGTTTTTCTGCATGTTCAGATGGAATTTCCTGTGTTCCAGCTTGTGCCTGTTGCCCTTTGTCCTGTCACTGGGCACCCCTGGAAAGAGTCTGGCCCCATCCTCTTGACACCTGCCCTTGAGATATTTGTAAACATTGATGAGATCCCCCTCAGTCTTCTTTTCTCCAGGCTAAACACACCCAGGTGTCTCAGCCTTTCTTCATAAGAGAGGTGCTCCAGTCCCTTGATAATCTTCATAGCCCTCTGCTGGGCTCTGTCCAGTAGTTTCTTGACTTTCTTGAACTGGGAAGCCCAGAACTGGACACAGTACTCATGTTGCAGCCTCACCAGGGCAGTAGTTGGGGAGAATGACCTCCCTCAGCCTGCTGGCCACACTTTTTTTAATGCACCGCAGGATGCCACTGGCCTTCTTGGCCGCAAGGGCACGTTTCTGCCTGATGGCCAACTTGTTGTCCACCAGGACTCCCAGGTCCCTCTCTGCAAATCTGCTTTCCAGCAGGTCATCCTATGACCTGTACTGGTACATGGGGTTATTCCTCCCCAGGTGCAGGACCCTACACTTGCCCTTGTTGAATTTCATTAGGTTCCTCTCCACCTAACACTCTGGCCTGTCCAGGTCTCACTGAATGGCAGCACAGCCTTCTGGTGTGTCAGCCGCTCCTCCTACTTTTGTGTCATCAGCAAACTTGCTGACAGTACACTCTGTCTTCTCATCCAAGTCATTGATGAATACGTTGAACAAGACCAGACTCAATACTGACCCCTGGGGAACACCATTAGTCACAGGCCTCCAAATGGACTCTGCACCACTGATCACAACCCTCTGAGCTCTGCCATTCAGCCAGTTCTCAATCCACCTCACTGTTCACTCATCTAACCGACACTTCCTAAGCTTACCTATGAGGATATTATGGGAGACCGCGTCAAAAGCCTTCCTGAAGTCAAGGTAGTCAATGTGCACTGCTCTCCACCCAACCAGTCATGCCATCATAGAAGGCTACCAGATTGGTCAAGCATGATTTCGCCTCGGTGGATCCATGTTGACCACTCCCAATAACCTTCTTTTCCTCCATGTGCTTAGAGATGACATCCAGGATGAGCTGTTCCATCACCTTTCCAGGGATGGAGGTGAGGCTGACTGGCCTGTAGTTTCCTGGGTCCTCCTTCTTGCCCTTTTGAAGACTGGAGTGACATTAGCTTTTCTCCAGTGCTCAGACACCTCTCCTGTTCTCCATGGCCTTTCAAAGATGATGGAGAGTGGCTTTGCAATAACATCTGCCAGCTCCCTCAACACTCATGAGTGCATCCCATGAGGGCCCCGGGATTTGTGGGTGTCAAGTTTGCCTAAATGGTCTCTATCCCAATCCTCTTTGATCAAGGGAGAGTCTTCCTTTCTCCAGGCTCTGTCTCTTACTTCCAGGGTGTGGGGTTCCTGAGCGCTGGCCTTAGCAGTAAAGACTGAGGCAAAGAAAGCATTCTGTAACTCAGCCTTCTCTGAATCCTCCGTCACCAAGGCACCTAACTCATTCAGGAACCCTAAGTTGAAGATCAAATGAATGGTTTTATTCAGACATAGTGACAGGATGCATGGAGATGCTCTGCTAATGTCCCTCACAGATCCAACAGGGAGCAGCAATAAAAGTGCAGAGGCCCTCTTCAAACTCTGATGAGGATGTTTTTGTAATTAATGCACCATGAAAGGCGAACCTATTGCAATTTTTTTTAAAAAGTGATAGCATGTTTTTAAGGAAGTAGAACCAATATGCTAAATTCGTAACCTGAAGATAATCCAATTGTCCATTTGACAGCAAATACAGGCAGCTGATAATCTGGCCATTCAAGTAGTAATCAATCAAAGGTTAGTACTATGACTTGGACCAAGCAGTTTGCACTGCTTCTTTTACTTTTATTATAGAAGCTGTAGATTTAGTGTACAATCAAAATAAAATGTAAATTTATGCCTTCTAAATAGAGAAAAACAGTATAAACTGCAATGATTTAAATTAAATGAAGGGGTTTATTTTTTTAAAAAGTGCATACAAGACCACTTAAATACTGATGCCAGATCTGATTAGTTGCCCTGCTTATATCCCTGGCAGAAAGTGAAATGTATCATTATACTGAAATCATACAAGAAACAAAAGTGTCATGGGTATTTAACTGCCTACAGATAATGCTCGTCATTTTTGCCAGCCTTGAAATGAGGTGCAGTCAGTTTTCAAGATCTAATAAGATCTGACATATTAATTACAGGGTTGTTTTTGTTTTCCAGTTTTAATTTCAGGGCAATTGTAGTTCAAGCATAGATTTAACTAAGAGCACTATTTTGGCAGATACTATTGCTCCTGGCACATCAGTGTAATGAAACTAGATCTTAATGAAACTGGAGACAACTTGGGCAGTAGCTCTGCATTTTATTTAGAGATGGTTTGAAAGTGAACATAACAAAAACAATTTTACTGGTAAAATTTGGGAGCTTACCCATTTCAATTATCTTATGACTTTAACTCTTTCTCTATGACATAAGCACTTTCCTTGGTGTGGTACAACAGTGCAGATTCTACCTAATTCCTTCCATGCCAGGAAAAGATGTAGCACTTCTTACTGGGACACTGAGATATATGACATCCCTTCATAGTGACAGCCACCTGATTTAAAGCAGAGCAGAAAGGAATAAACTGCCACCATCATGTGATCCAAAGGGAAAATTTGATGTAGCGTAACTCAAAGCGGGAGCTTTGGCCTCTTCCTTTAATGTCAAAGTTGTATCTATCATTGGCTAAGGTTCACTTTCTGAAAAAATAAAATAAAGGTCCTGAACACAGTGAAAAGAAGACTAGAGGTATCTCCCTACAACTAGATGCTTATCCACTTCAATTAAGCTTTATTTTTAAAGTAACTGAAAATGTACTGTTTATTTACTAAAAATAAGCAAAAATAAGAAAAACCACCAGATTTCCTCAAACTGCTTCTTCATATCAGAATACAGTTTCAGTATGGAAATGGTTTCAGTTTAACAATCACTTGGGTTAAAATGAAGCAATTGCTGCTAAGCTTTGAAATTTTGTTAGATTTCAGTGACTGTTCAGCAGTAAATGAAGATAAATAGCAAATTTGTAGCTCAAAACTCTGAGAATACCTCACTCAGTCCCACTATAATTAAAACCACAGAGACTAAGAATTCCCCATTCCCTTGGTATTTCCTGCAAGCTATTTTACACAGGTTTTGTTCAGTGTTTTACTTAAATTTTCTGTGGATTTTTTTATGGTTATTTATTGAAGACTAGAAGAACTTATGTTAAGTGCCAATTAATGCACTTCATCAGTTGCACCTAAACTCACCTGCAACTACATGTTGTGTGTAACCTGTCATTCTGGTTATCAGTTAAAACAGACTGGGGGACACACTGTCTCACTTCAGCTCTTATCTGGATCTGGTTTTCTTTCTGGTCAAAACCTAGAATAGGTTCTGTGGCTAGATCAGGTCCCCAAAAAAGCCATCAGCTAGACCTTGAAATCAGGATCTAAAGATAATTTAGATTTTCCTTCTTGCCCTTTGCATGATAAAACTTGTGATAAACGTGGCATTTTTCAAGAAAGCTTGCAAAGGAAAATGGCTTTTATTCTCTGTGGACCAGAGACAAAATATGACATCAGGGAAAAATTTTGGAAGATCTGTTGGGATTCCAACCCATAGTCTTTGGAACTGGGAAAGATGTTCAGGAAATAATTGTAAGAAGATTTCAGTATCTATGCATCTGAAATAATAACAAATTCTATAAGAACCTTTATTTGCTGAAAGCTATGAGTCTCCTAACTACCAAATTGGTCTCACGTTGATCATTTGTCATTGAAAATGTGCGAAAGAGACCTTAAAAATATAACTTGCAACTTCTTATCTCAGTGTTGTACTGAGCATAGAAAGATAGAGCAATTAAAAAACATGTTCCATCACTGAAATTTCATGGTTTGAATTTAAATTGGATTTCAAGATCAGGGGAAATAATGTAATAATTAGTGTTAGTATGCAGAAAGTCATAGAAAGTTAATGGACTTTAAAAACTGACACATTGCTCTAGAAGAGTCATTAACACGGTCCTTGGCTTAGTAAAAGAAATAACTAAAGATAGATGCACTGAATTAAAGGAAGGAACTCCCAACACAGATATATATGTAAGGAATGACAGTGATAAACTATTAATTAAAGGAAGAAAATAGACTTTATTTAAAGGAAAAAAAAGATTCTTGAATTAAATGTACTTTGATAAAATTAAAACTCTTCTATTTAGATTCAGAAGATTTTGACAGTCATTTTTCAATTCCTCTGAAATTTTCACTTCTGAAATTGAATGACACAGTATTGAAGCTTTAAAAGTTTTTCAGTTACCCCTGAAACTTAATTTGAAGGAAAAGGTGGCACCATAGTAACATACCTGCATATTTAATGGCAGTGTTCCCCAAACTCAAGAGATTTCAATAATATGCACGAAAGAGAAAATTACTTAGCTGTAATTTTGCTCTCTAAAAGATGTCATTATACTGGTTCTCATTATCAAAGTTCAGAACTCTACCATGGGAGCTGGAAGGACCATGCCTGTTCTCTTAATTTGACTGGAGTAAATGGGCACTGAAAATCAAAGGTGTCGGTACCATTCTGATGATTTACAATGTGAAATAGTTTAGCCTGATTCAGGAGAATTAATGACAAAATATGTTTAGGATTCACAAGGCAACAATAAACATAATATACAACATTTGGAAATGAAAGGCAAACTATCAAAATACATCAAAGACACTCATTAGTCATTTGTACTCTCAGATACTCCTTTCTGAAAATGGTGGTTACTTTCCTGATTTTAATAGGCCAGAAAAGAGGGAAACATAAACATGTTTTATTCAATAATCCTGCAAATAACTTAGTTAATGATCTCACAGTCTATTAACAATCAAATTATGTTACACATACAGAATTTGCTACCACCAACTGCTGTCTTCAGAATGAACCCTGACACCTGGCAAGAGCACAAAATGCAACTCTGAATCAGAAAGAATAAAGCAACAATTAAGCCATGAAAAATACCCATAAAACCTATTCATAAGAATAAAATCACCAAAGTTTTGTATACTTTTTGTTTTCAATATTATTTAAATCAGGGATAACTTATTTCAGAAACCACGTGTCGAAACTCACCACAATGTTCCTAGAAAGTAGGAACAGAATGTAAACAGAGAAGTGAAATAGTAAACAGAATACAAACAGAGATTGACAACTGACTACAGAAGGTGTTAAGTGCAGCAATCTATGTGAGATAGTTAAAATCGATTAAATGAATAAAATTTCATGGTACCTGACAAAATGATAAGGAAGGTTAGATCTTCCCTCCAGCTCTTCTACAATTCCTTTCTAATCCTGATCTTAAGCTCCATGCAGTTACAGCAAAACTTGCAACACCTGGGAACCCTTTCAATTTCGTTCTACAACTCATAAACTGAGAAGAGACTTTATTCTTCTCAGAGATGTAGCTATCACATGCATGAGAAATAAGCACAGTCATGTTATCAGCATAAAGAAAGATTTTTGTGCAAAAAGAATCTGAAACAGAGACAAAGAGAGGGTAGCAATAAACTTTTAGTGGTGACTTATTCATAAACCATAAGATAGATAAGGGAAATTTGACACATTTTAAAAACCAGAGAGAGATAAAAAAAATAAAGAGAACACACGCATGGTTTAAAGGTCATAAAATAAAGATTCATAATGAAATGAGATGAGATGAGAGAGGTCAGCTAAACAGTCATGTCACGATTTACATTTAAATTTCTACTCTGTATGTGAAAATTACCTTCCACAAATGGAGGGGTTTCAGAGATATGTTTCAAAGTTATCAGTACAATCACTTATGATTTTAGAATGATAGAATCATAGAATGGTTTGGGTTGGAAGACCATCTAGTTCCCAGCCCCCTGCCATGGCTAGGAATACCTTCCACTAGACCACGTTACTCAACGCACCATCCAAACTGGCCTTGAGCGCTTCCAGGGATGGAACATCCAAAACGTCTCTGGGCAACCTGGTTCAGTGTCTCACCACCCTCACAGTAAAGAACTTCTTCCTAATAACTAATCTAAATCTACCCTCTTTCAGTTTGAAGCCACTAACCTTGTCCTATCACTACATGCCCTTGTAAAAAGTCCCTCTCCAGCTCTCTTGCAGGCCCCCTTTAAGTACAGGGAGGCTGCTATAAGTTCTTCTCGAAGCCTTCTCTTCTCCAGGCTGAACAACCCCAGCTCTTTCAGCCTGTCTTCGTAGGAGGTGCTCCAGCCCTCTGATCATATTTGTGGTCCTCCTCTGGACCCACTCCAACAGGTCCGTGTCCTTCTTATGTTCGGGGGTTCCAGAGCTGGGTGTAGTATTCCAGGCGGTGTCTCACAAGAGTGGACTAAAGAGGCAGAATCACCTCCCTTGACCTCTTGTCCACACTTCTTTTGATGCAGCCCACAATGCAGGTGGCTTTCTGTGCTACAAGTGCATATTGCCAGCTTGTGTTGAGGTTCTCATCCACCAACACCCCAAGTCCCTCTCCTCAGGGCTGCTCTCAATCCATTCTCTGCCCAGCCTGTATTTCTGCATGGGATTGACCTGACTCATGTGCAGGACCTTGTACTTGGCCTTGTTGAACTTTGTGACGTTGGCACAGGCCCACCTCTCAAGCCTGTCCAGGTCCCTGGGGATGGCATCCCTTCCCTCCAACGTGTCGACTACATCGATTCTGACTATTATATGATTTCAAGTATTATGTAATTTCTGACTATTTCAATGACTTTGAATGTAAAGTTTACGGTTGGAGAAAAACAAGTGTAAAAGTCTCTAATTCCTCTTCTTAGACGAAAAGTTCAGCGCCAACAAGGATGAAAAATTCTCTGGTGCTCTTCTGGAAAAAGTTCTGGGAAAACTTGCAGACATGCCAAAGACAGGTCCAAAAGGCCTTTCCAGGTAAAACATAATACTTGGTAGCTTCCTTAGGACAAACAAATTTCATATAGATATCAATCTGCTGAGTGCACAAATTCATTCAAATTTCTCCAGCTTCTCCTAAAGTTTGGCATATGCATTGCTGGATTCACAAGCTTCACAGCGTTCAGATGTGAAAAAAACCTGACCACAGTATTTCTGATCTTACAGGAGGGAGTAAAGGCTGATCATATGACCAAAAAGTTATATTTCTTGTATTTCAAGTAGAAGATAGAGGAAAGGATGTTGGACTATATCAGGTTATATCCCTCTACCAGCAGGCCAGGAATGCCACATCCACCAGTTCCCCATAGTAAGGTGCCACTGTATAAAATTATATCTTTTGGAGATGCAGAAAGCCCTGTACTGAAAACTGAGGATACAAATACACTAATATAATTTTTTACACTGCCTTTAAAGAAACAGCTTTCTCACACTATCTATGTGTGCTAAACAGTATGGGATAGTATCACAGGCTGGGACAAGATATATGTTACTGATCTTTGACATAGTTCCTCTGATATATTCTCTCATTCTTCTATTATAAATCACCTAGGCTTTCTGACTCCCTTCTTCAGCACCAGGGTTTGGTGTGAAAGACTGTCACTACAGCCTTTGTTTCAGTCGGACCCTTAACACAACTCCTGCATTCACACGAAGTTCTGTTACTCATTTCAGAGTTTCTACATTCAACAAACTCTAAGGCTGATTAATCTGATTTTATGTCTTTTACTTAGAAGTGTTAAAAGCAGATTTAGATCTGTGGCTTCACCCCTTAAGCAGTTAAGTTGCTCATCATGTGCCTTCCTGTCTTGGAAATCAGTTAACACTTTGCATTCATGAGGGATACATACTAATCACACAAGCAGAGATGTGTTTGTTACTTCATAAAGTTATGATGGCATTTTGTATCCTTTACAAACTTGTTTTTCAGTCATCTGCCATTTCTAGAGAAGGATTCTATTTCTCATTTTAGCTCTGGAATTATACACCTTTAAGATGTATTTTTCTGCTGTAAACAGAAGAAAATAGACATGTGAAAAAAAAAAAAAAACCAAGCAAACAAAAGTTCTTTTTTGTCACAAACATAATTGTACTTTATAATTTAGCAAAACGTGCATAATTTGCCAGATTCAGTAATCCTCCTGAAGCTACCTGCATTTTGCAAGAGGAATGAAAAGTTCAGATACGTATAATTGAGAATATAATTTTCCATGCAACAACACTCCACAAGTATAAACTGTGACCATCAGTCACTCTGCCAAGGATAGTGCTGGAGGATATTCCTGCATTCTGTACAACCAGCGACATTCAGGTCTTCCAGAAAAAAAAACAAAACAACATGGTATCTAGGGACTATACTAAAGGAAGTATCACTGAAGGAATACATTAAGGAGTATTAATAGTTATTCAAATTGTGTGGCTATTTTTTGAGGGTTAGCTTCTATAAAAATTAACAAACAGAAGATTTTTGTCACTATCTTAAACAGAAAGAACTGAGCAGGTGTATATATTTCATATGATATGCTCCAAGGAAATGTGTTTGTGATACAGCATTCTCATTCTCATCTACATGTTTCACAGAAAAAAAAAAAACCAACAGAAGAAAATCGTTAGTGCAATGACTAGATATGGATTTTGTCTGAAACTTATAAAAACCCTTTCCATAAATACATTTGGCTAATGACAGCTATTTGATGTCTACAATAACAGAAGTTAGGAAATCAGGCAATCAGTCATGTGGGTTTTTCTGAAACAGTGTAGGTAATTTTAAAAGGGACTACATAATTCAACTTTGCTGCTCATAATTGCGAAAGCTTGTCTACTATATCCTTTGCTTAGAGTTACGCTAGCAATCTATTCACAATGGCCACATTCACACCTCCCAGCAGGGTCCCACTAGAAGGTCAGTCATGCATAAAGAGGAGAAGTGTTCTCACAACAGGAGCACAATCTTTTGGAACAACTGGCAGATCAGCAGATTCTACTAGCTCAACCTTCATAAAGACTCACAGCAGCAACTCTGTTTAACCAGCAGAGTTCAAAATTTGAAATCTCGTCCTCTACAGAAATCGGTCACAGATTGCTCCTGAAACTGGCCCCACCACACAATAACCAATCAGTTCCTGCAATGCTGCACTATTACCTTGATGACCCGTTTAATGACTGGATATTATAAGGTGCTTTCTGGTGTTGTGTCAGTCAAAGAGGTCAAATGGGAGAGTAATTTGTAACCTTACAATTTCAGAAACCTGTCGCTGGAAAGGCTTTTGTGAGTGTATGATATTTTCACGTAAAGGTAGTCATAACAGTAACTAAATGGAAATAAAATTCAAAAAAATTTTGTTGGAAACATTGCAAGCATCTTAAACTTCTTTATATCGCATTATTCCATGTAAATATTACCATTTTGGGGAGAATGCCACTGGTCTTTATTTAAAAAATAACATGTACATATAGCTCAAATGAGACAGTAAGATTGTTTCTCTTTGTCTCCTCTTTGTATCTGATTTGTGCAATCGAAAACTGTGGTTTAAACCAGGTTCCATTCAGAGCAGTCCAGACACAGAAAGAAAAAATGAGATCTCTAAAGTCCATTACTACTACCCAAAAGTGACTCACAGCAGCATAAAACAACTCATTATGTTCCTTTTTAATTTCTGACAGAATAGTAATTGTGTGACACAAAATCACATTTCAGAGACTGGTAAATATGGAGATGGAAACGCTTGTTCAGTGCTTTCACGAGTAATAATTACAATGTTTTCAGTAGGTGAAATCATGTCTAAATCATTCGCATTTTACTATGATGAGTAACATATTCAGTAGATTTTATACACCCTCAGAGCAGCATCAACAGCCTAAAGAGAAATAGTAAGGGTCTTTTAGCTGTGATGAAGCTGTAAATTGTAAAATCTGGTACTTTAAAGGACTACAGTGCATGCAAAATGGTGATACCAGATCAAGAGTGTAAAGAGTTGTGGAAGCCTCATCCCTGGAAGTGCTCAAGGCCGGCTTGGATAGGGCTTTGAGCAACCAGGTCCGCTGGAGGTATCCTTGCTCATGGCGGGGGGTTTGGAACTAGATGGTCTTTCGGGTCTCTTCCAACCTAAACCATTCTATGATTCTATGAATTTCTCTTAGGAGAATGTTGAAATACATGATGAGGCAAGCTGGACAAACAAGGCAAGTAAAAAGGACTGGGAGAAATAACATTTGTTACCTACCACAGTGATCTTGGAAAAAAATTAAAGCAGATAAGACACCTGAAACAAGATGAAGAACCTTTGCACAAAAGAAAATTACTAATTTTTTATTGAAGTTGCACGTAGAAGGTAGGACCCACATTGGTAATACAGTTGTCATGCATTAGAGGTAGTGGGGTTTTTTTCTTAATTACAATGTGGTGAAGCTTTATTGCCTGAAGAGCAACAGGCTATCGATAATGAAAGGTCTGCCCTACCAAACATGTTTTGGGGAATGCTACAGAGGAACTGGATAATACTACTTTTGATAAATTATTCACCTATGAACATACCATCCACAGCATCCTGGGATATTACTGCACACAGAAGAAACATTAAGTTATCAGAGCAATGCTGAGTAAAGATGGTTTTGCAGATGCAGCACTGTGTAGAGATATTACCCCCTGTCCTGAAAGCAACATAGCCAAATTTACAGTAAGGCTGTGATCAAATGTGCTTTTTTGAGTCCAGTAATGTATTGATGGAAGGTTTTTAATTCTGGTAGTCTTCACTAATTTTTGCTCTCTGCATAATGTTCCATTGTGCAATGCAGGTAAGTCTCATTGATCCTGGTTGAAATTGACTAGTTAGTCAAGTTGGACAGAGATCGGAAATTTTCAGATTCCTTCACTTTTACTCTGTGAGTTAGCTATTAGAAACTCTTTAGTTCTGCTATGGAGATTATTCTGCATTAGAACACAGCAAGTAAAATCAGTAACGACATTATGTAAACATTTAGGGGTTTAGGTAGACATTTAAGTAAATATTTATATGTTGCCTAAGTTCAAACCAATGTGGATATTTGGAACCAACATGCAATGTATACATAGTACTTCAAAGTCTGTTGTTTGTCTCTATTTTTCCCCTTTGAATATTAAAAGTAAAACAAAAAAACCCCTGTAATTGTGTTAATGCACAGAAATCTATACTGCAATAGTCACGTTTAATCATCTTAAATACACAAAGTGACTGAAGGTCAGTTTTAATGTCTGAAAGTTGTTAGAAACATCTATAGCTTGTTGAGGAGAAGAACAAAAACAATTGCCCTGATTCTTTACACGGTTTAATGTGTTTATGTGTCCACATTTAGATAATTTCTATGGCTCCATAATCAGCTTTTACTAGACAGAATCACAGAATCACTTAGGTTGGAGGAGACCATTGAGTTCAATCATAAACCTCACACTGCCAAAACCACCCCTAAACCACGTCCCTCAGCCCCACATCTACCCATCTTAAACACCCCCAGGGGTGGCGATTCCATCACCTCCCTGGGCAGCCTGTTCCAATGCTTGACAACCCTTTCCATGAAGAAGTTTTTCTTGCAAGAAAGATCCATTTTTAGATCCATCTGGAAAGATCCAGACCTGCAAAAAATCCATTTTTAACACACATTAAGCTGACTTTTGCATGTCTGTCTAGATTGGAATGTTGTACAGGATGTTAAAACCCAACTTGCCTCACTTGTAGCTTACAAGGTTAGTCTTCCACTAAAATGAAATAATATTAAGGGCGCTTAAACAGTATTGTCTGTATTTAGGTTCAGAAAGATTTATCTGCATGTAAAACACACTCTTCTGAGTTCTATCGTGAATATCAAGTAAAAAATGTGACTGACTATTTTGTTGAAAAAATCGTATTGCACAGAAACTTAATTCAAGCTTTGGAATTTGCAGAAATCATCTAATGTCATTAATGATAATGATAAGGGCATACTATACATGAAAACATACAACAGGATATACACCAAACAGAGACTATATTTTAGTAGTTTTTAAATGGGAATACTAATTTTTGTTTCAACTGTATTTGAAGTACTCATAATCTTAGGCATCCTTCTGTTGTGGAACAAAGACCAATTTAAAATAACTAAAAAGTGAATAAGCGATTTGAAAGAAAATAATTCTCTGGCTAGCTGTAATCGATAAAGCTATAAAACTCAAGGTATAAGTTATGGCAATACTAGACTGTAACAGGATGAATTGATCATACTTTAGAGTGGTGCAAGACACTTTCATGTTAGCATTAGAAAATGATAGATGATTTCTTTTTTGATGCTAATGTTTATTTTATAGACTTGATTATCTTCTCATACTTGTGTAAATCAAGAGTTATTTTACTGAAATAAATTGTTAGAACACTGTAAACCTGTTCAAGTTGAAGAAAAAAGAAATAGTTTCTCCCAAGGGGACCATTGGAAAGGTTTACAAGAAACAAAAATGAGAACATGAAGATGTATATCAGTAGATAGGAATAAATGCAAAGTAATCATCTTGCTCATCAGTTCAGCATTCCTATATATCTTGGAATTAGAAAGTATAGATGAAAAAAGCAGTGTTCTTTTGTTTTCTATAACAGAAAAATCTAGGTAGTAACAGTTCCAGAGGTCAATCCCCTCAGAAAAAAAAAAGAAAAAGTATAAATAAATATCTTAATCAATAGATTGCAAGCTGACTGATATGAGTAGCTCTAAGAACCAAATGGTATTTTATTGTTTGTGTAGGATCTTCCTCAGAAGAAAAGCAGCAGAAGGGTTTTCCTAAGTATTGGGAAACATTAAGAAACTACAAAACTGCTCTTCTTCTGAATGAACATAGACTGAAGGCATTTCCAAGAAAAGGAGAGAGACTTTATGATAGCAAAATATTCTGATCAGGAGTATTCCACTGGCATGTAGAAGATGTCTTAGAATTTCAAATTGCTTATTCTTGTTTTGTTTGATATAAGTTTGAATTTGGTCTCCTAAACCCAAAGAGAACACACAAGCTATGGAATATTTTGATATGCACGAGAGTAGTCTTAGAGTTTTTTCCTTTATATAGTGTTTTTGGCCCAGTGAATACTCTGCATAGCTTGGTAATGTCACAGAACTGAGCTAGTAAAACCTAGGTTAAACTCCACTATCTAGTACATAGTTACTACCTAGACTGTAAGAGATTTGTCAGAACTCTGAAGTGCAGTAGCCAATTGTTGGACCAGGACACCCAGATGGTGAGAACTGTGTTATCAAGGCCAGAATCTGAACAGACCTCAAACAAATTTCTTCTGCATGGCTTTTGAATGTTCTGATCTGAGCGCTATTTTCTGTTGCCTGGCATAAAATTCTATTCACATTGTCTAGACTGACAGAAATTCTATTGTCAAGATGAAAAGAAAATGCTTTCACATGTAAGTTTTCTCAAGGCTCGTGCACTAAAGTAGTCTGACAAAAATGTCATTGTTCTTAACACTCATGTTTAACAGAAACTAATGCTAGGGCTGGCTACATTATTTTTTCAAAATAGTTGTTAAGATTGATATATAGCTAAACAAGACTTGGAAGATGTCTAGACTTTAAGGTTTCTTTCAATTCAGACAAATTTTCTGTTGTAGGCATATATGAGACAAAGAAATACAAATAGTCGTATTAAGAACCATGACAGTACAGACCTCTAGCTTAGCATAAGCGACTCTTTCATTTTTTAACTTGGTCAGATATATAACTGCTTAAAATACATCCAGATAAGGTAATTAAACTAATATACTGTATTTCTCTATTTTAATTTTCTCTTAGCCTTGAAGCTATGCCATTAAATTTACTTTGAAGGCTGCTAAGTTTTTTGCAAGCATTGCAAATTAAGTTTTGTGTATAATGCAGTAACCTACACTTTGTTTGATACAGCAGACTTCAGAGTTTTCCTGATATGTCTCTAGATTGTAAGTATAAAGTTTATATATTAGATGGGATTAAACAATGATTCAATTTGAGGATCTGCCAATCAAATTGTGACACTACATGCCCGTAACTGTAATGCCCTTTCTTTCTTGTAGCTATGCAAACAGAACAGCAAAATCTCTCAGACACTTCGTTTCTTCCTGCAGGACTCAAATATGTGAAGAAATCTTTTCCTTTTCCTACTCATTATTTAGGAAGAGTCAGTGTCAGCTATATTTGGCCATCACTTCTGCTTTAAAGTTACTGAGTATTTTGAAATGCAGTCTTTCCCTGTGTGACAGGAAAGTCTCAGCGTGTGCAGAGATCTGCCAAATGTATGGCTCATAGTTACTTATTCTCCTTTGCCCTGTATACAGTTTTCAATTTTAGGGAAAATCTGTTAAAAGTTCTATCCCACCGTACCTCATGCTTCATGGAAATGTTTAGAGAACATCTATATTTGCTACAGAAATGTGTTCATTATTACAGGGGTAAGACTTGTAGATTTTTTTTCTATACTGTGTAACAGAGCGTAGGATAGTAATGTTCTCTTTTGTAAAGGGTACTGTGATGGTATTACTGTGCAAAATAGCTGCTGGGAGGAATACTCATCAGATTGGATATAGTATTGTTTTAATACACATATACTGCCTTGTATGCCTGAAGCTGCACTGTATCACTGGCTGTATATAACCTTGCTTGGATATACTGCAAGGGCCAAATGTGTCAGATTAGGTGCTGTACGTTAATTCTGCAAATACACTAATCTCTATTGAGTCAAAGTGTAAGTATTCTCATTTGTGAATGGTAGTGTATACATTAGGTTTTTATAAAAATGAAATGGTAGCCAAAACATCTAGCACACTGGTTTTGAGGTTTTGGGTTGTTTTTTTTTCACAGTTTCACCCTTTCTTAAAATTGTGGAGAAAAAAAAAAAAGTAATTCTGGGAAAAGCTTCACTGTTACCTTGTCAATACTGAAACTTACAAAACTATATAATAGGTTTTGTACTAGACTCATATTAAATTTAATTCATGCCAGCATCACTAGAGTTGCTATTAGCTGGTCTGAAGCATGACTGACATGGCTGTCTTGTCACCACTCACTTTTTGCGGGATTGAACAGAAAATGGTGTCTGTCACTGCATTTTGTAGAGAACGTCTACTCTTAGGCACGCTCTGAAAATATCTACTAGATTTAATCACTTGTGTGACATAGGTAGAGCCAGTGGAATGGTGCCCCCACTTAATACAAAGATTTGTCTTTGTAATAAAAGGGACAGAGATTTTCCTCCCCTCCTCTCCCCCTATGGATATTCAAAACAGGCTGTTAGTATGGAGTTCAACCCTTAGTATTAGTGGAAGCTGATAAAGGACCCTTAAGCTTATCTGCTGAACTTTGTCCAAATTTAGTTATGCAGCTCCAGTCTTCAGCAGTGAAATTGTTTGGACATGGCCTTTGGTGATCCTGAAATTCTGACTGGGAGAATAAAGTCACTGATGTAGATTCAGGAGGCCCTTCTGGCTATCTGGATCTGACCTTTGCTGTGTCTGATGCTATGGCTGTTATCCTTCAGCCAGTGTTAAGAAAAAGCAGTCACAAAGTTGTTTAAATGCAGCAGAGAGATTTTACACAATTTGAGAAAATGTGAGAGGCAAACATCGTGTGTGTGATGGCAGAATAAAACTCTCAGCAATGCTGCAGAAGTACAGACCATAACTGATATAAACTCTAGAATGAAGTCTGTAAAGGAAAGGTCAAAATGTTTTCCCTACAGAACAGGGAAGATGAAACATAGATGAAATATTTGAGGAAGCTGTGTTTTTCTTTTCTGTCATTGTTAAAACTCACTGAGATCGGTCTCAAGCGCTAATTGTGTTACTGTTAGGTACTGGTCTTGGCAAATTATCTGATAAGGAAAGAGGCCTGGGGTGTTTTCTTTTAATGGAAAAATATTGCTATACTGTCACTCTCAAGTTTCCTTTTATTCACTTTCAGACGGATTTGTGTAAATAAGAAGTATAAGCATTAGAGCACAAATTGTCATCTCTCTCTTTTTCACTGTTGCTTTCAAAGGGTTTTAAGGTCATGCTTTTTCAGCTGCCCATAATGAATATGACTAGGTGTGCCTGGTGTTTGTCATTGTCCTTTTTAAATATCGTCTGGCTTTTATGGCTTCCTCTTTTGTGTCGTAAATTGTAATTGTGCTTCAATTAACACAAAACAATACCAAATGCATTAGCTGAGTCTTGCCTACTCTATCTTAAATTAAAAAGTGCATTAAGAACACTGATGATCACACAGTTTCAAACCTAATAAATTTGAGGGCTTCCCGGGGCTAGATTGGCATTCAGCACAACCCTGACGGAATAAGCGTATTGACAAGAAAGTTAAATTATTTTACAGAACTGCTGAAGCTGGAAGTAAAGAAGCCTCTGATAGAGGCTTTTAACTCAGTATGTGACAAAAACCTGTAATGCAGCGGAAAGACCTCTCTGAAGCGGCAATTTAGAAACAATACCAGGTGAATACTGAGTCTAATTATTGGACAATGACAATAAATGCTGGGAAATGGCAAGAAGGGTTATAAGAATCTCCTAGATCAATTCTGCAGGAATGTCATAACAGTCAAGGTGATGGGCATTGGAAGAAGGAAACAATGTGAAACCAAATGTTTTACCGAGAACTATGGAGAAATCATGGTTCAGGAACACATGTATGTAGTCTGTAAGTAAAATGTTCATGGCATGCCTGGCTCTTGCAAGTTAGATCTTTCCATTACAACAAAGCAAGACTCTATCTATAAACAAGCAAGTCAGTGCAACTTCAGGTGACATAAAAGTATTAAAGAAACGTATCAGGATATTCTGTACAACAAATATGTGAAAGACTGCTGTGAGAGTGTCCCACCGAATTTGCTCTGCTCTAAAACAGTTCTGTTTTCAGAAAGTCATTTTACAGAATCACAGAATCACAGAATCGCTTAGGTTGGAAGAGACCTTTAAGATCATCGAGTCCAACCATAAACTAAGACTACCAAAACCACCCCTAAACCATGTCCCTAAGACTATTTTAAGACTAGGAAGAATTTTTTTAGTGAAAACTTTCCTTTGAAGTAATATCCCCCTATACATATCTAACAGTTACACGAAGAGAAATGGAAATACAGAAGAGAGATGTATATTCTGAATGTTATTCATATTATAAAGGAAAAAAAATAATCTGAATAGTTAAAAAACTAGCATCCAAATCACAAATTACGCCTCTTTTGAAAATTCCTATTACATAAATAAATATTAGGTTTCTGCAACTGACATCTAAATTTATATTTTTGAACTTTATTTGAACTTTATTTTATTAAGAGATAATACTCTAATTAAAATTCATTGTCCTAATCCATTGGATTTTCCTTTTCCAAGTGTAAATTGCCTCCAGATATTGGATTCTTTTTGACTTTGGTAGAAGACAATTGAATATATGACTTTCTCAGGGCTTGGAACCCCAAAAACATCTATCTGGACATTTGCAAGAAATCATACTTAAATAATCTTTTAAGGAATTCTACTCTTCTTTCCTTTTCTTTACCCTCTTTTTCTTTTCTTTAATTGATAGGGCCCTCCAGATTATTCTTCTCTGGAGATGCTGTTTCTTTCTTCAGGCAAAAGAGGGAAAGACAAAATGTTCTGTAATAAAAATAGAATCTGAATGGCACAAATCTTTGTGTAGAAGCCTTTGTGTGAAATTTTTGTGACATATCTTCATAAGCTTTGTTATGTTCTGGGGCTGATAGTTGTGTTTTAGAGTTAATAGAGGGACTGCTAATGGCAGCTTGCTAACAGTATTTATCCCTTGGACATCAAGCTGCTGCTAGTATGAAAACCATTTTTTTTTCCTCCGATATCAGTACCAAATTGACCCAGCAGCTTTACCTATGTAAGTTTCAGAGACTGAATTTGATAATACATGGATGATTGGTCTTTTGCTTGTTGGGAGTATGGCTTTGTGCAAGAATGAATTTGTCAAAGATTTGAATAGAAATGAGCTTTTTTCTAAATTGCACTTTAAACATTTGTTCTTTCCACCTAGGCTTAACTTTCTTCTTTTGAGCTGGATTCCAACAGATGCCTATGTTTCATTGCATAGATGTCCTTAGTATGTAGCGGCTGACGTATATTCCTACTCCATAATTCTAAGTCTGTGCAGTACTACATTTAAGTCAACAAGTAGCCAATATTTGCTTTAGCTGACAAGTGAAAAATGTAATAATGATTAATCGGTGGAATAATCTGGACTAGTGAATACTCGGTTCCCTTGAAGTCTTCAAGAACAGATAGATTTCTCTTCTGAGGAAGATGTTTTGGTCAGGTTACTGAGGTAACTACAAAGCTGAATAAATATTGAGTGCTCTGACACAGAAAGGTACACTAGGTTAAAAAATGGATTAGAAATGACCAGTCTCGTATGATAATGAATTGTGGCAATCAGTGTCTTCAAACCGGACTCCTTTTGGAGAATTTTCCTTCAGATGAGTTATTATTTGTCTAATTTCATTCATTGCTCGCTAGTAAGCATCTCAAACATTTAATTCATGTCAACCACTACCCTGTTAAAACAACTCTAGAAATATTTGTGACGTCTCACTCATATTTCTACTGTCCTTGTGCCTTCATTTTTGTTTCACGCACAACTCTCAAGCAATCACAGATTTTTTTTTCCCTGAGTAGTGTTACCTTACAGGGAAATTTTTACTCTTGAAAAAAAGATGGGTTTTTTTTTGAATTCTCAAATAGATATTATTTGGCTATCTTGAACACTTTCTGGTTATGTTTTTTACCAATAAATTGAGATTTTCTGCCTTTCTTCTTACTATGACCTTTAACATTGGAAGATTCTGTTCATCTGTGAACCTTGATTCTGACTGAAGGATCTCAGAGACAGTACTATAGCATAAGCATTCATACATTGTAGAACTTGGATGCTCATTATATTACTTCAAAATCATAAGAATTTTAAACCAAAAGCTCTGCAGTTATGTCAGGAGGACCTCGTTTTAAATGTTATGGCATTCTGTGAAAGCTCAAAACTTTTCTTTTTTTCTCTTAGGTTTTTGCCTAGGCACTTGGTACAAGAAGACAGGAACTTAAGAACTGCAACTCTTGATTAAGATAATGAGTCGATATTGCTGCTGAATGAGGAACTTACGGAAATTTTGCTCTGCAACAGCCTAGTGTTCATCACCTTTTCCAACAAATCTATTAATAAATGAAAAGCCTTGTTTCTCACTTTAGGCCCTTGCAATTCCTAGCACATTTATATGATCTCATAAACACATCTCTACTGCTTCATGTATGGAGAAGTGAGAATAAAAACACCACTGAATAATATATTCTGTAATATATTATTCTCATGTTCACTGAAATAACTTTGGCCACTAGTGCCCATCCTTTTTCTGAGATTGGGAGTTTTTTGCATACTCCCTATGGTTTCTGAAAATGATGTACATATATCTTATTTGCATTTATGTGATAGCATACAGAAATAAATTTTCAAATGCCATCTCTCTTTAAGCATCAGCACATATTTAAGATTCTTAAGAAATTTATTCCTATTTCTAGAGATATTCCACAAAGTTTGTTCTATGGATTTTATTTGATTTAGTGTCACAGTCCCAAGCTGCTTTAATTATTAACAATTCTAGGAAGAACATGCTGTGTGAGGGAAAGAAGAGCATTCCTATATTCATATTTCTCTTGTTCTCAAAGCAACTAAAGAGCACTATGTGGAATTATTTCATGAAAGGAACCTAGAAGCTGATTGGTAAGTAACAGTGTTAACAGCATACATCACATATTTTTGGTTTTATTGTTTTCTGTCTTAATTCCTTTCATGTTATGGTTCTAATGATAAAAAAATGTTTCAAGGTAGATTAGAAATATTATTAATTTTTTTCTCATCATAAAGATGAAAATTCACTGCACATTTTGAAGAATACTGTTTTTCCTCTTTTTTTTTGATGTCAAATTTGTAAGTAGCTTATTTTCACACATGTGTATATGTGCATATGCCTGTAAGCAGTATTACAAACATGCAGTTCAGTTTATAACAACTAATGCTCCACCTGGTCTAAAACTTGGGGAGACATTCATCAGAGCTTGAAACGCGGACGTGAAGGGAGAATACACTGTAAGAGCAAAATCACCCATTTGGGAATTCACAGCTTTCTGGCTGGAATTTCTGATCCTTTGCTGGCCTTTGAGATGTGAAGCATGGTCTGTTCAGCAGTTAAAGCTTTTTCAATTTAGGATGATGAATTTCTGAACAACCTGACAAAACTTAATGCAACTTTTCCGACTTACATTGTAGGACTGTTGATTTAAGTGATGGAAATACCACCTGGAACATTTATTTCCTTTATAAAGGGACTTATTTGCAGCCAAAAACAGTGCACAGGTGGGCATTCAAAGAGATATATGAAAGTTCATACACTCTGTTTACAACTTAGGATGGCATAAATCTGGCCTGCAGTAGTTTCGCTGAAGTCCCGACAGCCCTGTGTAATCTGTGTAGTATAAAGAATGTGTGGATTAATGCTGGAGAATTAGATGCTATCCTTACCTCAGAGCAGCTGTAATTCCACTGCTGCTGGAAGATAATAGTTTTGAGATCAATTACTTAGACTTTAGGCCACAGGTATGGTGATTTTAAGCTCATTTTATGATGGCTGGGAGACCTACTTTTAGTTTACAAATGTCAAATATGTCACTATTTTCTGTCTTCAGGTGGTTTGATAGGTAAAAGACAAAGCTATAAGGATTAAAAATAAATAGCGTAAAACAATGCATGATGCTATTTTTAACTCATGTTTGAGGAAGTCATACAGTGCTTGCACTCAAGTCACTTTATTATCACTGATTTTTCAGTCTTTGTCAAAAGACTCAGTATTTCCCAATTAATCCCACATCTGTGATTACTGTATGAGATAAATTTAACACGCATATCTAGCAGTACACATGATGTGTACAAATACATTGATGCCAGCCAATCTGAATTTCGTAATAATACGAATGCAGAGAAAAAGAGGAAAAAAAAATCATAGTGAAGAGGAATAAATGACCTTGATCATGTTAGGATTTATAACAGCATATAGTGATATGTCCCATAGAATAGTTATAACCAACTGATAGGAACAATGATAAAATTCTTCAAAGCAAAAACATCTCTGTTACACTGGAGGAATACTCAAGTTGGACAGGCTCACTTGGATCTTTCACGGAAGAAGAAAATTTTAAGTGCTTTTCTCTCCTGGTTTTGCAACTTGACTTTATGACCATCCCTATGTCTTATTTGGGAGGCTGCACTGCAACTACAAGCCCAAGAACTATGTTCTACGAGTGGATAGAAAGACCACAGTTTTTGAGTGCACAGAAGAAAGATCTGCGTACTGGTCAGTGACCATCACTCTTTGGTGCCTACCTACCTTAATAAAACACCTCCTATTCTATAGAAATGTTACAAATTCTTTGAATCTTATACTATACACTTATATCAGCCTCCTTTGTAGCTTAATGGAAGTTTATTTTAAATGTGTTGTTTTAAATGTGTTTAAATAGACTGTTTATCCACTTACGTAAGTAGTGTTAACATCGAACCTCTGGAAGAATTGAAAAACATCACCTGGCTTGAGCAATCTGAAAATTTCTTGATTGGTGATTTTTGTGTCCCCATAGATCTCTGTCATTCTGATTTTCATTAATCAGGTTGTTCATGTAACAAATTATTTGAGTTTTATATAGTGTTCTATTTATGAAGTATTTTACCCACCTGCACATCCAGCTGGTGATTACTACTGACAATATTCAAGTTCACGCAGAGATTTGCTACCTAGAAAATATACTGTCACAGAATACCATGACTGATGTTGAAATTACCCACCGCACAGCTAAAGCCCCCTTAATATCCTCTAAGAAGAAAATTAGGCTTTTTTTGACAAGACTTGTTTTCTGTGTAGTTGTTGATTGTCAGCTGACAGAGAAACAGTACTTTGAATTGGTGGTTATGTGTTACTCAGAACTAATGTCAGGCTAATTTTGGTTTGGGATTTTTTTTTTTTTTTATATTCCTTCTGAATATTGAATATTCAGGAAAAGCAACTCGACATAATATTGTTATGATCTGGCAGGATTGGCTTGCTTGATACAAGTCATGGGCCGTTGCAGGGGCTGCTATGGTTGGGAAGAGTTGAAAATACTTTCCTTTTACACCCTTATTTTCTGTTCCTTTGCCCTCTCCTTTTCCTTTGCATAAATCTATGCCTGTAACTTTTGTATCCTTCAATTATTCCAGAATGTCATTCCCATCTTTAATGTACTAAAAACTGACTCCAGTGAGTTTAGAGCTCAAATGAATGTGAGAACTCTGAGGTTTAAGTTGTGAAAGGCTGCTATATGAAACAGGATGCCCTTTATAGTGTTTAATGCCTTATCTAGGTATGGTTTGGAAAAAGTAATAGCCATGTGACACAAATAAAAAGCATTTACTGAAAACCTTTTTTCTGTATCATTATGAATAACTTTAATACCCAATTCTCCTGAAGTCTTTTAGGAAATTTTTTTCCCTCATGCATAGACTTCTTTGTATAGTGTTAATGCTGCCAGTTATTGATTTCCTTTTTTTCATGGGTATCTTTTCCTTCCACATAAATTTCCTTCAATTAGAAACTCCCGTTTTCTTTTTGGTACTATCTACTTCCTTGTTTGTCTGTTTCTTAAAAATATATATTGTTCATTTCATTTCGTTTCTTCCTCAGACTGGGCTTGTACTCACAGTTACCATCTTTCTTTGCAATAAAAATGGTAAAACTCCCACTTCTATTCACATTTGTGTTTACTTTTCAATGAATTTATTCTTGAAAAATCAGCTGTCTGAAATAGCAGCACTGTGTGAGAGTCTCTTCTCTTTATCCATACTTAATGCAACCAGGAAAGGATTTTTGATTCTTGGGTAAGGACTAATCTAATCCCTCTTCCACTTTATTCCTTAAAGAGTGACCATTATGGTACATGGTTAGTAGACCAAAACAAAGTTAAATAGTGAAATGTGATTTGACTACAGTCCCAACTCGAAGAAACTCAAGTTACAAAATCAGTGACATTTCAAGATACATTTTGAGAACCAGGTGGAAAGAATCTAACCCCTGTGAAATTCAGGGGTTTTGTGTGTTGTGGAAAAAAATTGCACTGATCATAGTGACTCTGAAGACAGAAAACACAATCTGGAACGTTGTCTTCAGTCACTACCTCTGATCACTGAGGATATCTTTTATGCATTTCATATAGAAGGATATACACCCACACTTCAGTTTTCTCTTTCTAATTTACAAATTCACATGAACACATGTGTAAACACAATGTGGACCTCCAGGACATGATGTGAGAGCTTGCAGAAGCTGTATTGCCTCCCTATTAAAGATGCAAGTAGAAGTGGACACTGCCATACTACTTTTTTTCCTCTTCTGTGGATCACCTCACCTTGGCTAGACTGGCTGGATTGTTTGCAGCAACAAACCCATTAAGTTAATTTAGGAAATATAATCTAAAAGTAACACAGGTCAATAACAGACTGCGGCTGCTGCAGTCGTCTCATCAAGAGAAGGAGATTTGTGTTCCTTAAGTATATTTCTTACATTCAATGAGTCCTAAAGCTATGACTTGAGTGACAGAGCTGTTAAATTTCATCTTGTTTAGGGCTGTACTTACAAGCGCTGTCTGTAAGTACAAACACGACAACCAGTGGCCATGGTGGTATGACTACCAGTTTGCATACATCTCAGCAATTATTACAGCGCTGTACAAACTTTTTGGAACATTCTTTAACATTCGGGAGCAAGCATGAAGACCAAAGATAACGTGGGAAGAAGAAAAATTGTCAGTCAGAAGAGAATGATGCTTGTTTAGTGCATGACTGATATAATGAATTTTCTTACTACTGAAAACGCCTGCCCTCTTATAACACCTTACTGAATGTCCCTGCCAGCAGAAAGGTCAGGTTATAAGATGTGACTAATACTATTGTCAAAGAGCTCATATATTTCAATGCCATTTTTATTGTGCCTTTTGTTTGGCACATATTGGGTGAGAGCAACATGATTTTTCATCCGTTTTAAAAAGTAGATAATGGATAGTACTCGTTTAGAGGCACAATATTTTCATTAAAAGCATTCTGTGCTAGATGGATCATACCTATCTGTTTTCTCTTTTTTTTTTTTGTCTTTTTTTTGTAGCTAGTTGCTTAGGGACACCGTACTACTGACAAAGAAAGATTTCCCAAACAAGGTAATGTACAGAAGCCTCTGGGTAAGTCAAGTACTTCTTCCCTATTCGTTCTGCTTCTGAGACAGTATATGTATTGCTTACTGTCTTGACAGGCATCTTTTCTAAAAGTACCCTGAAGACAGTACATCAGGAAATATCAGGTCGTGTGGGTAGCCCCTTCGGTACGCTAGCTGAAGGGGGTTACTTCATAATGGTAGTGTCACCATGATTGATATAAAGACATCTTCTATGTGAAGGCAAGTACTTGGAAGATGCCTACAGGTGTCCACTGTAGATAAATCACATCCTTATTTCAAGCCAGTTTTACTGAAGAACAGGACTAGAGAACGGTTCGCTGTGGTGCCCAACGAGATAGAAGTGGTTTTTGCGAGATCCGCATTCAATTACAGAAGACCTAAAAGTAAGAAGAAAGAGCAGCTATTCTGTCCTGGAGAAGCATATGAACACTTTTGAGCTTAGAGATCCCACAAGGAATATTGTATGTACTCTTATACCATACCAGTTAGAAAGAGAAACATGAAAGTCCTGGATCCAGCCTGAAGAACAAAGTTTAATTTGCAAACAGCCCTGCTGACACATACAAACATAACCTTGCTTAGTCAAAGTTTGTTTTTCTCTCTGGGCGAAGCAAACTAAGTTTTGTTATCTGTTCTTTTTTGTTCTATTTAAGGAAGGAAGGAAAGCTAGTGAGACAGGATGCTAAACTAAAAAATATCCTCTCTCCTGCTTCCAACTTATGAAAAATTTTCTATGCAGACGTGTGGTTTTTATGTGCAACATTTTTCTCTTCTCCATTATTTGTTCCACTGGTATCTATTACCTAAAGCAATGCATGTGCAGAGTATGAAGGGTAGAAAATATTGCATATTGCAACATTTTATAACAATGGTACTTACAAACACTATAATTGTCTATTATAATCTACTTGAATTCACACTGCATTAGAATAATCCCTTGAACTGTAGCTGTAGTAGAACAGTGATTTACAACAATGCTACAATTTTCTGCTATCAATCAGGATTCAGCTATTGGTCCAGTGGGGTGGGGATTCAGGTACTTACTGACTTAATTTTTCAAATTACTCCCCTCCTACCTGCCATTTTGATGCCTCCAGACGTCCAAACACTTTTGTCTGAAAAGCAGGATGTATGGGAGTGTGGCAAAATAATTGAAATTCATACATAACATTCTCTTTTTATTTTGTAAGTCATACTATTCTTATATTTTGACAGCAGAGAATTTTAAGCTGAAAGGGCTGTTCTGCCCTGAGGAGACCTTGTTGACATTACTACAATAAAGTGGTCCTAACTATAATCATGTTAATATCAAACTAGGCATTAAATACAAACTGTTGTTTCTCTAAAACCCAATATATTCAGTTAGGCAGTACTAATAACAATAAAAATTCTTTTCTTACTTGCAAATTCAGTTTTACCCTTTTGTTAACTCAATAAATATTTCACCTTGTATACTTAACTGGTTTTCTTGGTATACATGTTTAAGAATTATAGAAGTGGCCAGTACAGAGAACGGATTTCTTTTGGAAACTGAACAAAACCCATCATATTTTACGCATTTTTTAATACTAGATAAGCAGCCATCCATGAACCTGATTTTGGTTTGTCGAGACAAACTTGTATTTCAGCCTAATCTAGCTCATAGACCTTTTGGTAAATCAGATTAGAGAAAAAGAACTGCAGTGTGAGAGTTCAGGCTGGAGAAGAGAGGGTTTGTAATTCAGACACAGCCCTTCGCAGAGGTGAGAGTGGTGGCCAGAAAACTGTCAAGCAAAGTAGGGAGACAGAGCTCCAGCTCCCATCCCACAGTGCTTACCTGACCGAGGAGCAGGACTTACCTGAGCAAAACCCAAGGAGACAACAGAACCAAAGCACAAGGTACATTTGGCAGCAGCTGAGAAAGGATTTTCAGATATATGGTAAAGAAGGTCTGGTTTGAAAAAGGGAAGGGAGTCTACACATGGTCAGAGAAGACCATGAAGTGCAAATTCAGATACTGCCTTTCACTTTCTTATGCTCTTGGTCTACCTTCGGGCCATCCAGAAAAACCTGGAGTCAGTTCTGGAATGAGACCACAAAGTCATAATGGATCATTTTAATACAGAAAATTTCTGAATAGGTTTAAAGTCTTCTGTAATGAATCTTAATGATGACTGGAGGGAGGTGCTAATGAGTGTGAAATGGAGCCTGGGATATAGAGACTCCCCTGTTAATGTGCTGAAGTGGAAGCTACTACAGTAATGGAAATGGCTGTTAATTATGCAACGCTGGCCCTGAGATCTGAACTACTATTTAACTCTTCTCACTCACTCTAAACTTCTATCTTGTTATGATTCCTTGCTGGGAAACACTGTATACTTTGGGACTACTTTTTTGGATCATATTTTCTGAAAGTGGTCCTGCAAATCAAGATGTATTATAAGAGGCTACAAGGAAAAAATACCTAAAAAACATTTACCCATGGAATTTGGAACATTACAGTGGATATGACTGTTCAAATTAAATACTGTGTAATATGTTGTGCTGTGGATTACTGGAAAAAATGGAGTCTTCTGGAAATGAGTCCTTTTTGTATGTTTACTTTTATCAAATCTTAATTGTTCAAAGGGAAAAACAGATTTTATAAAAGTAAAACAGAACAGAAATGTAAAAATTGCAGTCCTCATTAAGATAAAAAAAGACTCTTCACTCATAAATGTTGAAGATAAACCATTCTGGTCTTTTATCTTTTGTTGAAAGCAGCAGCTTATCAGCTTTGTTTTGCCCTCTCTGCTTTTCTTCATTCTACACAAGAAGTCAACTTCCCTAAGGTATTTGGCCAGCCAGTGGAAAAAAAAAAACACAACATTTTTCCATATCAACTTTACTCTGTTCTTACTCTGCACATTTCTAATCATTTTGTTTTTCTGTTACAGCATACAACACTGAAAAATCTGAGCAGTTCATTCCAGAAGAATTTGTGGGAGCAGCTCTACATGGCTTTAATCAGAGTGACTGTCCTTCACCCATCTTCAATTACTTTTAGATTGAACAAACTTACATTGTCAAAAGAAAATTGAAACTCTCAGATGTTGTAAAAAAATGCTTATTTCATAAAACTTCAACAAAAAATACTAATTAATAAAAATATCAATTGGCCTAGGCCTGTCTAGATTTTCTTGCCTAGAGTTGGATTCAAATTGCAAAGGTCTACAAAGCAGCTCTATGTTTGATTTTAAGAGGCTTTAGTTCTGCAAAGTTTAGATTCTAAGGAAAATTTTTCCAATACTGTGAAACGTGAATCACTTACAAAATAGGAATCTTCAGAGAGGGGAAACCAGAAAGACAGGAAAGTATAAAATTGTCCCAAACATACTGTATCTGCATATTTTAGTCCAGATTAAAGATGCTGCCTTCTCAAAAGGACCAGTTACAATTTTTTGCGATATCTCAAAAGGATTCAATTACCTTTGAGTGGCAGGGCCATTTCAGTATGATGCTGCTACTGAAATTAGCTTTCCCAGATAAGAAAGTGGACTGATGGAACTTGATTATTGATAGAGCGTAAAAATGGAGTGCTTAGCAGAGTCTCTGGAAAGGTATGCCCCAATATCTAAGGGAGAAAAAGATCCTGACTAGAACTGACTCAAAACTGTGCTTTTCTATGTCTGTCAAAGAATGTTTTGGGGAATTGTTTCAGTTGAAAACTAGAATGTTTTCTTTTGAATTATATTGAATTATTGTCATTTGCAAGGCAGTTTTACTGGAGCTGTTAGATATAGATACACATGTATTTTTCTTCCATATGCTGGACTATACAGTGACAGCTTAATTAATCAGCTAATCATTGCTCTGAAAGTGGTTCGATGACAGTCATTCTCCTCCTATTCACCTTTACCTAGAAGCTTCGGCAACTGTGACTGGAAATCTGCAATGAAACATTAGGCCTATTGAGCTGATGAATGTCCCTCCGCTCAAAGTCACTATTAACCTAGTCTACAATTCCTTCCATGGTAATCTGCTTAAGGGTAGTCATAATGGTCAGAAAAACACTGAACAATCCAAGAAGAGGGAATGCAACACAGTACGGAAATAAACATTCCTTCTAAAATTGTCAGTCCTAGTTCCTGAAACATTTGGACTATATACATTTAGCTTATAACATATGCATGATGAAACCATTTAGAGGGTCTATAACAGCATTTCTATGTTGTGTTTTAAGGCAAAAAGACTAGTCTATAAGTATTTTTATTAATTTCTTATCAATAATAACAAAAGAAGTTAAAAATAAAGACAGATATCTGAGAAAAAAAACCAAACTCAGATTCGAAACTGGTGATATACTGGTGCCAGAATTTAGTGATGATGGAAAATTTTTACTGTCCACAGTTCTTACTACTGAAACATTTGGGCATAACCACATCACTCAGAACTGGCAATCAAAGATGTCCAAGCAAGGAATTACTTTTTACTTCATAAATTTTTTTTTTCCTGCTTCTGATACCATTGACTCTGTCTTTTAAATGAATCTATAATTTATTTATTTTACTTTGCTATGGGAATTTGTGTTTTTTTGTGTGCATACTTTGTATCTAAGTCTCTTCCATTACTTTTTGCTGTATCACAAGGTTCTTATCTCAGCTTCTCTCTTATTCAATGTTGATATAATGTATTGTGCCACTCAGAAAGATCATTCAGTCTTTTTATGACTTTTATGCATATGATAAATCACCCTGGATGACAGTTTTTCCCAGTTCAGAGCAGTGCTCTCTTCCATCCCTGCCTACTTTATTGATAAGTATCACTGGATGAAGAGCTGGCAGAATCCCAATCTGGCTGAAAATGAAATAGTACAAATGAATAGTTCAAAATGTAAGCTCAATACTGAAAGCACGTTTTTTAATCTCATTTTCTGTTCAATAACTAAAGAAACATTTAGAACTTTCAAGGAACACACATTCTGGACTATAGTATTGCTTCATTTTACTATTATTTTGGAGAAACAATTTTAAGATGGTAAAGATTGCAGAGTTCCCACAAGATGACATAGCAGTAATAGTATTTTAAATATTTAGAATGGTAGGATTTAAACACGTGTTGGATAAATCAGGCTTTTACTTGTGTGAGAAGGTGATCATTCTCACAACGTGGAAAGAAAAAGATTAGCAGGAAATTTTTTCATGTAAAACATTTAAAAAACAGTCTCAGAAGGATGGATGGCCAATTTTGTATTGACTGGATGTGCAGCGAGCCATAAAACATTTGTGTGACTTTCCTGAACATGAAGTTAATTGTACCTGTTTGCCTCATTGCCACCAAGTGTTCTTGAAATATGACCACAAAATGTCATCGGGATATAAAAGTACCATTTACATTCAGCTCTGGAGAAGTTCAAAAGATGCGTCATTTGGTGACAAACATTGAATGAAATAACATTTTCAAAACCTTCAGAATTTTGAAAATATTTTTGTCTGATGGAATAAAAGTGTGGCTTATTTAGCCTTTTTCTTCTGTTTCTCATAATCTTTGTTTTAATATGAAGAAACTATTAATTAGTAAAAAATGTGAGAATGGTGGAGTGGATTAAATAAAAAAATCTTTAAAATCATCTTTTTTTGTTTTGCATTAAAGTTAACTTTACTTGGGATTTCCTTTTTTTTTCCCCCCCCATTTAACTCAAATTCTGGGAAAGGATATCTCTTTTCAGTGTATTTCATCTTACATGTAAACCTTTTCTCGTACACCAGAATCAGACAGCGACACCAAAAATGCAATTACTAATCCGATCAGTGTGAATTTCTCTCTTTCCCCATCTGTTGCCTCTCCTGTGTTTGTCACCATAACTTGGTTAACTGTCTGAGGTGGAGGAGGAGACACTGTAATTAGGAAGGTAGGTGCCTGGCCATGGTAATTGCCAGCCTGCCTTTCCAGCTACCAAAATCCCCTTCTGCATCCTCTGCATGCACCAGGAGGCAAACAAATTACAGAGACTTGAATTGGTCCAGCTTTAGTCAAGAAGTATAAGTGGTTAAGCAGATCTGTTTGGGAGCCAAAAAGAAATACCAAAATGGTATGATTATTTTTAACCAGTGACAGTGATGGGTCCCCACGCATATTTAACACAAGACACTGATGTTTTCTCACAAGCACAAAGATTAAAATAGTGCTGTCTCAGTGTTTACTATATTAATATGCTTACAATCAGGGGGTGAATATTTAGCTGGTATGTCAGAGGCAAGTGAGAAATACAAGACCACCAATCAAAAAAAACTTTGTGAAAAAGCAGTAGTCATGGAAAACAGTGGTGGCATTTGGTCAGAAGGTGGATTTCTGAAAATAAAAAGTGATACTATGACACAAGTGTGGTGGTCGTCCATAAATTTACTATAACCTGGAGGCCTCTCAGGTGCTAGATATTTGCACATACCTTGGTTAATACCTTCTCAAAGGCTCCGGTTAAACTGTTGGGATGCACATCCTTACTCAGACGAAGCATTTCAACTGTGGCCACAGCAGCCTACTCCTCCTTCCTCTTTGTGACAAGAAAGGCACTAAAATCTGGTTATCAGCTAACACTTTGATCTAAGGAAACTGTAAGTGTCTTTACAGGGAGCACAAGTACTAACTAGGCTGAGCTACCTGGAGAGAAGGTCAGCTTTCAGCGCAAGGGCAGGCAAGGGAAACAGTAGCTACTCACCTGGGAACAGCGATGCTGATCAGGGAACAAGGCATGCTTGTGTAAGTCATTAAATCTTATTCCCTCTCAGATTCTGAGGGCATTAGGTTAAGAAAGTAATCAGAAATACTTGACCCACCGCGGTTATGTGGTGTATGGGTACAGTAGGCAATTACTCAGTGTAGCCACAGAGCTTTCAGTGTTTTCTCATCCTAAGCTCCCTAATGCTGTTTCCCTTCTGTTACCAGGTTTCAGTTTTGTGCAAATGCGCGGAAGAAGTGTAATAGCTGGTCAGGGACAGTACACCAGTCTTATGATCAGCTTCATTTAATATTGTATCTTAAACCACCTTTCTGATTTCAGAAAGTCCAAACCTATCAACACACCTTAGCGTGGCAGATTTTCTTAATACGTTTCAGCACAGAGGTTACCTGGCTGTTCTAGGAACTGTAGTCAAAATGGCTTTAGTTTGAACACCAAATCCAGGAGTTTCTATATTCCAATTTAAACATTTATAGCATTTCAATCATTTCTAACATTATTATTAAACTAATAAATGTTTTAGTAGCTCGAAATATCTCCAGACTTAAAACCCAGTGTTAGGTCCATATATTACAAACAACAACAACTGAGCTGACAAGTAGTGAGTTAAATAGAATTAATTTCCTCTCAGCTTCCCAGTGAAATCATAAACCAATCAGCCTTTTTTTCCTCATGTTATATGATAACAAAGTCCCACAGTGAAATTATTTCCTTGTAAATCATTGCAGTCCATCCATTATGCTCAAGAAATATGGGGTTTTTTTAAATGGGTAGTATAAAATCAAAAAAATACGTACTGTTTTCCATCTCCTGATATCTGCAGCAACCCCTGGGCTGATCTAAGGCACGGAGCTTCTAAATACTAGATGATTTTTAAAAGCTAATGAGTATTTATTTAACAGAATATGAAAAAATAATCCGAATAAAAAAGAGGGAACACAGCAGAGATACAATAAAAAAGCTTCTATTTCTCTAGCCAAAGTTGATTACCACACACATACATATTTTACCATTAATTAAAACTTACTTATATTTATGAGTAATCACTAAATAAAAAGATAAAGATGGTTTGTCTCACTGAAGGTGAGAGAGGTGTTCTTGTTCCTAATCAGAAACATCCAAATTAAATATGGAAGGAAATCCCCTGATCCATTCAATTTGGTGAGTAAAACTGCAGAGTAAAATACTACAATATTTTAATATTTTCTTTATGGGTGTACTTTATTGACTGTAAAACACTGTCCTGTCCTAGTGACTTGAAATAAGAAAATTATTTGATCTTTTGATTTGATCAGAGAAAATATTGAAAAAGAATACACTGGAAGGAAGAATGAAAGTCAATACATTGGATCAGCTACATTTCCTTCAAGAAACTTCCAAAACTTTTACTGCAAGAAACAGTTACCTCTACACATCCTGGTGGCCAGCTGGACTCATGGAACCACTGTGTAGCCATGTCAGAACCTCTTCCTGATGTCTTGTTTAAGCTTGAATAGTGACTGAGAAGTAGCAGACTAGAGTTCTTGCTCTCTGAAGAAATTTTTGTGAGATTTTTCTCTCCAAACATAACTAAGAGTCTCCAGAATGAAAAGTCTGTCATTCTCATATCCACGTATAACATCTGCAAGTTCTTTGACTTGATTGGTACCTGCAGCTGTACTTTTTAAACACTGAGGCTAGAGTTTTTAACTGGTAATGTAAGGTGGATGTTGCCACACCAGAAAAGCTTCCTGATTGTAAACAACATGTTTTGCTTTGTGCAATGACACATATACAACACCTCATAAAAAAATGTAATATTCTTTCAAGATTTGATAAGAATTATGGAAAGGTAAAGGTTCTCCTGTCTCCTTTTGATACTTTATTAAATTCATGAGAGATAATATTGTTTCTTTGATAACCTGTGTTCATGTTTGTTCCAAAGTTTAATTTCCTAATAATTTCTGAGAACATGAAGTCTGAACAACAGAAATCATTTCCTTTCCTTTCCATTGTCACGTGTAGTTTTATCTTACCTGAAGCTACACTTTGACAATATCACTGCTGCCCTCTTAAGAGGGCAGCATGCAAGTGCCTTTCTCCCCTAAAGGGGAAGGTTATTAAAATTGTGCCTTAGAAAGAGATAGTCTTTCTGGAGGTCTTATGTAGAGAAAGATCCACAAAAAAAAAAAAGTCTCGAACTCTTGAGCTGGAACATATTGCTTTTTCGGAAGTTCTTGCTCTTCTACCTGGATTGGTGTGAAGGGATTTACTGAAGATCTGCCTCACCCACCCATATGAAATCCTTTTTCCCCAGGCACTGCAGAAAATTATTTCCTAAAAGGTTAGAACGTAGCAAGAAAGACTTCTGCTTCATCTTTTATGTTCCCTTCATCTTTTGTGTGGACTCCACAATGCATATTGAATAATTAATAATCCATTTCAAAATTGAATTCAGAACAGTTTCTGTTCAAGATTAGACCAAAAAAAACTTTGTGCTGTTATCTTGCTTACTTTGCCAGTCCATTCACTGAGCAGAGCTTCTTCCATGCTGTACTAAATATTCCTCACTGTGAAATGGTGATAATAAACTTACTGTATATTTGTTCAGTTTCAGCTCCAGGTTAAAAGATTCTCTTTATCAAAGCCCAAAGAAATGCCTCTGGAACTCTAATACAGAATAGCAAAAAATGAAATGAATACTTCCACGTTATCTATGGATCATCATACTTGTCTAGCTGTGACATCAAGTGATAGGAGAGATTAATTTGGTTTAGTGAAGCCAAAAATATTCATATTACCAAAAGACTACTGAACATCACTGAAAACTCACTGCTAAGTAAGGAATTTGGACATTGTTTTTAAAGCTTAATAGAATTTAAAATACATTGACTAAGATTTCTCTTTCTGGGAGTCTGCCCAGTGAATTTTCACTCTTTTTGGTTGTCAAACATCTCACTACCTTATAAATTATTTGCAAGGTGCCTGGAGGTGCAGTTAAAGAGGGCAAACGTGTGTTATGAATGCATGTTCCTTAAAGCTCTGCTAATGAATTGGTTTCCCTGTAGGGTACAGGAGCCAGTACTTCAGTCTAATGAAAGGAAAGCATTAAACTTCAAGCATCTTTTTAGTAAGAATAATACCACTTTTTACACAAAATTCTGAAGAAAGCCGAGGGAAGAGTCTGATCCTGTTTCTCTACTTGCCTGAGTCACTCCCTCCTTCAAAACAAAACAAAACATGAACACTCGCCTGTAAATGTGAATGGAGGAGGTCAGGGGGAGGCAGACAGCGTGGGTTTGTTTTATGTCTGGAAGCATCGATACTTCAGGGATATCTATTACTCTGATGCTGAGGTCCTCTGGCTGTTGATTTCATTTCAAGGTCCGCTGCTGTAGCGGCTGCTGATTGTTCAAAAAGGGGCCTCCTGGAAAACAAAACCAAAATCAAAACCACAATAAACCCAGAGGGGAGTGTATGGAAAGGATTCTCAGAATTTTATACAGGATTCCTTTCCTTTCATGGGTTGTGTTAATTCAGAAAAAAATTTGCATAGCTGGATGACAGAGGTAAGACTAGCATCTAGTCTCATACTCCCAAATGAAAAGCAGTATCATTGATAAATGCATGCTGCCATGATATAGTATTCATAACAGCTTCATGTACACAGTTTTCCACTGAGGATTCAGTGGCTCGGATATTTATGTCCCAATTTGCTCTTATTCAAGCACTTTTTTTTTTTGCCACCAAGTGACTAACTATCCTCTTTGATTTGGGAATTCTTCAAGTCTGCTTTATTATTACTTTGAAGAAGCCAGTCCCTTAGAATTCACATGTTTATTGAAGATAGTAAAGGTGTTAAGTTCTGAACAACATTCTTGCTTAGTACTGTGACTAACAGCTACGTTCATGCAGATATATATTACTGTTTTATAAAAATACCTCCAGATTGCTGAGTCATTTTCCCCCATCTCTTTCACAGACAGAAATATTTCAGACTTGACCATGCCCAAACTGCTATAATTTTTTTTTCCTTGGAGTCTTCAGCTAATAAATCTTATTTTCAGTTTCTTCCTGCTGCTATTCAAAATTTTTTCCTATGCAGCTTAGTCTTCAATTCTTCCATTTCTTAATTCTATTTGTTTGAATTCCCATTCCAAACTGAGAACACCAAGCACACGTAACGTTCCTTCTTATAAAGCTGTTTCTAAGAAATTGTTTGATGCAGAACAGCATCACTACTGCTGCATTTATTACTGATAGGCATAGGTTGTGGTTTAAAAAGTTGCTCAAAGTGCACACACCACCATAGAATATGCTCAGTTGGGTTTTCAAGGCAGAATTTTTGAGGATTAGCTCTAGTGATAGGAGACACAAAGTCAGAAAGAAGTATTCATGAAAATGGCTAGTAAAGAGTGAAGAAAATGGAAAGGAAAAAACAACAGTTGTCATGGTATATGTAGAATTCATTCCTCATTAATTAGTTAATGAGACGATTTATTCTGCATATGTAATGCCGCATCTTTTCCTTGCTTATGTGTCAGAAAGACTCCAGTTTGTTCCAGTAACTCCATGAACCTAAAATAGGAGTGTGTGATAAGTTACTGTCACACGTGATAACACACTATCTAGTCAACAGGGAGCGCTAGAAATATTCTGTGTGTAACAGGAAGCACATGATTCTGAATCACTCTCCAAGTATCTGTTTATTAAAATTTGGAGATTACTCAGACTTCCAACCCTCATTTGTGAGCTAGGTGGGCTAAATCCAAGCTAAAAAGCTTCATGGATAACTTGCATCTTCACAAAGAAAATGGAACACAGAAAGGATAGAAATCCAGGGGAAAAAGAGAAATTATGTAAACTCATAATATTTTTTCAGAAAATCATCTAAGTGCAATATTCAATTACAGGATATGACTGTCAGATAGGGTGTAGCTAATAGCTCTAACAGATCTACAGAATTTTTCACGTTATTATATCTATTTAAAAAAAAAAATCAAACACAAGTTTTCAAGACCAGCAAAGCAAAGATAAGATGTTGGACATCCCTTCAGAATAGCCATGTGCTATTTCTTTCTCTTTTTTTGGTTATCTTGTATTTGAGGAAGAAGAGCAACAGAGCGTAGGGCAGTTCAGAAGCAGAAGCCCTAAAGCAGCTGGAAGGCACCAGGCAGCAGCTTTAGAACAAGCTCCCAAAAGGCAGCACTCTAGGAACCCAGCAGTGTGGTTTAACAGGAAATATTAATCCAATGGTTTTGACTGACTTAAAACAATGAAGGATCTCCAGCTGTTTTATGAACTCAGTAGTATTCTGGATCATCAGATACTCCAAAAATATTTATAGCTTTTCTTCTTGTGCAAGCAGTTTCCCACCACAGTCTCTCCTTCTTCACACTACAGACATCCAGAGAATTTTGTTCCTAACAAGCATGATTTGATTTCCCCTGCAGTTACTGCTCACACTGGATATACTTCCAGCCTGGAATAGTGTATAACGCAGAGATAACTGAGCTAGCCAAGACCTAATCAAATACCATGCAGCAATTTTCAGCTCACCCCCAGTCATAATTTGCCTTTCTAGGCTGACTTTAGACAGATTTAAGTACCTTTCTTTTCACTGACATGGTTAGACTGAATTTAAACTGTAATGGCAACATCTGCATGCATCTGAGTAGACTTACCATTTCAGATTTTGACTAGTTTAAGAATTTGTGTAACACTCTGTTTCAGTGATACTTTCAGTGTGTGATCTATGGCTACAAGAAACAGCAAATCAATTTTGAGGATAACTTGTTTTCAGGCATCTGAGGAGAAGTGAGATTCCATTAACTCCATCAATCACCTCCTGAATCGTTTTCCCCTTAGGAATGGTGAAATAACTTGGTGTCCTGATAGATGCTTAGGGCCAACACAGAAATAAACAGAAGGGAAAACCCAGAACAAAACATTTTTGTGGTCACTACTATTACAGGAAAAATGACTCGTTAGCTTTCTGATCCATATCTAGATTCAGAGATTATTGTATTATATGTATATCTACATGTATTTCTCTGTCTTTTGATGAAAATAAAGCCGGGTAATCACATTTCTGTTGATATCTGAGGTGATATTGGCAGACACCTCATATCTGTTTGGCTTCCTGGCCTGTGCCCTTCTTGTTTATTCATCCTTGAGCATGGCACAGCCCAAAGCCTATGCATTGCTCATTTCCTATTTAACTCTTGGAAGTTACACATACCGTAAATTTCTTATTGATATTGCTGACTTCTAAGTAAAAATAGAAGCCAGATGATTACATAACAGTTTAAGATGCTGGGTTTATCTCAGTTAAGTAGATAATAAGACACCTGCATCTAAGCAGACCTTATTTTTCTTCTTCTCTATTATTGTTCTCTGGTAGGGAGAGACTATTCATAACCTCTTCACAATCTACTTTATCACAGGTGGTTGTCACTGCATGGAAAGAGGAGAGATGCAGAAACAAGAATGATTTGGATGTCTGGAAAACATACCCTGTTATTAATGAAAAGGACACTTATTTCTGCATTTCAATGCGATTACTAAATTACCTTACAGGAGCAGAAAAAGTGATATCTAGAGACAATCTCAGTTTGTACTGAAGACAAACAACTAGAGTGAGTGAAGGAAAAGGAAGATTTCTACACCATTTTCTTTATTTGTACAGTATCTTATGCATAAAGAGATGAATCAAGCCAGAAATAATAGCAGTAGGAATAAGTATTTCTAATAAACAAGATCTGCAGCAGTTATCTCAGAGGACTGGTGAAATCTAGACATGCTGTCAGTTTTTCTTCTACTGAATTTCATATGGTTTTAGTCCTGAATTGTATTTTCACTTGCATGTTTTTCTTGCATTTTGATGATTAACCAAGGCTAAATTAAATACATTTTGGATTTGCAAATGCAGATTTACAGTAAGTGTGAATTTATTTTTCAGTACAGCATGTGTATAAATTGCAAACACCAATAATATACATGAAAAGATACTGTCTTACTACTCTGATAAAGCAGGCAAAAAAGCTTACCCTTTCAAAGACTGTGCAAAATTCCATTCTGCCACTCAATAAAAAACTGATCTTCCAATTTTTTTTTTTTACTAGGGCAACTTCTGCTCCTTTTTTATTACCAAAAAAGTGGAGGGGAACATAAAATTAATGCATGGGAATGGTCAATGACTCATGAATTATTACAGAACTTAAGGTTTTACAAATTGTGTGATTTAACTTAACATTCCAAGCAAAACATATAACTGATAAATCAAGCTATCTGTGTGAGGTTAACACCCTTCACAGATTTGCTGGAGAGACCAGTGAATAACTGGTTAGGGAGATGGAAATTAATTTTTTTTTAATAATAACTAATCACCTATTTTATATTTTTTTTTCTGCTTATCTCAGCTTTCTTGTGAACTCCCTAGTTATTTCTTTCCTTTTTCAGTCATGATATTGCTTTCTTACCCTTTCAACATAGTCTCATAAAATTGTGTTGTGCTTCAGCATTTTTTGCTTTCTCCAGTACCATCTGTTGCTTCCTTGCTTGTCTTTGCTCCTGTTAAGTATCCCACACAGTTCAGTGCTGTACAGTAAGTCTTTTACCACATATGGTAGTCACCCTGACAAATCTACTACTGCTCTGCATACATTAAGAGAGGGATAGCAGGAACTGGGAAGTAAGGTTACAAAGAAAGGCTAGGAGCTGGAATTCAGCTTATAAAAACCAGTACAGTTAGGGAGAAATATTAATAAAAAGGGAAAATTTGTGCAGCAAAAAGATTAACCTACTACACAGGTATTGAGTACATAGATACTCAAATATGAGATTTAAACCTTTTATATGATGGGTTTAGCAAGGAGGAAAGTTTTAAATGACTACTTAATACGTCTGTGAACCAGTAAATTACAGACACTGTAAAACAAAAGCTGCAAGCTAAGGAAATTACTCAGTAAACCACTGAGCTATTTGAGTCATTATCTGTGACTGACATAAATACTTTAAAAACTTCTGTCACTGATATGATTCCATACCTGTGCTGAACTGTACTTCTTCACTTTCATGTCTTTATCTTCTTTCCCATATGACTTTCTTTTCTCCTACTTCCCTCTGACTCATTTTTTCCACACCCAACTTTTTAAAGTCTGGTTCTGGAATCCTTTATTAACAACTACAAAGCACCCTCTCATTCAAGCCCCTCCTCCTAAAGCAGCCCTTCCTGCTCACAGTTAATAAATAATACCTACAGCTGTTCCATCAGAGCCATTTGCTCTCTATCTTGCCTGTGCTTGCCCTTTAACTCAGGTGAGAACAATGATGATATCTGGCAAGTGTCACTAGTCACAGGAATGGGGTCAACACCAGGTGGAGTCCAGACTCTGCCAGCTGTTTGTTGGCCAGGATAGCTCACCAGCTTGGTAGAGGTTCACCATTCCCTTCAAGAGCTGCAATCCTAAGAGATGAAGGTGTATGAGGAAAGTATGGTAAACACAATCTCAAGTTGTGCCAGGGGAGGTTTAGGTTGGATATTAGGAAAAATTTCTTTACCGATAGGTTTATCAAGCATTGGAACAGGCTGCCCAGGGAGGTGGTGGAATCACCGTCCCTGGAGGTATTTAAAAGCCGGGCAGACGTGGTGCTGAGGGACATGGTTTAGGGGTGGTTTTGGCAGTGTAGGTTTATGGTTGGACTCGATGATCTTAAAGGTCTCTTCCAACCCAAGTGATTCTGTGATTCTACGATCTGTGTGTAACAGCGGAGGTTCTGGGGATGCTGATGAGGATGTTGATAAGCAGGGCAAAATGTTGATACTCAGTGTAGAGCATGTATGAGTGGTGAAAGAAAAGGCATTTTGCCAGTAGAGAGAATCAGAGAAAGGTTCTCTCAAAAGACTGAAAAAGCAGTAAAATGGTACCTATCAGGAGAATGTGGAGCATTCAGGTAGAGGTGGCAGCGTGATGCAGAGATGTAGAATATTGATGTTCACAGAACTGGCATAACAACTATGTAAGTATGCGCGTCTTTCCACAGGACGAATTTTAACATGTCTAAACCTTCACTGGGTCCTACCTTTGTGTCAATACAGCTGTGCAAAGCATAGGTAAGACACTGACTTTGCACATGCATAATGGCTAATTAAGTCTTTTATGACAGAAGAGAAGAATGAAATGGCATATATCATGACCTAACTAAGGCTTTGTCACAATCACAATGCTATCCTCATTAGCAATCTAGGGCAACATGGTAACTGTCAAGAGAGTGTAAAACTGGTTGGATACCAACAGTCATTGACTAGCTACCGGGGGGTCACTGTCAAAATGGAAAAATTTATTGAATAACATTTGATCCTTGCCCTTCACAAAGTATGACGCAGAAGGCGTACAGAGCGCTTAGGCACCTAGATGCAGCTGTGATGACAATGAACAGTGCAGTTAGCGCGGTATCACTGTAGAAGCAGCAAGGGCAAAATAGCATAAGGTGGTTATCACAATATTCCCTCTGCAGATTTACTACGTGTTTTGTTCTTCCTCGCAACAAAAGCTGACAGAAACATTTGGCCATTAGTTCACCAGCTGAAGGGGGAAAATAAAGACACGCCATTGAATGTGTCCGCCTTCAGTATCTCTCTAGAATACTGTTAGTACATTGTGTATTTTGATGTTCTTTTAACTAGGTGACATTTTTGTTCCTTGTTGAAAAGGAATAAACAAGAGCATCAATAAATAGACATTAAATGATATAAAATAAAGTAAAAAAAACCACACTCCTTTCTTGTTTTATAGAGCATTAATGGAACTGAAAAACTAAAGTGAAAGTTTGGATTTCCCCCCTACCCCAATGTAAATATTGAACAAGTTTGCAGCCCTGCAAAACTGTCTTTTTTTCTTTTTTTCCCCCTGAGCTTTGCAATCTCATAAAAAATAATTGTCTCTTTCCCAGTTAGTTGTTCTAAAATCTGCTGGTAGATGCACCAATAAGCTGAATACGGCTTTAAATTAACAAGCAACTTATGTCCAAAACTTGGTGAAATTCTGCTGTATATCTTGCATTTCCCACAATTTAATAGAATTTCTATGGTGGTCTTAAAATGCAGTAAAAGTCAGTTTCCAAAAGTTTTATTTTATTTTGTAGGACATATGAAATTTTTTTATTTGTTGCCTACAGTGTGTAAATGGCTTGATGACACTGCAGTTCCCAGTCATTAAGGAGGCAGGACATGCAAGAGGAGGTATGACATGAAAACAAATCCAGGTTTCATCATGTGAATCCATTATGGAAGAGGTTTTAACTGCTGGATAAGTAAATAGTGATTTAAATGAAAGTAGAACTTGATAAGTGAGGAAAGAAAAGGCTTGAATAAAATTAGATCCATATAGAAAATATGTTTTAGCATGCAGAAGTTAATTGTCTAATTGGAGTAGCAAAATAAGCCATTAGAACAAAGATTAATTTATTTTTTTTTTAATTTGGCAAGCATGACAAAGTTGTGATGAGATGTCACAACGTTATTACTGGAATAAGAGGATGGGAACAAAGATTTACCAGGATTATGACAAAAAAAGGCTGAATTATATAAAGTGGAATAGTCCTACAACACTTAAATGTTTTTGTCCAATCCAATTTTGAATACATACTTTTTAATATCCCCCAAATCCATTCTTTTTTCTACTGTTTAGACGGAGATTGGTGGAAAATAAGGATGCCATCACTGAGGGTTTAAGGGTACCTGACTACCTCAAACTGAGTTAATAATACTTAGGACAATGTCTTAAAAGGGAGTCAGAGATACCCAAACAATAACCAGCTGAAGTCACCTCTTGTTTCATGGAACATTATTGAATAAAGCCCAGATAACTTTTGTACTGGCAGAACATTGCAATAAATCTTACAGAATACAATAAGGATCTACTGAAAATCCTGGTTTCAGATAAAAATACCTGGGTTTATCTTTCATGCAGTATTAAAAGAAGCTTTGTATTGCTATTCAAAATTAATTAATACACTCTTCCTTAGAATTTTGTTTGTGCAGAAAAGTATTTTCCAACAAACTATTAGAACAAAGCCAGGTGGAGCCTTGTAGAGGTGAAATAGCTCCTGGATTTAGCTCTGAAGCACATCTTGGCAGGTACCTCTGATCCAGATATTGTATCACTTCTTTTACCGCATAGTGAGGAATCACAAATATTTCTTCAGAGAAAACAGGTGACAGAGAGGAGTGGTGAGGAAAGAGACACGCTGAAACAGTTACAAAGAAATGAAAAATTAGCTGACAGTCATCCAACTTCACAGGCCACTGGAAAGCAGGTGGTGGTTTTGTTTGGGGTTTTTTCCCCCTTCAGCTGAGAGGCAAGCGTAAATGCCCATTTTGGTCAGAATTTGTGCTATGTATTGTATAACTTCATCAGTTTTCCTATACAAACTCCTGAGTTAGAGATCTAAAATAGTTTCTGGCTCAGAGAAGAAAGTCATCAGTTTAATAGTGGTTTATTAATGTGTGAATGTGCCCTTATTACCAAGGCCAAGAGTGGCAAAGGCACCATCAATTTTGCTTGTCTGTCCTCCTTCAGTTTAAGTTAGGGCTTAGTTAGGGCTATTGATTGACTGTATTATAATTGTGTCCTAATGCCTTCACAATCTCAACTTTCACTCTGAATTCCTGGGGCCTTTCCACAGTCCTCTCTGTTACCCACACAGAACAGCTTTCCTTTTGAGGAAAGGATCTTCCTGATCCCTTGTAGCAACAGTGTCCGCAACATGGTTTTATGTGTAAAAGATTACTTGTCTTCATCAGTTGTAATTGGTATCTTGTCCATGTTGCTACCTATTCATACGGGAAATGAAGTAAACAGGATTATCTGTTCATGTTCTTCAAAATATGTATTGATCTAGGAGCATATGAGAATAATACAAACTAAACAAATATCATTTTATTTGTTATGTCTTTTAGAGATTCTGATACTCCATGTTTGTAACTATTTTCTTACTTGTCCCCCAAAACCATATATTTCTATGTTTTATTGTTTTGGTCTTTTTCAGGCAGTAGCCATCAATAGGCAGGTATGTGTGGATTTAACAAAGAAAAACAAAATAATGTTATAATATTTTTTCATATTTAGCTTAATATTTTCAGTATTTCATTTTCAATAATTTCTGTTTACATAGACAGCTAATGTATTTTCAGTGGTTTTTTTCAAGGTGTTGTCAACAATCTCTGTGTGGAACTTTTCTCCTGAATGAAATAACTTCAGAAAGACACATTTTGAAGCCCAAAAATCTTTCTTTTTTTTTTTTTTTTGCAGTGCGGTTGTCTACATTAACTTAAATCTGTCATCTTGCCCTTCAGTTACCTATTTTTATAATCACTGGTTAAAATTTCTTATTGTCAAGACTGAAAATTGTTATGTATTACTTTACAATTCTGCCATGTCACATTTCAGTATCTTCAGTGTTTCCTTAATGTTAGATCTTTTTGAAAGGTTGAAAATTAACTCTTCTCTTCCTCTTCCCTCTGTGTGACAGGCACTGCTAACTAAATCTGTAAATAGGAGTAAGTGGCTCAGTGTTGAATTTAAGATATGTTACATTTTTCTGATCCCTCTTGTTTTATCGACAAGAATTACAACAGACTGTGAAATTGCCTTTTTTTTAAAAAAACAAAACCAAAACAAAACCAGACCTCCATCTTATTATACAGTTTATGCATAGGAACCTTTCAGAAATGCAGTTATTGGGTCCATAAACCTCACATATTGACAACTTCTTGCTGTTTCTGTTTCCCTGCTAGTTATTTCATGCACTCATTTTAATGTCGGAATGAAGTCAGACTTGGCTTTGCAAATATGTCTATAGTGCTTGGAGAAATGATTGCTCTCCGCGTCATTACGCAGCCAAGGACTCAAATCCTTCCGTCTCCAGGTGACTGGTTCAGAAGCCTTATGCAGAAGAGGCCCAAGTTATGTTTGTAAACACATATGAAACTAGGCACAGAAGATGTGAGTACACAATGACAGCTTGCTTTCAGCACAAATTCTTAGAAATGTTTTGAAGGTGTATTTTTTAACATTAACATTAACATTCAAGATGCTAATACTCAGTAAGAATACAAAATACAGTCATATTGTGCCTCCGAAAACAACTCTCAGGAATGTCAAAGGGGAGGCTAAATTCAATGCTACACAGAAGTGTTTTTACTATGTCTTACAACTAGCCTTACATAGACATTAACATACGTTAGCATGAAATTGCAGAATAAGAAGTCCATTTTTACCATGATTCATGCAACAGGAGCAGTACAGATATAGATTAACTTTAATGATGCTTTTAAAAATATTACAAAGCACTTACATAGCTTTTCACATGTGCATTAGGGAATAAGATTTGTGTGGTCTGCCAAGTAGATAGCTGCCAAATATAGTGAATAGTAGGCGTATAATATGTACAAAAATGAGTACTTTCCCCTTTGGAATCCATTTTCCAAATACCTTGAAAACTGGTAAACAAAAAACCCCTAGACCTTAATTTAAGAACTACCGTGTATACTGTTTAAAAGATGGATTGAAAGTTTTAAATTATTATGGAAACTGAGATAGACCAGTCACAGAATAAGTGTCATTCTCCATTGTGCTTGCTCCTAAAACTACTAGTGTTAAAACTTCCCCCCCCGCCCCCCCCCAGGGCTAGCAGTGGTTAGCTGATTAAATGCATTGCAACAAACAGGTACAATTAAGCTAGCTTCTAATTCTCTTGAAAAGTGCATAAATAATAAAGAATCTCAGCAAACTCTACAAAAGACAGTTGATTTCTGAACTTCCTCCTGCATTAGGAGATCCTTTTGTAAGTCCTGAAATCTCCAAAAATTTGATGGGTCCAGCAGTGATAGTGTAATGTGGAGAAAAGTTATGTAGAATTTCCCTTTTCTTTATCTTCTTTGAGAACAATGTGAAGACAAATCTAAAACAGAAATACTTAGGTAAATGCATCAGCTCAACTGCAAATATTTGTCAGTTCTATGTCAATGTGGTCCCAAATTGTATCAGGCCCTTGCTGTGTTCAGTGTAAATGCGCAAGAGGCGGGGAAAAAGAAATGGCCCTGTCCTCAGATAATTGGCATTTTACAGGAAGATCTGCATTGCTGTTTGCAAACAAACACCACTTTGAGCGCTGTTCTAACAGCAAGACCTTCCAGTCAACCAGAGGCTCCATCGGCGTGCTGGCCTTGCGTTGTGTCTGGGAGAGTAACCCTCACTGAGATCCCATCTGAGGAACACTCCGCATCTTACCCTACGACAAAGATGAGAGAAAACATGCCCCAAACAAAACCGTCCTGTATTTTGGAACAGCTTTTAGGTTGATCCAATGATCCATTACAGAAGCAGCCTTTTCTAAGTGGCTCATCAGACAGATTTTTTTCATCCAGAGATGAATCCTGCATTGCCGTGTCTGTTTCTTTGTTTTGAATGCACTATTCTATTTCCAGAGAAGAGAGATGATCTAGCATCTAATATTTTAAGATACCACCAGCTAAAAAAGGCCAAACAACTTATTGAAAGTTTTATTTGCGTAATATGTATAAAGGGTAAAACCGGGGAAAGATTCATCAGTAAGATTATACTAGTCATTATGCAATCAGGAGTATAACTCACTAGGTGTATAAAGATGCATTGCTTAGTACAAGGTGCAGTATCATTCCTTAATTTTTGCAGACAATAATGTATTTTTAAACAAAAACTCTTTGTATCCAAACAAGACAAAATTGCATCACCTTACTAAAGTTCTTTGTTTCTACCTTTACAGTCTGAAGAATAATTCTAAGGAAACTTGAGCTATGTATGGTCTGTAGATAAGATTTAATTTTCAATTGCTTCTTGCCTATTTATCTTCACAAGCATTAAACCAACCCTTATAATAATTATGAATTAAGATATGCATCAAGTAATGTTGCATTCTTAATTTAAATGACTTTTCAAAGCCAACCTCGTCTAAAGCTTGCTTCCTAGTAAATGATGTAATCGTGTTTTCATATTAATAATTTTATAAGGCAAATAGCTTTTAAACTTACACCCCAGTATTCATGCTAGAATCGTAAGAGACAAGATGAAACATGATTTGAGTGCCACTGACCAGAAAAAAATACACACCAGGAGTGAATTATTTCCAAGTTACACAACACAATTTAAAATCTATGGGATAAGAGCAAGGTTCACTTATTTCTTTTATGGTGATAGCACTTCAGAAAAGTGAACATAAAATGTGATTTGTTAAATCTACACTGTTAGGATAGCATACCTGCTGTCACCAATTTGTAACCTGCTGTTACCAATTTGTTATCCATTTCTTCTAGGTTTAGGATCCTCTGCTAGTACACACAATCTTTTCTTTTTTTTAAAGACAAATATTTTCAATGCAATAACAGTTTTTATACTCCAACTCAAGTATTAATTGAGTAAATTGAAAGTAAAAATCCTCCAAAGACAAATTAACAAAATAGTGTCTGTTTCCATCCTCAGCTTCATCTCGTTCTTTTGCTTCTTTTTGCACTGTCATTGTCTTGTGTCTTGCAGGTTTTGAAACCAGTACCTCTTCTGAGACCCAAACTGCAGAATCCTTTATAATATCTGCATACAAATCCTGACAGGCTCCTGAAAATGTCACCACTTCATGCTGTTATTTTAGTCTCGTGACGTTCTACTTAAACATGTGTGAAAAAAAACCTTAGGGATTCAGATAGTCTGATGGACCACAATGGGGTTATAGTCAAGATGAATTCTTTACATGTTACTTTGGAATGAAATTCTTTTAACTACTTCAGTACTTGCAGGGCAAACCCTTAAATGAGCCGTTGGTTACCACAACAGCAAATAAAATCCTCATGTTATACATCAAAAAAATAGGTTTTGTGCAGGAGAGTAGGTCTGGCCGTATTGGAAGAGGTTAGACGTACTTAATCCTGCCCTTATGCAGCACAAACTGGTGTGGCTTATGTCACATATTAGGGTCACAGGAGTGTAATTATAATGCTTCTCCAATTACAAAGTTTCCCCGAGTCTGCCTTTGCCACTTACATTGAATGGTGAGACCCGAGATTCTGAAGTATGCATTTTTCACAACATTTTCTATGATCTTTTTATTTAAAATATTGTCACTTTGTTTCTTGATTTGCTGCTTTAGTTTTTAGTGAGGTTTGGTTTTGGTGGTTTTTTTGTTGTTGGTTTGGGGTTTTTTTGCCAAAGATACAATGCCAATTACAAAATAAAAAGCTGAGTGATAGTGAAAAGTAGATGTAATGACATTTTTGTGAAAAATTGTAACTTTGAGAAAAGGCCATAAATGAACATATTTTTAAAAATAAAATAAAACATAAATTGATTAGCTTTACTAATTTTGCTTTGAAATCACTTTTCCTAGCTCATATTCATTCTCAGGGTAATACAATTCATTAGCAAAAATAACAGATCAAGAAAGAAATAAAAAATTTAAAACTTCCTGTGGAATTTCAAAATGGGTAGGAATTAAAACCACAAATTGTATATCTCTCTTAGGTTATGACAGGTAGCACAGCAATTTCGTAGGTACAGTTTATAGCATGAAGAACTTCATTAGATGATATAGTTGCTTCAGTGCGAAATCTGCCCACACAAGCTTGTAAAATCAGGAAAAGTTGCTAAAAGTAATTGCTTTAAACATGCCATAATGATGATGCATCACATCAGCCTCTTTGGGAAAGATTCTGCCTCTGTACAAAGAACTTTATTTTGTTACTGCCAGATCAAAAAATAAAACCCCCTCCATTTTGTATGTGCCTACTTTACCTCCTAAAACATAGTTTGCCTCAAGGATGTTACAGACTTCCTTGTGTCCCAGTGTGCAATGCTTATATTCAGTTAGGGAGAACAGATGGAAGTATATGGGATGGGCCTGCTGGTGACATCCCAAATCAACGTGCATGACAAGGAAGACTCTTTGAATTAGGATGCTATTTAGTAGAACTTTTTTATTGTGGATAGCTTTTTATTAGATGTTTGTGGTCACAGAATAGGGGAAAGGACCACTGAAGCTGAGATGCTGCAAGAAAGAAGTGTGAGGTGAAACAGAAAATATTGGTAACAACAGCTAAAGATACGGAGCAGCCAAAAGCTGTAGAGCATGGAATAAATGTGTTGAAGAATGAGATTTATATATTCCTTTCAGCCACTGTATTTCTTATTGTTGATATTCCCATATACCATAGGCTTTAAACTCAGACTACAGGAGAATATCAGAAGAAGATAATAAAAAGCATTGCATACTTTATCAACCTTGTACTCACTTCTTGTTTTGTTATCAGTTATACTATTACATCAGCATATCTGTCACCAGTCCATAGGTTCGGAAAACTATTTCTGCCTTAAAACTGACAAAGTCAGATTAGACTCTCCTGCAGTTGAATCAGTTGTCTGTAGGTAAACTGGGCAATGGTACATCTCTCTCTTTCTCTCTCTCTCTCTCTCTCTGTCACACATGCACACTGATTTTAGTCAGTGAGTTATACTAGCACAATGTTGCAAAAAAATATATATTTTACTTATTCCAGTTAAAGTTTAAAGAGGATTGCAGTTTTAACAGAACTTCTATTTAAATACATCTTTTCACTATCTAAATTGCATATAGACACACAATCTTTCCATAATGAACAATGACATGTCACTGAAAGTTTTTGCAATTCTTTTGGCACGAAAGGCAAGAGCAGTTGTTAGATCTCTCTGGGTCAGCTGGTGGTGGTCTTGACATACATACTCACCACATGTTACACAGCTGTTTATTAGTTAGTATTAGCTTGGGGTGATCTGAAATGCTGGATTATACCTTCAGGCTGTAGAAAAAATGCCAAGTTGTTAGTAGGAATGCAGTATATAGATCAATAGTCCTAAAAAGTCTTTGATATTATGAGTAAGATGGTAGCATTTCTGCAAAGGAAGGGTTTTAGCTCTTTTCCAGTGCTAGAGAGCCAAAGGGACAAAATCTGTATAACAGCTGAGAGCTGCCCTTTAGTTATTTGGTCAAACTGAATTCATTAGAATTACTCTTGTCAAATGCCAGGCTAATCATAGAATCATAGAATGGTTTGAGATGGAAGGGACCTTAAAGATAACCTAGTTCCAACCCCCCTGCCACAGGCAGGGACACCTCCCACTAGACTGGATTGCTCAAAGCCCCATCCAGCCTGGCCTTGAACTCTTCCAGGGATGGGGCATCCACAGCTTCCCTGGGCAACATGTTCCAGTGCCTCGCCTCCCTCTGAGTGAAAAATTTCTTCCTGAGACCTAATCTAAATCTACCCTCTTTCAGTTTGAAGCCATTACCCCTTGTCCTATCGCTACATGCCCTTGTGAAAAGTCCCTCTCCAGATTTCTAGTTTTATATGAATAAAAAGAAAAGAAAAAAGTAAGAACATAAAATAGGGATTTCAGACAACGTAAACATAAACGTAATCTGCTAACCAAAGAACAAATCAAATTGTTTTCCTGGAAAATCCTTCAGAAATAAAAGACCACATGGCTTCTTAGGACTGTCAGTACATAAAGGGTTTGATATTTAGGTAAGTGTATTTACGTTCTTCAGGTCATGGTGAAAGACTCTTCCTCTCCTCCACCGTGTATCAGATACCTAATCTTTCCATTTGCTTCTGCATGTATTGGTCTTGCCCCTAAACATTTTATAGCTTTAGACTTATTTTCAAGAAAACAAGATTGCTGAAAGCGTATTGGGAAATAGTAACTTTTTGTGATTATGTTCAGGTAGCTAACCATTCTTCAGAACGGGTTATTGTATAACCGAAACACAGTTCAAATAAAAAAATACCGGTGCCTGCTTCTTAATTTTTAGTCTATTTTTTAATACACGGTGTAGAATTTAAACAAAAAAAAATTATTTCAAAGGCCTTTTTCCTCGCACTACTTATGAATACTCTGTAATATTGAACAAACCTTGGCATAATCTACAGATGTCTCATTTAAATTAAAATAATGAGACATTCTGAAGCATGTAATAAGACAGAGTAGTGATGCTAGTGAATGACAGCTGTCTGCCTTAGAAAAGCAGCAAATCCTCCAGCATGTCTAGTATGCTTTAGATGTACAGGAAGGATACTCTAGGCCATAATGTCTTTTCCTCATGTTTCTCCAACCCTCTGTAAATATCTTGCTCTTGTGCACCCTTCATCACAAGTAACACTCTCTTGCACACTCATCTTCAGAAGATAAGAGTTTTTCAGGAGCTGAGTTTCAGCTTGGTATACTCACCTGGAAAGTAGCTCTCTCTGAGGAACTAAAAGCTAAAAACATGAAAGATGTATTTTGAAGTAAATTAGTAATCTTTTAAGAAAAATGACTGAAGGACTGAAAAATGTAACAATATATTTTCTCCTGAAATGTGAATTATTGGTGTACGTTGTACAATCATCAATGGACTGATGACTTTACTTTGCGATATAGTTAGATTTCTCCTATTACTTAATTTTTCATTTACATTGGTCAACCTGTTTACTAATAAGGATGTCTTGGATTTTCCATAACATAAAATATGCAACCCACTTTACTGCTGCATGTGTTTCTATGCATGTTTACTGACCCATGGCTCTAACTACAACCAAGTAGTGAGTTATAAGGAAGCAGGGGTTTTTTAAGCTGCATAAATTACTCTTATAACTGAATACCTATGAATACTTAATATATACCACCTTAAAATATACTTCTTGTGAGGAGAAGAAAAATATTAATTCTATTATTTGGAAGACACAAAATGACTTGCCTAAGGTTATTTGGCAAAGCAAGGATGGACTCCTGATGCCCAACTCTCAGCCCAGAGCCTAAACGTGAACATTTCTTTCTGCTTCATGTTATACAAACAAAGTAATCAGAAACATAGGAGTGTTTAAAGAAGATACGGAGAGGAGTTGGGGGAGACTGTCACCGAAGTATGGAGAGCCAGATCCTCTGCATTTGACACATTCAGTGCAATGACACAGGCAATGTCTTGCCCTTTGTTTGAACCTCCTGTCTTCTTTTAGATTTTTAACTAAGGTCTGAACTGAAAATAAATCTACAGAGATACACTGAGTGCTTTAAGTACAATACGATGGGCAAATTATTAATTTAATTATTATAATATTAATTTAATAACCTTCTTTTAAAGGTTAACTAGGCTACACTGCAAATTGTGTGTATGTGTACACACATTTTTATATCTCTATCTACAGAGACACATATATATCTTCCCTCATAAATACATGTATCCTTATGAAGATCTGCATGTGTGACTTTCTGAAGGAAAATATATCACACCAGTGATACACAAATTTATTTAATTAATATGAAAATTGTATAACTCATCTTTATTTTGTGTATGTGCATATGTACATTATGCAAGCATATTTTTTTTTTCTGTAGGAAACAGAATCTTAAAACTAATCTTTGTTATTTTTAACTATCATTTTCCATCGGAGAAGATAGGACTATTTGCATATTTATTAAATATATTTTACCTAGAAAATTCATAACTATGATGCTGCATCTCATTGAAAGTCTATTTCTACAAGCAGCTGAGGTCATTATGTAGAAAATTCTGTACAAAAATATAATATGTATTGGCTACATTTAGAATAACCTCTAATAGGAGCTGGTAAGGTTTTTGAGCCTTAGGCCATAAAATTCAACAAATGCAATCATTTTTCTGGTAACACTAAAATTAACTCAGTTTTGGAAAGCTGAGTAACTAGGCACACTGGTCAGCTCTTAAAATTCAGTATATTTTGATATTCACCACATAATTGAATCAGAAATGTTTCATTTATTCTTTACTCTGCATGGATGGTATGTCAAATCAGTATGATTTCACTGTGCTTAAATTCTGACTTTTTAGGGACAATGACTATGGAAAAAAATCATGAAACATTATGGCATTTTTCAAGTTTGGTAGTAGCCTCTTTCAGGTTTGATTACAAACCTTCTGTGGACGGAGTAATGCCACAGTAGCAGATCAACTGGTGGAAAAAAAGGTGAAGAGACAGGACATCATAACAGATTCTCTGGAAATATTCCTGAAAAAGCACAGCCTAATTGCTAGGTTGTTCTCTCAGGAGTACTTACCTTCTTTTCCTACTGTCAACCACAGATGTAGAAGGCTACAAGCTGATAGAGCAATTTGACTAGATTACCTTTTCTACCACCATGCCATTTGGAGTCATGTCCATGTCCGGACATGAAGTTACACACCTGCTGCGATGGTTACAAGTGCACACTAACCCTGAAGAGCTCATAGGTAGAACTGCTCACCTCCCAGTTCTGTACTGGTGGCTTTTCATTCCCACACTTGGATGGCATGTGGATTTTGAATGAGGGAGTTGGTAGAAGAAAAGAGTTGCAGAGAGAGATAAAGAGCAGAGCTGGATAAAATACAAAATCCTACCTTTTCCTTCTTTCTTGACAGAAAATCCTTGCAAAACAGCATTGCATGAGATAAAAAGAGAGTAGATAGCAGAAAGAAATACTTCCGGACACAGCAGAGAGAAGGATATTGTCAAGAATCTGCCTATTCCAGAATAAGGACTCAGATTTAAACACAAAAGTTGCATATATCACTGCAACAAGGTGAACGTATTTGCACATTTTCAAACATATGACCAGATAATTGGTAACCAGCTACATACTTAAAAATAATGAAATGGCTAACTAAGGCTTAAAAGGTGGAGAGTACAAAAAGAAATGTGTCATTTTTATGGGGTGGTTTCTATCACAATACCATTTGCAAGGATATGAGGTGGCCAAAATATAACGGTGTGAGTTAGATCAGAGCCTGTCTGGGCACCAGCAGGAGAAACCCATGTTTTGGCTGTAGCCAGCAGCTAAACGAAAGGAAGGCACCAGCACAGTAAAAACAGGCTTTATCAGCAACCCTGTGCAGCTGGTTGTACAAAGATGGGTCCAGCAGTAAGAACACGCCTCTCCCCAGCCACCGCTCTCTGTGATTCAGTACACTTACTGTAGACGTCCCCCTATCTCTGAATGCATTAGCTGGTAGAATAAGATTTGACTTTATGGCTAAGATATTTACAGTCCTGTCAAAACCCCGACTTTCTTTTGTACTGTTAGGAAAAAGTACGTATCCTTTGGGAGGGTAGAGGGCTCTATATGAAAATGGTTAACTCAACAGAAAGATGCAGCGCTGAAAAATGGGCAGTAAAGAAGGAATTATGCTGGTGAATCCTAGTTCTTTGTGGCAGAAACTGATAGCTGTCAGGTTGATCAGTGATGATGACAATGGCCACAGGTCTATGTAAAGGAGTCCCAGAGCTTGCATCACTCTCAGTATCTCAGTGACTTGACAGGTATGTGGTTTTTGATACATCCCTGAGTATGACTCTGGAGGTAGTTGAAGAACTTATTTGAAACATCAATCTTTAATGAACACTGGGAATTTTTCCAGCAGCCTAGAGAAAGAGAAGTTTTTTATTTAAGCTTTCCAGGTTCGTGACATAACACATCAAAGTTGCTCTAATAAAACTATTTGTAACTTTTCAATACATTTTTAAATGTTTTAATTCATTTTTATTCTTATATATAAAAATTAAAAACCTTTAAATTACTCTACTTATAAAAATAATACACAAGTCAGCACATATTAAACCTTTTTTCCTTCAACTGCATCATATTCCCCTTGATCACCTTCGCTATCTAATTTTTCTCAACTCAAAAATAAAATAGCGATTCACTTTCATAGTTATGAAAAAAACTGTTGGGACCCTGCATCCACTGAGAGGTTTTAACCCAACCAGCCCTACCTGGGATCCCCATCCACACCCCTGGGCACCCCATCCCTGCCTGAGCTCTGCCACAGGCATCGCTGTCCTCAGACCTCTTTGCAGTCCTGTCTCCTGATGGTCCTGGACTGAAGTCCCTGGAAGGATCCTGGACCTAACTCTGTCTTCCCTGGGACAGTTTGGGACTGTCAGCAGGCCTTGCTGTTGGCACCTGGCTCTGCCCACCCTGCTCCCACCCCGTGCTGTGGGGCTCTGCCCTGGTCAGGGGTGGCGCTGCTCCTCCCTGCGCTACCTTCAGCTCCTGCTCTGTCTTCCCTTAAAGAGTTGTCCCATGCCTGCTCCTCCCTGGCAAAATTTTAGGCATGACAAGGAGCTCTTTGGAAAGCGAGAGTCTAAGGCAATCTGTGCTGTGGTGTTGAATTTATCTCGTTTCAGTGCAAGTTAAGCAGGGGATGCTTTTAATATCAGAAAAAATAAAATATCTGCTATATTCCCATATTTCAGTGCCTTTTGGAGATGCTTGGAATTAAACACATAAGTTTATGGAATTCCCAGGATTTTGTGAGACAGGATTTTTTTAAGAGGTGGATTTCATTCTGAATTGAATGTCCCACGTCCAAATTTATACAAAATGCAGAAGTCCAGGAAGGTTTTGAATTTTGAACTTTAAGGAAAAGATGCTGATATTTTCAGTAGAACTATAATCATTCTTTAGCAAGGCAAGTCAAATCTTCTTGGGAGTTACCTTCAGGAATCATAGAATATTGTCTAAGTTTATGCCATGATATATCATTATGCAATGTAAACTCTTGATGCAAAACTCCGATGTAGGAAAGTTACCGTTTGAATGTTACAATATTCTGCTTTCATAAGACCTAAGAGGCTTCTTCTTTAAAGAAAGAACAAATAAAAAAAAAATTATGGGACTAGAGATATTGTTTGAGGCGGCATTGACCACATGTACCTGAACTATTAGAGATTCTAGAAATACTGTCTTGGGGCCTCCAGTACAGGGTTAATGGTTACTGAAGTGAGTTCAGCAGAAGGATCCCAAACTGGCCAGGGGCTGCAGGAGTTGTCCTACCAGCAGTGGCTGACGGAGCTGGGCTTATTCAGCCTGGAGGAGAGTTTCTGTGGGACCTAACAGCAGCCCTTCAGCCTTTACAGGTGGTCACCAAGAAGAAAGAGAGTCTTCAGAGCAGCGCATAGTGGAAGGCTGAAAGACAACAGGCACAAGTGGAAACGAGAGATATTCAGGTCAGATGCAAGAAAAACCTTGTCATCCATGAAGACAGCCAAGATGTGGAACAGTCTGTCCAGAGAGGTTGCACTCTCTCTGTCCTTGGCATTTTTTGTGATTGCCCTGAGCAATCTGGTCTGACCTCAGAGCTGGCCATGCTGTGAGCAGAAGATTGGACTAGAGACCTCCTGGATGCTGTTTTGGTCACACTTCACTTCTCATTTAATGCAGTAATAATATTATAACTGGCAATAATACAGTTTATAATATACTGTTCATAATATTATGGCTCATATAAATCAATGAAATTGATGTAAACATCAGCAAAACGTTCCATTTTAGACAAAACCCACCAAGGTTAGTGTGAGCCTATTAGCCTAACTCAGGGCCAGAGATTGGGCAGAAAGCAGATCAAGGACATATACATCCAAAATCCCAGCTGGAGAGAAAAAAGGCTTTGTATCTTTTATCTCACGTTTAAGACAAAAAAAGATTTTTAAGTCTCAGGACAGTACTTTTCAAGATAGATAAAATATTCCTTTGAATTTTCAAAAGTGGTATCTTAGATTTAAAGTGAAGTGGCTGAAATGTCATTTCAGATTTAAAATAAGAACTAGAGCAAATCATTTTGTTGCAGAAACAGGATGGTTTATACAAACTGAATAAACAGTGTGTGACAGTTTAACATTTGAAATTTTTAAGAAATTGTTTCCTGACAGTTATGCCAGGGACAGCAATCAAATAATTTTACTCTCCCTCCAAGCGTCTGATGTATATTTAATGTATTTACAGATTTGGTGGGCTCTGAATAAGGGTTGGGATATTAAAGAAATGTTTTTGTTACTATCCTGCCTGCAAAATTGGCAGCAGTTTGCTCATTCACAACTTCTAAAAGATTAAAAGTTTTTCTTCTCCTCAGTGCCCCCTAAAGCATTAATTTGCTGCTTTGGATGACTTTCTAAAGCTTATAATTGGACCATCCACAGGAGCTAATCAGCTATCACAAAAATCCATGCAGATGAAGATCAGGGAGACAAGTTCACGGCTCAGAAGCGTACATTTAAGAAATCCAGCTGCCCTTTTTTTTTTTTAATAATAAAAACAGCAATTAAAATTATCGGAGCAGTTTAACTTTATCCTTTTCAAAGGGCTTTAGACTGTGCTTGGGGGGGGGAAGAAAACCACCAAAAAAACCCCACAAACCTGAAAAAAAATAGCATAACCCCCCCTCCTTTTCCCCGAAGAAAAGGCGAGCAGAAAAGTCGCCTCCAGCCCTATGGGAGCTATAGGCGGCGCTGCAGCCCCGCAAATGGGTGCGCCGGCAGCCAAGCGCGCTGCCCCGCAGCCTCCCTGCAGCTGGAGAATAAGCTGTGCTGCTGCACACAACACCCTGTATCCATCAGCCGGTACTGCCTTGCTGTTTGTTATACTACACAGGCCCCCCCAACCCATTTGATTTCTCACACCATAATGCCAGAAGCTTGGGGGGGGGGGGGGGGAAAAGCCCCCTNGGGGGGTGGGGAAAAGCACTCTAAAATCTTTATTTTTCAAGAATCAGCTTTCCAGCTTATTATAGCTTTTTTTGCCCTCATGTTGCTGATGCTTGCTCTAATTTAAGAGGTAGAATTAAATTCGAGACTTTTGCTGTAGCTACTGCCGTGGCTTGCATTAAATGGCGCAAGCTTTTCCGGAACCATAGGACAAAGACTAAAATTGGCTTTGTCTGTTGATTTATTCAGAACTTGATTTATATTTTTTTAAAAGTATTTGTTGTATTTCATTGTGGCATGGAGTGCATTTGTCTCTGAAGAGAGCACAAAAGCAGTATCTTTAGTATAGTGCCATTTGACTGAGTCTATTACTTGTGCTCCTTTCTATCTTAAGACATTGTTAATGTAAAAGGAAAATACTGTGCACTAGCTGAACCAGTGTGATTGACAAAGTTGCTGCTATAGTATAACCTTTTTTAAAAAAAACTTTTGTTGAATTTCTGCCTCATAAATAAGTGGTGTACTTGCAAAACACTTGTGATCGCACTCCTGAAAATAAATTGCTGTTCCCAATACTCTGTCCTTTCAAAGAACATAGTGGGTTTATACATCTGACAAATAGTGTTGCATATTTCCTGGTGACAAAAGAAATAGGAGATTATAAGGATACAGAATTTCCAAGGATGCTATTTTTTCCCATTTTTCGTTAATCTCAGCTGTCTTCATTTTCTTCCAAGTTTGCCTCGCAGCTGTAGGACGCAACATATGCAGTGGACTTGCAACGCGGCATATTCCAGTCTGGATTTGGTCTGGTTCGGGTATTTTCATGGTTTGTTCAAACAGACTATGTTGCAAGGAATGGATTTTAAACACCCATGGCTCTCAAGCAGCTCTGTACAAACTTCTTTATTCTGATCAGTAAAGTAGAATGGACTCAATACGTATAAGATTACTGATATATAACAATACAGATTAAAATAAAAATCTAAATTTCATCCAACCTGCCTTCCCTTTACACGTCTTCTGCTGCCCAAATGCACAGCCAGTATGTCAGCTTTTGGATTGTCCGATTTAATTTCGCAGCTTCACTGCCTAGTGAAGGCTAATCTTCTGTGTGAAACACGGAATGTTTCCCACTGGGGTAGTGCCAAGAATACAGAGATATATAACTCCGGATCCATAGTCATACCATCTTGCCCTGCACAAATCAAAAAGGTCACTCAGAGCATCTGCTGACATTCACCTACACTCACAGCAGAGGGCATGAGTGCTCACCGGATGCTAGGTAATAACAAACGAGTGCCATCTCTGATCCCAAACTCATTATTGTTGTGGGTTTGGACCAGATCAGCCCAAGAAAGCCGAGTGACAGCTGTTCCCTCTCTCCTGCCGAGAAGGTGAGAGAGAAGAAGAGAGACTAGATTAGTAAGAACTAAACTACTTTAATGAAATATAAAGAATAAAATAACAAAAAGAAAATAATGAAATATATACAAAACCGTATCAAGCTCCCAGGATGACAATCACGTCACCAGCAGGCACTGGGGAAGTCCCAGACTGGACTCAGCGACGGAAGGGAACTGGATTCAGGGTCAGGATCAAAGGCAGACGAACTGATGAAGTCCTCCTCGCGCGCCGGCCATTGAAGAAGAAAAGCAAGAGCCCCAGCAAGAGCAAAAGCCCAAGCAAGTCGGAGAGGAAAGCCAAGCCGGTGCTGACCCTTTGATCCCTCAGCTTTTATACTGGGCATGATGCAGATGGGATGGAATACACTGTTTGGTCAGTTTTGGGTCACCTGTGCTGTCTGCTCCTCCCCACAGATGGGACCCCTCTACGCCTCTCTGCTTCCAGCCCTCCAACAGGGCAAATAACAAGGTGTCTGGCCTTGGTCGTTATCGCAGTAAGTCTAAGCAAGGGCCTCTCTGCATCTTGTGCCTTGGCATCAGCTATAAAAGAGCAGTTTTCTGCACAATATGCTGTTAATTTCAGCAGTTAGAAGAGGCCTGGTTAGAAAGCAGAGTTACTGAACAAAATTGGTACTGTTTTACCTCAAAGCAGGACAATTATAACACTCTAACTTTTTGATTCAACATCAGATCTGAAAATAGATACTGATTTATGTACATATTCCTTTAGCGTTCATACATCGTCATTTTCTGTGTGCTAGTACTAGTAACATGTTAGGAGTTCAACGTAGTCTTTCAGAAACCAGGAGATATAATCACCATCCTTCATTTACACCAGTTAAGAGAAATTATTCAAGCTTCTTTGCCATACTATTTTGATTAAACCATGCTGGCTTCCACCTTCTGTGTTCAACTGGACATTCATGGGCTGGTGAATTCATATTCATTCATTCATATGAAGCTTTGAATCTAGAAATGTATGCCTGTGAAAAACAAATGCCTCAGGAAATATGTTACACAGTAAAGTACTGGAACACAGGGAAATGGCTCTGAGAGTTGTAAAAATCACAGAAATTAGAGCCTGAAAGGATCTTGAGTTGTTTATCCTTTTCCGCCTGATAAATGTTTGTCTAAAATCTAAGACAGGAAATTGGCTCTGGGTGCCAGCTTGAAAGATTTTTGGAGGAATGATCAAGGAAACTGCTACTTGCTTTCTGCAGCGGTTCAGAAGCTTGCTCATTCTTTGTAAGTAAATAGATTACATCAAAGGCATCTGACTCCATCACCACCTTCCTCCTAACAGAATCAATACACAGTGCCCTGAGCTTTGACCAAGTACTCCGGTCAAAGACAGTAAAATTACTCTGTGAAACTTCATCTTTACCTTGATTCCACCAGATGATGATTTCGGTATTTTTCTGCCAGACAGAGGTGACTAGTCATCTTCACATCTCAGGAGAGATGTCACAGTTGCAGTTTATGGATAAATGAAAACTACAGGGTAGTAATAATTCCTGGCATTAACTAGATGCTGGCTGTGGATCAAGACCCTTCAGCTTAATCTGTCTTGCACTTTTAACGACTTAGAACTGACTATACTTTGTAATGGGATATGCAGAGGTTTTCCTTGACGCTACTGCTTTTAGATTAGGTGACTTTTATTAATGTGAAGGGTATGCCTCCGCTAGCAATTCCAGTGGAAAGTGTTTGTGTGCTTCTTCATATGGCGGTGACAAATGCTGGGAACGTGTGAAGCTAGTATTCCGACACATTAAAAGCAGATGGGAAAACTTCTGTCATGATTTTAATAAAAAATAGGTTTTTTAAATTCTGCCTTCTCTGTAGAAAGAAAAGGATAAAAGATGCTATTTCATGAATAGTACCTTTTCTTGTTTCCACAAAACTGCTTTAAAAATTAATAATTTGACAATGATCTCCCATTTGTATGCTTTTTTTTTTTTTCCTCTTTCACCAGAGCAGCCACTTGTACCAACAGCGTACTCGCCTGGTGCAGCTGGCTAGGCTTGTCATCTCTGTATTACTCTCTTGCTCCTAACTTCTTTCTCCCGACGTAGCTGCAGTTTGCAACATACTGATATTCCTCTATTAACTCTCCACCTCCTTTGAATATGACAGTTCCACAAGGCACCCTGATTCTCTTGCAGCTGTTATAATCCTTCGACTGCTGCTTTTACAGTCTCATGCTCTTAAATATAGTGTATAGTAGGTGTTGTTTCCTATACTCCACAACTGCTTGTGTGATATAATAGCCCAGCAATATCATTTGCCATATGGAACACTGAAAGCTGTTGATGAGCAGCGTTGCTGTCCATGAAAAATTGTTTTGAAGATGCATTCTTCTGAACATGTACTTAATGTTAAAGGACAGAAAAAGCCTCAGATTCGAATTCCAAATGGTGAAGTTGCACTCATTTACCCCAGTGGGGCATCAAATGCTGTGGGCTTTGCTTTTGTTTGGTATTAACACGCATATATTCACAATAACCTAGCAACCGAGATAAACTCACCAGCCTGTTCGGAGTCTAATAAAACTTGCAACTTCCATTACTGTCAGGAGGAGATGTGGTTCTCAGTTACAGCAGATCATGGTACAAGATGCACAGAAAATACCTCCTTTAATTTTTTTCTAATCTGTAAAGTATTACAGCCACAAAAAGCGATATTATGTTTTCAAACATAACAAAATGGCAAGCAGAGTCTAGGTAAAATAATACTGGCGTCGGTCTGCTATATTTTATGTCAGTCAAAAGAAGTAGAAACTCTTCAGAATTCAGCGAGTGATGCTGAGGGAAAAACGGTGGGAAAACATTCTGTAACATATAAGCCTATTAATTATTAATATGATTTAAATAATGGTGACTCATGTTCTGTCATTGTCAAATATTAGCTTGAGGGGAGCTATTGTTTCACCTTTATTGTGGGCTGCCTTTCTTTTTCTTTGCTTTCATAGCATATCTTACTCCCTTTCTTGTCTTGTTTCATTTTTATGTGTGAAGCAAAATCACTGTAGAAGATCCAAAGCTAATTATATCTTCATTAATATCAGAAAAACTATCTTAATAATAAGCAGAACAATCAGGACATTTAAATAAGAGGAAAGATAAAAAGATAATTAAATACGTATTTTTTAAGAAAAAATGCATGCCCAGAGGAAAAATCAATAATTATATATACTTTAATCTTTATGTTTTTATGCAAATTAGGGGAAATAATCTTAAGCAATATAAATTAACAAGAAAGACCAGGTGTTCAGCATTAAATAGCTAATTCCAATGGAACTGAGCTGACATATACTGCAAATATAGGTAAAAATTATTTGCAGAGAAGTATACAATTTGATCTGGCAAATACACAGGGCATTTACCTTGATCTGTCTATTGCCATTGGCATAGGCAGGTTTTGTGATACAGAGGGATGAAGTTACCTTTATTGACGCTTCTGAAAATGCAGCCTGTGTGTTGGCGAGTAGTCTGCAAGGTTACAATAAATGCTCTGTATTTATTCTGTCCGTGCTATTCTTCAAGAAATTTTAAAGCTGTAATTGATGCTTGTCATAGTTTCAGAAAGTTTTACTGATCTAGCCTGACTCACTTCTGCATATCCTGGACTATGACTTTTCACCAAAACTCATTACTTGACACATTGTGTTAGGGCATAACCTTTAAAAAGACAACAACTTTCATTTTGAAGACTTAAACTGAAGGGCAGCCATCATATCCCAAAGTCATTTGATTCGGTGTTTAATTATCCCCACAAGTTGGAACAAATCACTGAGGAAATTAACCCATGTTATGCACCGAGTCCATTGTGTATGTGATGAAAGGCATTACTCCCTAAGGAAACAATATGATTTAAGACATAAGAAATGGAAGATGCAATCTGTTTTACACAAAATTCTTGTCCATTGGTATTAACTGATCTATGACACTATTATTTGGGGGGACAAAATATTACCAATGGTTGATTGTCGACTTTTTAAGCAACTGCTTTCTCCAAGAGCTTGTAAGTAAGGTTAATGATTATATTATTTGTCTCCACTGAACATTATTATTTTTCTACATAGATGCAATACATATATTGTATTATTATATGTGTATATTTTATTTATACTGCATATGTACTTTAAGGAGGGGAAGGAATGGAGAGAGAGAAAAAGAGGGATGCCCCATATGTTGAAGGACAACAGCGAATTTAAAGCAAAGAACGGAAGCTGAGTTGGTGTCTATGCTGTTATGATGTTTCTGAATTTGTAGTGCAGTTATCTGAATGATACGTATACCATTTTTATCTATAAGTAAAATATTTTGCAAAAGGAAAGGATTAGATTGTATTTTGTTTTCCAGCTTGGAGTCCCATCCCACTAATAAGACTCTTGTCATTTATTCCTAAATGAGCAAAATAAGGTTTTTAGCTGTTCTTAGTCAGCTAAAATGGCTCTAAATTTATAATAATTATACTATCTCACACAACAGATTCTGGGAAAACCCTCTTTAAAATATGCACTTCATTGTTTAAGTGGCTTAAAAATCACCATGTATATGTTAGTATTGATTCCATGACTGGGACTATCCAGATTTTAAAGCTCTTTGTCTCCATTTAGATTGCTAGCAGTATAAGTGTTCTTATATCGGATATCTCTGATTCTGCACAGAAAAGATTGCCGTGTCTATAGTTCTATTGTTTATTTCAATAACAGTTATGAAGAAAAAAGTTTTTGCAGATTAGCTCATCCTGTAGCATAAACTGGAGTAATATTTGAATTGCAATTACATTTGTGCTAGTTGGCCAAGTTACCCCCTGTGAATTTCTATTAGCTTTAGTAATGTTTTATTGGAAAGTAATCTGGAGCATTTTCTTGTATATAAATTCTGATTGTGAATGGATAACTTACTACAGGATGCTGAGAGGGCTGGCCAAGAAAAATGTTGGCAATGTAATTGTAAGTCTATTAACTTGAGCCAAGTGTTATGATTTTAAAGTAAATTATATAGCTGCATTGGCAAACTATATATGTTAATATCCTGGTTTGAGTGCAAATTAGGAGACTGAAACTATTCATATAGTTGGTGATATAGGCTGCAGTAAAATTAACCAGACTAGTTCCTGGTCATCCAATCTGAAAAGTCATACTAGAAGAAAATACAAAACACATTGTCATCATCACTTGCCATTGAAAGGAAAAGTGGACATTTTTGCGGTGGGGGGCGGGAAATATCTTGACCATAACTGTAAGTTGAAAACAGGTTTGTAAATAAATCTAATCTTAATGCAGCTCAGCATCTGAATGCAAAATCAAGTCAGGAGACTTTCACTTTTGCTGTTCAGGTTTATTCTATTTTTAATTCTTTTCATTATAAATGGAGTTCAATAAACATGTTCCATGAAATGTGATGTCATCTAGCTGATACAGAAACCAACACAAATTGTTGTTTAGAAGATCTAAAGGGAGAGAAGATTGTTTTCCTGTAAATCAAATTTTAATTTTCATTTAATTATTAATAGCATTTATTAAACAGAACAAAGTGTGCCACTATGTGTCTCGCTACGTCTTCCCTCCAAAATATGTGCATTTCTGTAAAAACTCGAGCAATGTTCTTCCCAATGGCATCCTGAGGGAGTCAAGGCAGATACAGTTTTTTCCTCTGTATTAAAGTCAACCATGCGTTTCCTCAGATACGGCATGCAGGTCCTTTATGCAAACGCATTCAGCGTGGAGAACAAACAGCACTATGACCTCACTGGGGTCATGGAGATATGGTGGGATAACTCAAACGACTGGGAACCTGTGATGGACAGATACAAGCTCTTTAGGAAGAACCAAGCAGGATGGTGAGGAGGGGGATCTGCCATTGATGTGAGAGAGCAGTGGGGATGCCTGGAGTTCTGCCTATGGATAGGTGATGATTCAGCTGAGAGTTTCCGAGTCAGGATTAGCAGGTAGAGCAATGTGGGCAATGTATCTGCTCCCGACTACTTTATCAGGAAGAAGTTGATCGGCATTTCTTCAGACAGCTGAAAGAAGCCTCATGGGGGACTTCAACCACGTCAATGCCTGCTGGAGGGACAACACAGCAGGGCACAAGTAATCCAAGAGGTTTCTGGAGTGCACTGAAGACAACACAGGTGACAAAGGAGCGAGTGAGGAGTGGTGCTCTGCTGGACATCATACTTACAAACAAGGAAGGATTGAGCGGGATGTTTGGGGCAGCCTTGTCTGTAGTGACCATGAAATGGTGGAGTTCAGGATCCTGAGAGGAAGGAGCAGGACTTAAAGTAAATTCAAAACTCTTCACTTTTAGAGAGCAGACTTTGGTCTGTTGAGGGACCTGCTTGGGATAGAGTTTTGGCAATATGGGATCTCCAATATCTTTATAAGATAATAACCTTGGAAAGAAGGGAGATTCAGAAGAGCTGGATGATTTCCAAGGATCATCTCCTGCAAGCTCAGCTAAACAGAGAACTCTTGTCTAAACTCAGACAAGAAAAAGAAGCATACAAGGCACGGAAGCAGGAACAAGTGACACAGCAACAATATAAAGATACTGTTAAAGCATGGAGGGATGGGATTAGGAAAGCCAAAACCCATGTGGAGTAGACACTGGTGATGTGAAAGGCAACAAGAAAAACTTCTACAGGTATATCAGCAGCAAGAAAGGCTATGAAACATGTAGGTCTGGTGTTGAATGGGACAGGGGATCTGATGGCAAAAGAGACGGAAAAGGATGAGGTACTCATTGCCTTCTTTTCCTCAGTCCTTACCAGTAAGACTAGTCTTCAGACCCCTGAAAACATGAGGTAAAGTCTACAGCAAGGAATACTTACCCTCAGAGAAGGAGTTTGCTGATGACACAAACCAGAAGTGGTTGATGCACCAGATGGTTGCCCAGAGAGGCTGTGATGTCTCCATCCTTGGAGACAGTCAAGAGTCATTTGGGCATAGGCCTTGGCAACCTACTGTCAGTAACCATGCTTTAGCAGGGGGTTGGACTAGATGATCTCGAACTTGAAGTATTTTTTTTTCTTTTTTAGTTAAGATATTTTCTTATTTAGCTCTTCTACTAAGGGCTAATGCTGACTCTTTTAGGCCTCAGTTTCCATTTGGGCACCTTGTTCTGAAAGACACCTACACTTACGTTCTGTTGTCATGCAAGGTCGCTTATCTATTTTTGCAGGAATTCTAAAACAGAAGACAACAAACTGAGTAAGATTTGATTGTACAGACAAAAGGTGATCCATCCCAAACAGCTGCCTGTAACTATCTCAGTCTGAAGAGAAAATCATCTTAGGCTGATCACCATTCTGAATGTGTGACGTTACCAGTCTTTGCAGTAGCAGGCAGATAGATGGGTTCATATGAAGGAAGAAGCCTGCGTAATCCCCCAAGGAGAAAAACCTAGTGCTTGAATAAAGGTTTTCATCCCTAGTATCTTAGGTTTGCAAAACCTAGAACTACTTGTATCTCAAAATACCACGTGATGGGGACATAAAAACTTCTTTTAATATCTCCAGTATAAATGTGTAATGGAACATTAGACCTGAGGAAGCTACATTTTGAAATATATTCATCCACAAGTGAATTCAGACTCTTCTCTGGCAGACTAATTCTCTTTATGAAAAAGAGTTTAAGGCACCTTCTTTAGTGTCAGAGTAGAGAGTAGTGTCAGTAGTAGAGTGGAGAGGCTGGTAAGAAATGGTATTAAACGTTAAGTGTTGTATATCAGCTGCCACTCATTACCCCAAATTTCATTCAACTTGAACGGTTGTGGAGAACTTTTTTTTCCAGGGAATGAAAGAAAAGATGCTTCAAGTATGGTAAGCATGCAGTAAGGATCAGGAAGTCACTAGTAAAAATTCTGTTACCTTTCTTACTGGCTGTGATTGTTAATTTCCCACTAAAATTGATTCTGCTTATTTCTGACTTTTTTGTGTGTTGTTGTTCAGACTGTTTCTTAGTCTGCATATTCTCTGATGGTACGGTTATGATTTTCATAGGTGGTCAAACTGAACATTCATAGTGGACTCGTGTCATTTCAGCCAGTACTTCTACTAGAGGAAAACGTCATTGACCATTGGTTCATATCTTTTCTGGGGATAAGGACAAAGAATAACATAAAGCTTGATACCACTTATTTTTATTCTGTAGGCAGCTTGGACCTATGCAAAAGCCATTTGGAAAAGTGCAAAAAGTAATATGGGTCAGCAGCTGCCTCAGATAAACAGAAAGATTGCTGGAATTGAGAGCAAACAGTAGCATACTGCAGTGGTCCTGTCTCCAATCTTCTGCAGCTGACTGATTTTTGAGGTTATTTGAAATTTATAGGCACTGTTTCTTACAGTATGATTTGATGCATATGATGCACTATTGCAGGTTTATTGAAACGTGATGTATGTTTCCTTTGTTTTGCATTTTAATATTACATCAATTTTTTTGTTCTCATGAGAAACCCAGAACGCAGGGACAGGGCAACTGCAAATAGTAATTACATTTTCGGCAAAAGAAAATTCCCTGCTTGATTTTTTTTGTGGGACAAGGAAAGATCACCTTAACTTTCTAGAATGTCACAATTCTCATTTGCTATGAAAAGGTAGCACCATAAGTGAATCCTTCAGTTATCATAACCACATGCATCTTTGAATTTGTTTCTGTCCTTGGGGGAGAATTTTTTAATACATTTCATGTGCAGTTCTACAGCATGTACTCCAGCTTAGCCCTCAAATGAACTTTCCAGAGGTGACAGCATTATCCTTTGGGATATAACTCAAGATTGAACCAGATTCTTTATGATGTTAGACCTCTGTTTCAGATCAGGTTATATCCCTTTCATATTGCCATGATAAGGGAAATTCTTTTTGCATCTCCTGAAATAAATCTAGATTTCACTAAGTCCATCATAACTGAGCAATGCCATGACTTGTGCCTAATTCCTTATAAAGACTTAGGCTGCTATGAGGCAGGATTAGTATTATTGTATGCAGTTAAAGAAAAAAGACTGAAATACAAGAAAAAATGTCTTGTTCCATCTGACACAGGACATAAATGTAATAATATCAGCCTCATGATATTAAGCATTGGAGATATTTGAGAAGAACAGCAGTTTAGGATAGACTTTGGTACACATCTGCTTTGCGCTTCCAGTTGTAGGTATGAATATGCAAAATCCCTGTACAAGTAAACAACCCATTCAGGTCCCATTCCCACACGGGATGCAGTTTGTTCAAAAGTAACAATCTTGACTCATCTTTGCAATGTTTGTAGTAATTTTGTTAATTTAGACTGTAAACTTTTGGTAGCAAGAAATACCTGTGGCGATAGGAGTTTAGCCTCACCTGGGCCTAAAAGTACCATCTGTGATAGATGCAACGAATAAGACACTCCATTCAGAACCAGTGACTACAGGCAGGTGGAAAATGAGCATATTTTGACATGGAAATCTTCCCTGACTTATTGTATTTCTAATGTGCGTACTACTTTCTCCGTTTTGGAAAAATCTGTGTTTCTTTTCAAATAGACCTTATTTTCAGCAGGCTGAGAGAATGGAAATGAGTAAATGAATATTAATTTACTTGGAGCTTAGGGAGCATTTTACTTCTATGTTTATTTGTTTGCCTAGCTTTGGTCTATTGTGTTCCCAAAAGCACTGTGGAAATGATTTCAAAGATTCAGTGAGAGACAATAAGTTCAACTTCTGGGCTGGTGATAACACCTGTAGCTTTCACTGAAGAATTCAATAGAAGTTGCAGGTGCTCAGCACCAATTTGGATCCGTCACTAAGAACACAAATGGCAAATATTACTTTAAGGTGAGTGGCCAAGTAATAAATCCCTTTATAAAAATTATGAGAGAAGCTTAACGATGGTGGAGTGAATGCTGCTGCTGTCATAAAACTTCATGCTTCTTTGCAGATTGGTGTATACACTTAAGGCAAAATGTGTCCTTATATTTGCCAAATTACATGATTTTGTGATAGCAGATCCATATTTAGTTATTAGTGATTCATATCCCTTTGGATTGATACTAGCTAAATCCACCTCTCTAGAGGTGGATTACACAATTAATCCTTTTTACCTATGATTTAACTCATTTTCCTTTCACTTAATAAAATACCCTCACCAATAACAATGCTATGTTAAAACATATAATGATACTTCTACTTTTCCAGTGAATTAGTCTAACTATCCTATTATGTTAATACAGGAGTTATTAAGTCACTCATTAATTCTGTCTGAAAGTATGACACCCAAGGAAGCAATTTGTGTTTGGTATAATTGCCATCATTTGAAAAGCCATTTTTATGAAGCAAATTATTTTTTAACACATTCACTTCCTTATTGTCAATCTCATACCTGATATCATTTTCTACCTTCTCAGCCATCTCATCTCCCAGGTTCAGGATTAAATCTTGCTGAGGTATCACCTAACTCCTTTCCTTGATCTATACCTTGCCTTCTGATATTAAATCAGCCTGTAAACCACTATACCATTTGCATGTCCTTGCCGTGCCAGATAGCATCGTAATCTTAACATTATAAAAACATAAAATCACTCAGCACCAATTAGAGTTGCAGAGGTGCTGTTAGGTAGCTGTGACTGATCAATAAAGACTTTCTATCTGGAGTTCCTTGATGAGAGAAATATCTTGACTCTTGACCTTGCACTTTACACCTCATTCCATGATATATTATTCGTCCAGATATAGCAGATGGTGAGGGATGCAATGGGAGGTGACTACATTACACCCTATTCTCGACTGCCTTTGACTTTAACTGCAGCATTTACATTACTCTGCCTTTGCCTCATCAACTTGAGAACTGAAATGTTGTGACTGGCTCTCTATCACCTCTGACCGTCATTTTTTTGCGTTAAACTCACTTCCCTTGTGTCTTTTTCTGCTTTCCTTTCACATAGCATTTCCCCACTGTATTTTCTTTATTCTATTAATACATATTCCAGTTTCTTCTCCCTCGAGGGGATTTTCTTTGTTGTGAAATTTGGTTCTTCTGGTGAATCAGTTTGATTGTTCTTCAGAGAAAACATTCTCAGTGGTGGAAAAGAGGTAAGTCACAAATCAGTGCTAACCATACAGTGCAGCAAGAGACACAATCGTGAAAAGCAGAACAAAACAAAATAAAACAATACAAAACAATCTATAATGCAGTTTGCTGGTATGCTTTGTCCCCTGCAGTCGAAAAAAGGGAACTGCAGACCAATTTTTCATCCTCTTAACTGCAAGTTAAATGAAGAATACGGAGTAAACAACAGATATTTTTTTCAGGAGCATACGGATTGAGCACAGGTACCCCTTTTATTTAGACTTTAAAACAGATGATGCTGCAGCTGTTAATGAGACTGAGATGCTGCTATTTTAGTAAAAGTGCCTGACTAGCGCAAATTGCATTAGGTGCAAATTACTGTTTTCACAGATGACACTGTTGTTACACTGCTGTTTTCTAAAAACGAAGTCTGTCTTTCTCTTCACATTCATCATAACTAGGTAAGTAACCAAATGAAATTCATTAAACCTGCTGCAGTGTGAGGGTTTTCAAAACAAAATCCTAGGATTTGGCTACGCTACCTCCAGTAACATCACTGCAACTGCATGGCTAAATCCCCAATTATCACTTAGAAAATGTACTAGCTGGTGTCAGACTTATTAGCATGATTATACATGAGGTGCTGAAGAGGGAAGATAATCATACCATTGCATAATTGTTTTTCTCTAATATGGATAGCACTGGGTTTCGAGTCAGACACTGAGAAAATGCCTGATGTATCCACATTTAAAAGGAAGTTAAAGCTTCAGTAAGTTGATACTCATACTGTTGTTTCACAGTTTTTAGAGGAATTAGAAATACAGTTCTAGTAGTGCTGGTAAACACAGATAGGCTTTAATATCTGAAAAATAATAATAAAAAAAACCATAACACAGCATTTTGGCTACCAAGTTTAGAAAATCATTAAAATGCCCTCAAGAAGTGTGGGATATAGTAATACTGTAAGGTGATGAAATCTGTAGCAGGAGGGGAGAAAAGAGACTGTAACAAAACTGATCCTTATTTAACTAAGGATTAAGAATTTGCTTAGGCAAAGTGGATACCTTGCTGAAACACCTGGAGGAGCACATCAGTCCAGTTTACATAGTTTGAAAATCAGTCACTGTCCAAAACCGTGACAAAGGAACGACTCTGCTCCCATTCACAAAGGATTAAATAGCTCACTCTTCAGAAAGGTCCTTGCAGGTAACAGGTGTCTGTGAAAACATGCACAAGTCCACGAAAATCTGAACCGAATACCTGAAAGTTAATTGCAGAAGTCTGAGAGTAAAATCTGAGATTTTCTTCATCTTTAAAGAAGAAATTTCATGCATCCCATCAGAAATAGGTGCAACTCTGTTATTATTAAACTGACATAGAAACACAGAGCAGAAAAGGTAAAATCCTGCCCCCTTGAAGTCAAGACCAAAACTCATCCTGACTATTTTGGAACCAGTATTTCCCAGTGATTATATGAAAACCATGCTATGCAAAGCAAGTAACATGTACATTGAAGAGACATACAATTTACTGACAAAAGTAGCTACAAGTAATCACAGGCTAATCACAGGTAACAAGTATCTGTAAGAAAAGGAAGAGCAAGTGAATAAAAATCACTCATTACCCAGCCAACAACTTATATTCATAATAAATGCTCTCTGGAACAAGGTCTGCCAGAAGGAATACAAAAAAAATCTTTCTCAGTTCTCACTTGTGAAATTTAAACATAAAAGTAAACTTCGTGTTAAAAATTAGGGATTTTTTTCTCCCCATAAAAAAATGGCATATTTCTTACTCCAGAAGTGTGTTTCCATTATAAAACAGATTCTGGAAAACAAGAATTTACATTCATTGAATATAAATGTTCCACTAATTTCATTGGGACTAGTGAGATTGACAAAGAAAATCTTTTAAGTATGTTTGATTATGTATCTGATTCTCTCCTTGACTTTTTTTTCCTAGTAACATTCTTAATTGTCCAGACATTCAAGATTTTCTTTGAATATAGAAAATAGACTGGATATAATGATTTAAAAGATGAGAACACTATAATGATGTATTTTCAGCTAGAGTGCTGATACTATTTTCACAGGAGACTTAATGATTTGTTGTACACTTGTTTGTTTGTCTGCTTTATATTTGACCATACCTAATTAACCCTTGAAGAATATAGGATCCCCAGGACTTCTTTTAAGGTGTTCTTTCAACCTGTGAAGTCTAGGTAGCCTTAACAAATTATAGGAGCATTCATGACATCTACTAACAAGCAAAATCAGAACTGCAACAGGGATGTGTGTGATTCCACACTCCTCTTCTTGAAGAAGCACATCACCTTGGAATGAAAGTTGACTTTTAAATGAACTTAAGCAGCACTTGATCTTGTTTTGACAGCTTGTCTTTGATGGCATGCATGTATATATCCTTCAGGAAGTTAATGTAGGGTACTTTCAGGTAAGCGGTGAATTTAATATATTGGAATTATCCTTCCTTAAGGATCTTGCTTGCAAAATTAATCTCCAGTCACTTATAAAAGCTTTAGCTTTAGGCACTAAAATCACGTGACCTAACAGCCAACTCAAACTTTAAAAAAAATAATTACTCAAAGCAAATGTAACACTTCCGATTGCAGTGAGTGCAGAAGATTTCTCATTGATTTCATTAGAAGTAAGCTTAGGTGCCTTGTGATCAGTACATCTCAAAGGGAATATATTCCAAACTCAAACTAGGACTTATTATTTCTGTATATGTTTGAAGACAAAGCCATTTGGATTGAGGGGACTCTGCTTGTGACCTTATACACACTGTTTTGAATCTGCTTGAACAAGCTATGCAGAAGGTCTTTTTACCATATATTCTGTTTGAATGGAAATGTACTGAAGAGCTAAATTTACTCTAATTCGTGTCACAAAAAAGCAAATAATTGTAGATCTAACAAGACTACTGGTGCTGCTAAAGGATTTTCAAAGAGTATATGGATGTCTTCTAAGAGGCAAGCTATTTTTAGTATTTCTTCTCTTCTTTAGCACAGGATTTAATACTAGTCTTTTTTTAAAAAAAGCAGACATAACCTAATTTTTTGCCAGTACTTGTCAGTCAACATTCCATTTTAAGATAATCAGTTCAGCATATAATGCCTTATTGTACATGGCTCAGGCTTTTCAAACTAATCATTACAGACATTTGGGAGGAGAAAAAAAAATCTCATCTAATTAATTCTCAAAATAGTGAGCCTTTAAGGGACTGGCATGTATTTAAAATATTTTTGCTTATGAAATGCAATCCAGGGCCAAAACTAGGGTGTAATAAATTGTTAACTGTGCAAAGCAGGCTTGTTTTCCCTTTCACTGCTTTAAACTGTTAGAGCGGGATCAATCTCTGCCCTCTTTTGCTAGTAATTTATTTTTAATAATACAAGAAATGTTCCCTTAAGTCTCTGATGCAGATTTTCTGAAGTCAGGGAAGAAAGTTAATTTGAACACATCTGCACCATCAAACATAATTGCTTCATAACACACTTGCATGCTGATTCAGTACATCATTCTGTCATTCCATTTATGTGAAATAGATGGTAGCGTATTATGCAACAGCAAGATATAGGAATGGACATTTGCAGCAGGGGAAAATTCAGAAAGATTTCCAAGTAATCACGAAGATCGATAGACAGATAACAAACAAACGGGGCTTTTTGTGAAACAAACATAAGTGTTTAAAATAAACAGAATAAAAATATGATTAAAATAATTAAAGTTCAGTTAAAGATGATTCAAGAAATGTATGCATATATTTATAAGATTTCTTTGTGTTTCTATAATTTTGGGATAATATTTCTGCTGAAGGTCAGATTGGGCTAGCTTGAGAGAAAATGTAGATACCAGAAAACATTTTTTCCCTCAGAATTCTTTATTATGCCTTTCTTCCCTGAATATAGATGCTGATTTGCTGACCCTGAAGGGACAGGCTTATTACCTTCTCCTGTACACACCTGACATGTATTATGGAATACAACTGAAAGGATGCAGTAGAGAATTTATCATGATTCAACTTCTACATAGCATAATCCTTGCTAGGGATTCTTTTCATAGAAATTCACAAAGGAATTAATTAAGGCCTCAACATAAATACAGCTTTTTCTTGTCTTTTACAACGTCCTTGATAATTCTTTCAGATATTAATTTTTACATCCTATACTCCACTTGCATTTCCCAGGTACAGCATGATAATACTGTTTCATTTGCCATCATGAGCTGACCTTTAATAACAGAAGATTATTGTTTCCATCAGACACAAGAGCAACAAACAACTTTTGGATGCTGCACTGCCACAGAATTGCACTGTCCCTTCAAAGTGCAGGAGGTTATCCCTGGCACTGCTGCGAACGGCAGCACGATTCCCAGATGTTTAAATGAACGTGACATGGATTGCTCTTCATGGTTTGAACTCTCTTAAGGACAGATGGAATGAGCTGGTTCAGTGAGCACGAGTTACCTGTAACTGTGTGGGCTGCTGGAAACCTATGCCCGCCTTGGTAAGTCATAGAAGGGTGACCGTGAAGCTGCCCAGGGTGTCAGTCCATCCAGAGAGGTCTGCTAAGTGGGCACAGAGGAGTTTGACTCTCGTATCAGGTGAGACAGGTGTTTTGACTGTGTTGCTCTGTAGAAAACAAGTTGCATTTTTAAAAGCACAGACTTCCAGCTGGGTCTACCTATTTGAACAACAGACGTTTTTATGACTCATGTAGCCAGTTGGGGTTTACCAATATTTTACAGGGTTATAGGTAACTAAAAATCACTGAGCCATCTGTGCTTAGTACATTTTAATGGGATCAACCGGTTCAATGAACCTGTATACTGTATTTAAAAAGCCTCTACCCAGTTACCTAACTAAGGGCATGAAAGAAGAAATACAGAAAGGCTAATATAGTGAATTATTTTGTACTCTGTGATTCAGTCCAATACCTGAACCTCCAATTTCCCGGTCAGCTTGAATGGCAGACTAAGTTTCTATAAACCATGACATTAGGTAGAGGGAAAAAAAAAAAAGAAATCTATTAAACCTCCCTCAAAAAAATAACTCAGAACAGTAGATGGAAAAAGATTACATCATAAAATCTCAATATCCAGAAATCTAGTAAGTTTAATTAGAACACCTAGCACCTGTTATGCAAGAAATTAACAGCTAGAAAAACAGAATTCTGAAAGATCTCACTTAGGACACAGGTATGTCTTTAGAAAGACCCTATTGAAGAACTTTTAAAAAATTTAGACTTTTCCTAAATAACACAGTTGGGAATCTTGTGGTAGCAACATCCATTGCAGACTATAAATGACTTGTAGTTCAGAGGAGTGTGGGTCAAGCCAATAGATAATGTTAATATCAGCTTTCAGCAAGCAGCAAAATACTGCGGGGAGAGGCTATTTAGAAGTGGAAAACCCCAATACACAGGATTCCAAAGCATCAAGATAAATCCTTAAACTAGGTTCATCTCCCGTAAAAAAACACAGGTACTAGAGGATCCAGAAAAGAAATCTTATAACAGACATTGGACAAATTCAGCACAGGATCCTTGTTATCTGTTTGGAAGAATTAAACTCCCTAAGAACAAACACTAAGATGGAGATGATCAAATATGATTTTTTTTAAAGTTCTTTCACATAGTTGTGTATACCAATATTCAGTACCATCAAAATCCTTGCCTTTATCTTTCATTAACTTCCTGGTATCTTTTGGTGCTGTATTGCTTGAATATATACATCCGTACATCCAAATGTGTATATTTATATAAACAGTGGAATTTTCACCGCCAGGCTCTGGCTGCTGTATACTGGCATTGTAACAATTACTATTGAGAAATAAATCCTTCAAAACTAAGCACTTACTATCCACCCGTTTAAAACTCAAAATAACTGAGAAAAGCTATGAAAGCTAAGGAAAAGCAGATTCTTTTCATCCGGACTTATTCCTTTGAATTACCAAATGAACTCTATAAACCAAACACAGAAGGCTGAAGAAGGTGGATTACACAGCAATATCTGGTATTAATGGTTGAGTTCAGCCCTGGTAAAAAGACGCTGTGTGGATAATGCCCCCTTTTTATAGATTGCTTTTCCTGATGCTGACTTGTCCTTGTGCACCCTAGATAAGGAGTTACACTAGCTGACACCCACACTCACTGACACCATTGTAACCATGTAATTTGCACTTTGAATAGCCTCTCCACAGAACTGCAGTCAAAGAGGGCATGCTACACTGCATATACTCTTTGTGTCATAACCATTCAATTAATTTTTTTTATTCACTTTTTTCCTGATAGAGCTATGAACACATTCTGTTTGCCTGATTTTTCATTTGAAATCAGGCCTACACAGATGGTAAAAGAAAAAATGAAATGAAAATGAACAATGTAGTGGGGAAAAAAATACTCTTACAGCAATTCTGCAGATATTCTGCACTTGAATATCACGTCCTAGCACTCATATTTAATTCACTGTAACTAAATTTGTGTTCTTCTAGTGTACACTGGAGGAAAAATCAGAACCTTGGAGACAATCTAAAGCTTATCAATCAATATTTGCAACTTTAAAAGATTCAGTGAACTTAATTTTCTTCTATAAAGCTTCTGTTGGCACAATTTGCAGCATAGCTTTCTAACTACTGATACATTATGTTGCTGGCATGGATCTGTAATTTTTCATTAGCGAGTGATTTGATATTGCCAGTTTTCTTTACACCAAAATAGAAGGGATATTCGTCAGTTATTGCACTGGAAAATGCTCTTGGGTATATTGTACCTTAAGGGAACAAATTCATTATATAGCAGCACAGTATAAAACTGCAGTTACTCAAAGCTGACAATTATGTTTTGAGATATTAAAGTTTGCTGGTTTGTGAAGGTCCTAGTTTTATTTTTAACAGATAGATCAACGTGAACAATTTCATAATACTATGCAAGATACTCAATTTGTTTGGATTGATTTTACAGCAGCTCTTCAAAGCAGATCAAATGTAATAAAAGGAAGATGTTAAACAGTATTAAAGCTCATACTCATTCTGGATATTTGCTGAGTGTAACTCCAAAATGCTAATATTTTTAGTAGAAAGTTGTTTTTTTCACCTAAAATATAATCTCACACAGTATGTACCAGGTGTAGACCTGGATCATCATGTGTTTTACTAGACAGACGAATGAGAGGCCTCAAAAACTTTGCAGAAAGCAGGGAAAAACTCAAATGCAGCAGGATAAATGAATCTGAATCCCACTGCTGAGGAGTACTTACCCACTCTTTTGGCATGCTTATGTTCAGGTGCAAGGCAAGCCATAATGAATTAGGCAGGTGCCACGGGCTTTTGCCTTTGCTACAGAAGAGTTTGTCTCAAAAGAAACCTCAGATCGTATGAGCCACTTGCAGCTAAGTAGCAGCTAAGTACTGGCATAACATAAAACAGATTAGCGTCCTGCAAGTGAATGCCGAGCGCTGGAGCTAACAGGAGAAAAGATGCTTATCTTAAAATGTGCCTGTTTTCTTCCCTTAGCGCATTCCCATCCCCATTCCACCACCTTACATGAAAATACCTCCCATCATCCAAACGCATTCAGCTCTGCAGTCATGCTGGGGCTTCCAAATTTAAGGGAAAACCGTCTTTTCTTGATGTAGGTATTCCGGTTTTTGTTAAGTGACTACTCACTGGCTTAGGCACTGCGTAAGAATAACCTTATGCAGGTTGGTGGTATGGCTTTTACTGGAGAAACACCTGGGGTGTAGGTTTCCTGCCTCACAAGGAAGGGAAAGCCCGAGCTCATAATAGCTGGAACAGCTCCTGATGAGGCTGCTCTTTATGAAGCTGAGAGTCTCCCGCTCCGTCACGGTTCTGAACAAGATAATAGTAAAATTTGAATCCGAGGTTCCTGCAGCGCAGCCAAGTGCCTAATCATTAAACTCTAAGGTACACAGAGAAATCTCTATTTTATGAATGGCGGTTAAGTCCTATTCTGAGTTTAGTCATTTAGGCAGACAGGGCACACGACAGGGTACGGAGGATTCCCTGTCCTCTCTGCCTGGCAGAACCAGGTAACTTAGAGGGTAGGGGGCAATGGGAGTAAGTTCCAGCCCGGTGCAGCGGGCACATCTCCCCAGTAACTCCCCACCACCCCAGGTACCCCTCTGCATGCAGCACTGAACCACGGCAAGCAAGACGATTCTTCTCGGTGTCGCTGAGGTTAAGCCGAACTACACCCTGCATGAAAAAATCTTCAGTAAAGAAAAAAAGATGGGTCATTGTCCCTGAAGGGAGTGGAAGGCGCATTATGCAGACCGGACCCACTTCTCAGGGAAGTCTCCTGCCTCCCTGGGGCCCGGGTTAAAGATATAAAAAGAAAGCTTCCTTCCCTGGTACGGCCCTCAGATTATTATCCATTACTGATTTTTCAGGCCGGCAGCCATGAACTGGCAACAGGAAGACCAAGGGCGATCAACGGAGAGTTTCCGGGCCTTGGGATGACTGGTTAAGGGATCAGCATATTCTCCTCTATCCCAGTCGCAGGGAAGGATGAGGGAAGAAACAGAAAGAGCCAGCAGATCAATACCTGGCTCCGAGCCTGGTGTTTGCGGCAGGACTTTGGGTTTTTTGATCACAGGCCAGTTTACACAACACCAGGCCCACTGGCAACTGCAGGGTACACCTGTCTCAAAGGGAGAAAAGGTTCTTGGCACAGGATTTGGCAGGGCTCATCGAGAGGGTTTTAAACTAGATTTCAAGGGGGAACGGAATGAAACCAGGCTATCTAGATGTAAGCCTGGGGGTGCAGTGCCAGTGTCTGTGGGACGGTATGCTGTTGCGGTCCCTTGGTCTGCTGTCTCAGTGAAGGTAGGGGATGGAGATCCATGCAGCACCAGAGACGTGAGCATCATTGGTGGGTTAGAAACTTCATCCACACCTGGGAATGGTCAGGTAGGAATTAGGACTTCTCCCAGCAAAAAGGTGACAGGATCAATAGCCCAGCTGAGGTGTTCCTATGCTAATGCACGCAGCATGGGCAACAAACAGGAGGAGCTGGGCATTGTCCAGCAGGAAAACTATGATGTAGGTGCCATCAGGGAAACATGGGGAGATAACTCACACGACTGGAGTGCTGCAATGGATGGCTATAAACTCTTCAGAAGGGATAGGCAAGGATGGAGAGGTGGTGGGGTGGCCCTGTATGTTAAGGAGTGTTAAGAATGTCTAGAACTTAATGATGATAACAATGGGGTTGAGTGTTTATGGATAAGAATCAGGGGGAAGGCCAACAAGGCAGACATCATGGTGTGAGTCAGTTACAGATCACCCAACCAGGATGAAGTGGTTTTGGCAGTGTTAGGTTGATCACTGGATTCGATAATCCCTTCCAAGCTAGATAATGCCATGATTCTATGATTTAAAAAATATTATCTCCTTTCTTAAAATTTAATAACTATGAAGTAACATTTCCACTTGACACACAATGTTTTTCCCCAAACAAACAAAAATTATTTGCATATCTGTTTCCAAATGTGTCAGGGAGGAAGTACTTATCAATGTGTTAAACTCAGCATATTCATATTACAAATTTGAGAATAACTTTTAACCATTTAGATTTTCATGTAGTAAAGTATTATCTCTTGTTAGAACACTTGGCAGTGCAAGAATGGGATTGAGGCAATAAATCCCATTTCTGGGTGTTCGTTTGAGGGTCTGTTAATCACTCAGAAATACACAGAGTCACATGTTTAGATGATGAGCTCGTCTTGTTGTCATATATTTATATCTAAGATAGCATGACCCGACAATAGCTCTGGTTTATTTGATTTGTTTTTGATTCAGGATGTTACGATCTGCCTCTGAAACCTGAAGACACATAAGATGAAGTTCAGGGAGGAGGTGAAAGAAATACCAGATGATGCATGAATTAGCAGCCATGTTTTTAAGCTACAACTGCTATCATTTATCAGATTTATTATTCTTTTTATCCCATAGATGGTAATCATAAAATGTATAAAAAATATTGGAATGCAAGGATACAGCCTTCTCTGATGAGGTGACTGGCTTGGTTAATGAGGGGAAAGCAACAGATGTTGCTTATCTTGACTAGCTTTTGATGCTGCCTCCCACAACATCCTCAAAGACAAGCTGACTGAAAATAGGCTAGTGGATGGTTAAGTGGACCAAATACTCAATGAACTTCCAGGCTCAAGTGTTGTGATCATCAGGAGAAAGTCCACACATAGGCCAGTCACCAGTGGTATTCCTTAAGGATCAACATTGGGTTCAGTACAGTTTGACCTCCTCATTAACGACCTGGATGATAGAGCAGACTGCACCCTCAGCAAGTTTCCTGATGATACAAAACTGGGAGAAGCGTTTGATGCTCCAGATGGTTTTGCTGCTATTCAGAAGGACCTTGACAGGCTGGGAAAATGGGCTGGCAGGAAACAAATTAAGTTGAAAAAAGGCAAATGCCAAGTCCTGCACTTGCAGAGGAACAAACCCATGCACCAGTACATGCTGGGGGCCAACTGGCTGGAAAGCAGGTTGGCAGAAAAGGAGCTGAGGTTCTGGCAGACAGCAAGTGGAACATGGGTCAGCAAAAGGTGACCAACAGACTCCAGGGGCTGCATTAGGCAAGACATTGCCAGCAGGCTAAGGAAAGTGGTCCTTCCCCATTACGCAGCCCTGGTAGGACACACCTGGAGTACTGTGTCCAGTGCTGGGCTGCCCAGCACAAGAGACACATGGACATAGTGGAGCAAGTCCAGTGAAGAACCACAAAGATAGTCAAGAGACTGGAGTATCTTTCCTACAAGGAGAGGCTGAGACGGGTGAGACTGTTCAGCCTGGAGAAGGAAACACTCTGGAGAGATCTTATTAATATGCCTAAATGCATGCTGGGAGGGTACAAAGAAGATAGAGCCAGGCTTTTCTCAGTGGTGCTCGGTGGCATAAGAGGAATTGGGTGCAGGTTGAAATACAGGAAATTCCATCTGAACATAGGAAAAACTTATTTGTTATAACAGTGTTTGAACAGTGGTGCAGGGTGCCCAGAAATGCTGCATTGTCTCCATACTTGGAGACATTAAAAACCTATATTGGCCTTGGGCAACCTGCTTTAGGTGACTCTGCTTGAGCAGGGGAGTTCAACTACGCAGATTTTGTGCCCAGTCAAGTTGAAATACAGGAAATTCTGTCTGAACGTAAGAAAAACTTATTTACTATGTGGATTGACAAACAATTGAACACTCTAATCTCCTCATCCTTTTCTAAAAACTGTGACCAATTCAGCTTCTTTCTCCTCTGATTGCAAAATTGATTATTTCCGCTTATGTGTAGTAGTCTACTCTGTTTTGAAATTCGTCTTCATTATTTTTTCAGAACATTTCTTCAAGCTGACAGAAAAGCATAATTTTGAATTCTTTTCCTTTAATGTTCTAGCATGTCTGCTTATCTTTTTGTTATGCACAAATCAAATTAGCCTATTCTATCACCCAGGTCATTAATGAAAATACTGAATTGAACTAGACCTTGGAAACACTTTTGAAGATACATCTTAAAATATGCTTTCCTGTTGGCCATAAGCTGATGATAACTGCCCTTGTGCAGACTTATGCAATCAGTCTTGTACCTTCCATGTAAGTCATCCCTTGTTGCTGTTGCTGTCTTTCTGAATTTCATTTTTTATCTTGTCTTTTCTAACTTTGCCAGGATTTTACAGAGAAAGGAAATACTGCCTCTTATGCATATTGGCAAGATCAAGAGACAATAAATAGAGACAATGTTATGCAGCTTTTCAGAATGTGCATCTCTCTTCTATCAATGACCTTCAAATACAACTGTATTCCAGTCTTTTATTCTCTACTAGCCTAACACGTGCATGTGTGTATTTAAACAACATGTACATGTATAGGAATGACAATACTTCCAACCAGAATTTCATTCCTCAGTTTAGTAAATCTATATTCAAAATGGCCAGACCACCTTCATATTTTTAATTAAAAACCCCCAGTTTTCTGATTTTAGCTATTACAGGGGAATGCATTTATTTTCTGTTTTTTACAAATTAGCACACATAACATTGAAATAATATCACTGTTTCTAATTTCAATCTATAACAGAAAATGTCATTTTCTCAACTGTAATTAATTAATTTAGTATCAATCACTACCTAGAACTGAAAGTTTGTAATGTGAAAGCAATGTCGCCTAATGAGGTTTTATTGCAAGTATTTGATAGATCATATTTCTTGTATTAATGTGATTGATTTTCTTGAAGTGCCATATTTCTCATACAATCTTCTGTAAAAATACCTTCACTGTATAAATATCAGTAGGAAGATAAGTCATGTCTTTTCATCTGTACTGGTATTATGAAAGTTTTTTTCATGATAGATTAGTCAGGAGTTAACTATATTGAACAAATAAGACAGAAAAATATCAACTGTATTTTAGCTCTCTCTTCAGATGCACATTTGTTTTCACCATTATGTACCTTGGAAAGTCAAACACTCAGATTTTTCATTATCTTGTAAAGAGGCAGTATCTGATTTTCATGAGACCAAAAAAAACCCCAAACCAACCCTCTGTGATATAATATAGGAAATGTATGAGTTTATTATTTTGTGTTTAAAAATGAAATATAGCTAATAGGCCAGCATTGTTTATATACATATCTGATGAATTTTCTATTTTTGTTATACAGGTGTAGATTTATTTTTAAACTCAACCAAGAAAAAGTGATACATGTCAGGCATCCAAAATATGGAGAAAGTGAAGTGTATCAGATAGAAGTATGTTACCTTCACAAGGAAAGCACAGCAGATGCAAGACTGTGGTTCTGAGCACCTGAAATACAAGCTCCAGCTCACTAGAACACTGAAAATGCATTTTTTATCTTTACAGCAACTCAGATCTTATCGTAATTTTTTTACTACTCGAACATACATCAGACACCATAGTTTATACATAAAATTGCTTCCCTTCAGAAATATGTAATTTACATGCAATAAGCTGAAAGAAAAAAAAAATTTCTCAGTTTTTATAATTGAAGAATATGGGCATAAAATTGTGCACCTGCAATGTACAATGATTTTGGGTTTTTTTATTTTTGAAACATTTGCATTATTTCACCTACCACAGTTCTGGAAGTTAACAGCTTGTAATGGAATATTAATCTTTTTTTTTTTTTTAATCTTACCACTGATCACCATAGTACGCAAAAGCAGCAGCAGGTTGTGCTACACTCCTATAATGGAACATATCCTGGTATACTAGGTCTTGTCGGGATGTTATTTTTCTCTATAGCCCATATGGTGCTATAGTTTAGATTTGTGACCAAAGCAGTGTTGGTAACACACCAACGTTTAAGCTCCTGCTGTGCAGTGTCAAAGCTTTCTCTGTTTCTCATGCTGCCCCTCAGCAAGTAGGCTGGGTGGGCAGAAGGCTGGCAGGGGACACAGGCAGGAGAGCTGACCCCAGCTGACCAAAGGGATATTCCATGCCATATGACACCATGCTCAGCCATAAACTTCGGCGGGGGTGCAGTTTTTCCAAAGTAACCTTTGTTTGGAGCCTGGCAGGGCAATGGTCTGCTGGGGAGAGGTGTTCTTGCACTACAGGAAGCCCACATCACACTTTTCCAGTGGGATTTTCGGTTATGGCTCTGTGTCGTCTAACCATACAAAAGGCATTAACACTTCAGCATATTAGTTGCTCTCTCATATAGTGAGCAGTAGAGGCAACAGACAATCCTTGTACGCAGTCTGAGGTTCTCAGTCTTGATTCAGCACCTCCCTTGCATCTTCTGGAATGTGCGAATTTAGTGGGACTGAGTTTTAAAGTTTTCTTTCCTCATTTGAACAAACCTGAAACATCTTACTCCTTAATCTTCACCGTTCACTCTTAATCATCACAGTTTACTGACCTTTTCAAATTAGTCTTGCAACTGTTTGTTCTTAGTAGGACAATCTTTAAAACAGCTCTGTTGAACCACAGATCGCCTCTATGGCTAAGCAAAATAGATCACTAAGGTGTAACATGTAACACTATTTGTAGCTTTATTCCACCATTTATGCCAGTTCTGGGCTCTGTCTGTTGTAGCTTTTCTCCTCAATGGAATTTATGAGAATGACTATTGAATTGCATTAAATTATTTCAAATTAATTTGTAGACTTTAAAGTGCCATAACTCTCTGCAGTTCTGAAGCCTAAACATGATCATGAACTGTGAAGTAGGCTTCTTTCAAGCAGCGTGGCTACTGTACCCATTTTTTATATAACTTGACATATGCAAGGCACACTCAAAAATAGCAAGAAAAATTAGTTTTTATTAGTGCTTCTTATTGATATTGCTGAACATTTTCCAAACTGGTCTCTGTCTTCTTTCAGTAATTCAATTACATACAGCTAAAAAAATAGTTAAATTGAAGGAAAAACTTGAAATTTACTTTTGGGGCATGCTTCTAGTACAACAAAGGTCCATCTCATACTTTTTACTACAGAATTTTGAGCAAATAGCATGTGAGCTTTTATACAACATACCTGTATTTCTCTTTGCCTAGTTTTTATCACTATAGATGCATTTGAAATCAAGATCTTATTTTCTTACGTTTTGATACATTTTGTTCTTTAGTCTGCACCTGCAATTGATTTCCTTGCAATTCTGGTGAGTTGATGCAATCAACTCTCATATTCTCTAGACCAATGTTCACCTTTTATCTTCAGGATGAGAAGAGCATTCTCATCTTGTAATGCATACTGGACATATACAGATATTTATATTTATGTAATAAAATATATGCAAATACATAAAGCCAAAATTGGAGTAGCTGAGACGATGCAGCAAACAAGTTATTTAAGGAATATTGCCTAGTCATTTATCCCTAGTACACTGGATTCAAGTCAGTGATGTATGATTTCATTCATGTCAATATTTAATTTAATTTTAAGAGAAACTGTTCTTTGTTTTATTTCATCATAATTGATATCTTGTGGGGAGAATAGAGTAGTAAAGAATTGAAACTTCAGAAAGCTATGAACACTGTAAGAAACAAAGATTAACTGGCTTAGAAATAAAGAATAAGGCAAAAGAAACACAAAAGAAATGTGTAATAGACTGATTTTTAATGTTTTCTGTAAGGCATCATTAGTAGTGCTTTTCTTCAAAAAGGTATGCAAATGATTATTGCATTCTAAACCTTCCTTCCATAATGTAATATCATTAAAAAGATAAAATGCTGTTCATAGGTGTGATTTACATATTAATATATGTAAATTGTGAATCAAATCATAACTCAGCAAATGAAGGCATATAGTGTTTACAGTTCATTGTGTGTCAGGCTAGAGTAATTTGACAATGGAGTTGCTTAATCTTGGGTCAACTCTTACGGTCATCTGGATTATGCTAATAAAGTTTCTGAGATTAATTAGCCTGAGAAGCCTAATTACTGTCAACTGAGAATCTTAAAGTGAAATATTTAAGAGGAATAAGAAAAAAAGGTTGAATTAGAAAATGTCTGCAATTCCCTAAGTATTCTGAATATCTTCAACAACGTTTGTCTTTTCATCTTTAATCCATTGTAAACCCTTTCTGTGCTGCAGCTTTTAACTATATAACCAACCAGTAATGAGAAATACAGCTGACTCTTACCGCAAAATGTCTTTTTGCTGCTAAAATACTGTACCTACCATGTCATGCTTCTTAAATGTACTTACATCAGTGCATCACCGGCCCTGTTAGAAGGTCTATAAAAAGATCTGAAAAAAATGGCTGATGGGGTGCTTTGTTCACAGCAAACCCCATTGAGATTCACAAGTTGTATTTTGCCCTGAAAAGAAAGAGAAAAAAAGGCCTCCAGTGTCAGCTCATTTACACATTAGGGAGGCTTGGGCTCCAATAGTTGCTCCAATTAAAATTTAAGTACTGTTTTGTCACAGTTTAACCCCAGACAGCAGATAGAACCATGCAGCCACTTGCTCACTCTCCCCTGTTTGGATGGGGGAGAGAATTGGAAGAGTAAAAGTGAGAAAAAAACTTGTGGGTTGAGATAAAGACAGTTTAATAGGTAAAGCAAAAGCCGTGCGTGCAAGGAAAGCAAAACAAGAAATTCATTCAGGGGTTCCCATCAGCAGGCAGGTGTTCAGCCATCTCCAGGAAAGCAGGGCTCCATCACATGTAATGGTCACTTGGGAAGAAAAATGCCATAACTTGGAACATCCTCCTTTCCTTCTTCCCCCAACTTTAAATACTGAGCATGACGTCACATGGCATGGAATATTCCTTTGGTCAGTTGGGGTCAGCTGTCCCGGCTGTGCCCTCTCCAAACTTCTTGTGCCCCGCCAGCCCACCCACTGGAGGGGCATTGTGAGAAGGAGAAAAAGGCTTTGCCTGTCTAGCACCAACTAATAAACGCCAGTGCATTATCAACACTGTTTCCCATCCCAAATCCAACACACAGCACTATACCAGCTGCTAGTAAAAAAGTTAACTCTACCCCAAGTGAAACCACGACACATTTATAAAAAGTCAAGTGACTCAACAGAAAAGATTAAGGACAGCACAATACTGCGTAGTTTTGTAGTGAAAGCATGATTGGGGAAGATGGATCTTGCACAGTTAAGTGTCTGCAGGCAAAACTTCTGTATACTGAGAAGATACAGTGATCACTGTGTTACTGGGGTGCTGCTGCCACTCCTTTCCCTATTCTACCAAGGAAAAGCGCTGGCTATTGCACCTCATTTGAGGAAAGACTTCGATAGTGAATCTTCACTGGGAAAAGCACCTTCCTGATCTCTGGGGTTAATATTAGAGCCACAGACAAATGAGTGGGCCATGAGCTATACCCTGGCTTGAGGTTAAGCTGACTATGGAAAATTACTAGACATGACACGAGAAATTGCTAGCAAAAGTCACAGAGAACTCAAGAAAAAGTGGCTGGATCTCAAAAGCAGTGAAGCAGTTACGTGAGAAACAGCTGAACTCCACAGGCTGTTGGAGGGGAGTATTGGGAACCTTTAGGGGAGCACAGTCTTGTAAGGCCAACACCACCTGTGTAGCCATAGCAGTAATACCATATGTGGCTGATACTATGTCGTAATGCCATATGTACATACCGATATCATAAATCTGGGACCAACAGGGGAAAAGCAATTAGAGATAGGTCGTCTAGTTGGGAGAAGACTCGGGCTGAGAAAGGAATGTACAAGGATGTAAAGGAGAGACAGATAATGCAAATCTTGTGGCCAGGGCTGTCATGGGGTACTTGTCAAGCAACCTTGTGCTTATTTACTGCATCTGGAACCAGTCAATAAACCATAAGAGCCAAGCCTGCTCTTTTTGGTCAGGAGAACTGGGGTGGAAGTGGTAAGGGACTGCGGCCCCTTACTAGCAAGTTTACACCCAGAGAGAAGGAGCGAGCACCTTGGTATCACTGTGTGGGTGTCTGTTCCAGACCATCAGCTACCCACCTCTTTGTAACAGTTCAGCATATTTCCGTGGCATGAATGTTAAATGGTATTCTCTCCTGCTGCATCATTTAGACAGCTCCCAGCTACGCATTAACGCAGCAACTGGTAAATCCTTTCTTCTCTCCTGGCTCTGGCTTCCAGACATTTCATTAAGCCATGACTTTATTCCCTGCATCATACCGAGAATCCAGCCATCTGATCTGCACTAATCTCGATCCTACTAACAGGACTTCAAGCAAACATTTAGTACTTGCAAGCCGAGTGCTACAGAATATCCACTTTCTGGATAATCAAACCAAAAGGAGCCCATGGCTGCTGGGGAGTGTTGAGTCCTTCCTGGGACCTCCAGTAAAAAATGATTAGGCATACTCACTGTCTTGTGGTATACATAGCTCCAGCTCCGTGTGCCGTCTCCACTCCACCTTTCCACATCTTAACTTTCTCTGCTGTGTTTCACCCAACCAGTTCACTTTTTACTTCTGCCTCTCCCCAGTGAGCCTGCCAGTACAGGAGCCTTCCTGCTCTGCCTCCACAGACCACAACCTATCATTGGACACAACAGATTTTACTGTAGCCTCTGTTACTAGTTCTCATTAAACCTTAGGGGCTGCCAACAGTTTTATCTAAATCACAGACAAAGTTAGCAGGGGTTTCCTGGGTCATGCTGCATGTCCCAAACCCCCAATCTGTTCCTCAACCCCACCTATGGTAGATTTTCTTTTTTATCAAACCACCCTCTCTCAGCACTGATGGTAATAACTGTGTGATGTAGGGACTACATCACTACTTATAAATGATAATAAATAATTATAATTTCATAGACCAAATTATATTTCTAAACTGAGTCTGGTTTCTGGAAAATTATTTGGAAATGAATAAAGTGTTACTCAGAATAGGCCTCAAAGTTACTAACAAGCATCTTCTGTAGACCAGTGTAAAATACTGTGAGAAAGCTCTGTAAGGAACAAGGACATAGGACATTGCCGTAGCCAAACCTAAACTGTTTGTCTTTAGACAGATGTCAATCTTGTAAAGAATCACATGCATCAATTTCTTACCAGAGACATAAAAATGAGTCTACTGGCTTTTCTATTATTATTTAAATAATATCTCCTCAAACAACTAACTTTTCTAAGTTGGGTACTTCTCATACTTGAAGGACCTCATCCAATAGAAAAAAAGAACATAATTCTACATGCCAGCCAATATCTGGGTGTCAACATACACATAGGTTGACTGCCTGCCCAAAACATTCCTGTTACATACTTTACTTATTGTAGAAGTGCTACTACACACTCCAGTGCTGTACCAAATCAAAACCAGAGGATACACACACTATAAATCTTCAACAAAAATCTTTGACTGAGAATAAATAATCTTGCACATTCCTTAATGCAGACCAGTTTTGTAAGGTGACTGTTGTTAGCTGGGGTAGTTTTATGAGGCAATGAAGCTACAGAAATCTGGCTATCATGCTGTAATTTTCTGAATGTATATCCTTCCATAGGATTAAATTTGATTTGGTTAAACTTTTAATTGAGCTGTAAAAGGGTGGACGAAATTTGTTTCTGTATTGATTGAAAAGTGTGGTTTTGTTCTTTCATTATGGATACAGTAAATCTCATTGTTAGCTCTAGTTCTTTTTTTTTTTCCTGATAATTTAAACAGCCTCTGAGTTTATTTTTTAGGCAAATGAAGTAAAAATATTGGCTTAGAATAATTTATATTTATTTTAATACGTTTGCAATATATATTTTTTTGGAATGCCTACACAGAATATCTGTGTCCAAGTAACATCTCCATCTGCTGAAATGCCCTTCTAAGATCTTTAGTAAACTATACTGAACAAATAACTAAAAAGAGAAATAACAAGATATAAGGAAAATATATGCTGCGTATTGCTGGCTCCTCTTCCTTTTGAAGAGTATATCTACCAAACCTGTTTTTATAAAAGTTCTTTATACAAAATCAGTTATTATTACTGAATTATCCACCCAGAATATCGTAACTTTTGCTGTAGTAATATGTTGTTGTGGTCACCAGATTTTGTTTAACCCCCTCAAAAAGCTGAAACGAGAAACTGTGGGATAGTCTGCCTGCCTGAAATGTACAATACAAAACACAGCTTTCTTTAAAGCCCTTGGTTGAGCGGTTTTTCAACTGCAAAATGCAGAAGTGAGGTTAGCAAGTTAAGGGCACTGCATCAACAGCTGATTAATAGCCTCTGAGTGAGTGAATATGTGTCTGCCATCATACAGCAAAGGCCATATGTTACACTATCACTTTCATTCCAAACTGCATCTTAGCCCAGTGACAAGAATAATTTCTGACAACCAAGGAATTCATCTAATACAAGAGATATCATAATTTGCAACAGCAGAATTGCTGAATGACCTATGGACCTTAGACTTACTCCTAGGCAACGCGCTAAGGCTTCATCTAATAGTGCCAGCGTTTGTCATCTCTGAAAGGAGCTGAAGAAAATGTCATTCAAAGTCAGTACTTCAGAGTGTTGATTGCAAGATGTAAATTAATGTAGCTTCTTCTAGATCAAATAAGCTCATGGTAGATATCTAAGAGGCACAATAAATGATGAAAATTGCTTTCACTGCAGAAATAATAATGTGTTGAAGAGAGTATTAGAAACAATATTACTTTTAAAACTAAACAACAAATTCTAAGATGTCAATATATTGTTTGAAGCAAGTAAGGTCTACTTACCCTATTATGCATACAAAATGTTTGTTTTGCTTTTAAATCACACCAGTTAAAATAATAAATTTTATTTCTGAATGCACAGTTCTTCAGGTAAGTTACTTTGTTACCGTATTGCTTTTTTTCCCAAGTGACATAATATTAAATTTAACAAATCAAATGGATAATTTTATGTTTTAGAGAAGCTTAAGTTCTGCTTATTGCAGTGAATGTATGAATGTAGTCACTATGTTCACTGCAACAATATCTGAAATTGAAAGAGACAGGAAAGACATTTTATTGTGAACTGGTGTTTGGTTAAATTCAGAATCTAATAACTGAATTCTAAAGCATTTGCATTAAGTTAACCCAATAGTTTGCTTCTGGTTATTTTGAAACTTCTATATGTCTTGTATGCTTCACAGGACTTTTGCTATTCAGAAGGCAAAAAAATCTTAGAAGGGCTTGGGCATGTCTCTCTCAGGCTTCTCTGGAAATACAGACATTAAAAACACAGAGACCTATCCAGACTTTCTATAACCTGCTAATCTGTATTAGATATGTCTCAGCATATATTTTACATAGACTAGCTGATTCTGAAGTTAGTGAGAATGCCATGATTAGAATAGGACTTTTTTGATCAGGATAAGGAGCGTTTATTAAAAAATTCTGTTTGTACTCACTTTGGCTATTAGATATCTTTATAAATATGCACAGAAACCCCAGTATCTCTGAGAAGGCACAGGCTAACTCAAATTTACCAACTTTTGGAGAAAATATACATGCTCAAGGCCATTGCTTCTCTTTACCTCCTCTTTCTCCCTTCCCATCATTTTGTGTAGTAAAAAATAAAGATAGTCTTTTTATCTAAAGTAGAAAAGATTCAGATCCAGGAAGAATTTGTTGCTGTTTTTATTGCTGAGAACTTAAGCGGGAGTGATGGCAGAAGAGAAAGGAAAATGGTCTACTGGAATCCTCTGTCCTGAGTTGAATGCCTAGGTAGGTTCCATATAACAGTTCCATAGTTAATGGTCCACCAAAGAGAAGCATACTTTTCAGGCTGATAGGAAACTGTAAATTAGCTAAGCATTCATTAATAAGGAAAGAATCAGGTAGATTTAAGAGACTGACTGGAGAGAGCAAGGCATCTCTTATGGCTAGTCAGGAGCTTCCATCTGTGTACCATCCTGGTTTTCTGAGTCTGTACTTGCCTGTATCATGTGTGAAGCCAGAGCAGGTGTGCTATTCCCTGAACAGCTATCACAGCTATGATATATGGAATTTACTTTCAAAGCCAAGCTCTGCTTGATTTGGAGAAGGAACTTTTACTCTTTCTTTGTCAATTGCTACACAGGATGCAACCTGACAGACTTCTGTACCATTGCATATGGCTCACTATTCAGTGATTTCTGCAAATATCAACTAGCAAAAGTTTCAGTGCTGCGTGAGACCAAGTTGCCTATGGCCTAAGTTGGCAGCCTTGGCTGATCTTCAGTACATATGTGGTAGACGAATTCCCGCAAGTACGTTTGAAGAGCTGGACTTTATACGTACTCCAATTCCGTTCCCATCTGTAAGCCAGAAAGTAACGCTTCTCTGCTTAGCTCACAAGACCATTCTTAGGATAAATTAAGCATTGCAATTCATGTTGCAATCAAAAGTAAAGTGTTTCAGTGCCAATCAATAAAGGCTGAATAAAACAGAATCTATAGTCCCTGAACTCATCGACAATGCAGTGCTTAGGGAATGTTAAATGCTTAGAGAGTGCAGTACTAACACTCCAAGCAAGAAGCCAATTGCAGTAACTCCCAGAGAAAAGTTGTAGGCTGAAAGTGTCTTGAATTTTGCCTGGCCCTGGACTCCTTTGTGCTCTTTCTGCACTATACACGCAGGATCAAGAAAAGAGCTTCTACATAGTGCACTTGCCTTGAAGGTGGGAGAAATGATACTCCCAAATCAAGTATCTCACCTGCAAGGCCCCAGCCTCATGAAATCAGCAATCTGACTGTTAGAGCTAAAGTGTCCAGCCTAACCAGTGGAAAATTTATATGGCTAATGAACATTGCTGCAAAGCAAAATACATAAAAAGCTTTTGGAAATGGAACCTTTCCCTGAAATCTTTGTCCTAAGAAAGACAGGAATCATGCTCACCTTTTTTCTGCAAGATGGCTACTGACCTCTTCATATCTGTTATTAGTAAGTCTCCTTCCAGAAAACATACTGGTTTCTGGGTCACATTTACACTTTGTATCTTTAATAATATAAATTAAATTGACAATAGTGCTGACATATTTCTAGTCTATAGAGGAATTCTCCTTCAAAAATGCTTTCACTATTTAAATACCTATCATCAGACTTCATGAATGCAGAATGCAAAGGAAAAAACCCTATATTGAGAAATGACGGGGGGAAAAAACCCTTTATATTTAACCTTCTATCATGGATATGCCCAATGAAGCAGCATGAAGGATCTTATTACTATATCAAAATAAAGAACGTCCTAAGAGAGTTATCTAGTTTCATATTAGCTTATTCCCCTTCTGAAACACAATGATTACTGCACCAAGTGATACATAAAAATGGAAAAAACAGCAGGCTTCATCAGTTTCAAAGGAATCAGCATTACTGGTGTTCCAAGCTGGAAAAATAAGTGCCAGCAATGACACCGAGTAGGATAGGAAAAGTATATCTATTATATGCATCTTACATTTATGTACTACACAACTTCTTGGCAGATTATATGTATTTTTCTTCAATAAAAAGAATGTATTTTTTGTATTCTGTCTTCAAAAACCAGCCTGTAGTTAGTTTTCTTTTCATCTGTAATCCTAAGTTTCAGTGCCATCAGCTAAAGTAATAAACATTTTTGCCTGAAAGTGTATTTTAAAGAGAATCTTCTCAAAATGCGTACCTTTAATTTGGCAAAGCATTGTTCAGGGTTTAAATAAATCTCCTGATTTGAGTGGTAGCTGTATGGATGCATTCACAAACAATTCTTTGAAAATTTTTGAAAATACAGAAACCAGAAACTTTGCAGAGAAAAACAAAAAAGAAAAAGAAATATATAGCAGATACATTTATTGAAACAGGAAACTCACTTGTTCCCCAAGGCATGGCAGACATTATTTTAAAGCTCATTTGTTCCCTCTTTTTCAAAATGCAGAATAAACAAAATGGTAATATTTAAGGCAGTTCATCAAGTCTATTCTGATGAATGAAACGTCTGCAAGAAAAAAACATCTTTCAATCACCTGGAACAAAGTTAATTTATTACAGCTAAGTAGAAACTGGAATTTCTACATGACTATTTTTGGTTTTGCTTCAAATTGAGAGAAAATGTTGAACTATTAAGAAGGTGATGAAACAAAAACACTGAAAAATCTTGCTTTATTTATGAGTACTATGATGTATTATACTTTTAGGCAAAATTCTGTAGATCATATGAAATATAGTATGGTTTCACAGCAGGGAATTGGGGGATTTGGCATCTGCACGGTCTAACTTTTATTTAGGTAATACCTGTAAACAAATTATTCAGGTTTTTTAATAGAATCATAGAATCATTTAGGTTGGAAGAGACCTTTAAGATCATCTAGTCTAACCATTGACCCTACTCTTATCAGGTGTGAGGTGATTCCTCACCACTGAGGATAACATAATGCAGTTATGCCTAGAGTGTTCAAAGGTATAAAACGTTGTGTAGGCACATAAAATTTAGCTTGTACCTTTACTAGCTTTCTTAGGAGCTAAAAAGGATCTTCAATGGCAGGCAAAAGTAGTCAAAGTAATTGAAAATCAGGCTATGTTGCTGACTCATGCACAGGTTTAGATTTGTTACAAAAAATAGCTATAATTGTTTAAATAATATACGTCTCCTGACTTGCACTTCCTGGTCATGCCATTAATCATGGCTGTTCAAATTGTTATTTTAACAGCACTTGTTTCAGCTCTGTAAGTTTATAGATCTGTTAGCTGGAAGGATTCCACATTGAGAAAATCTATTAGGAAATTCAAAGATTATTTGAGTAGAATATGGATGAATATTCTGTTGCACAGGTATGCTTGTGCTGTATATCAATCAGAATTTCATTACAAGTTAAGGTCAAATCTAGACAGAGTAGTTCAGAAGGTATTTAGTGCACTATATGCATTACTTTCAGTCACACACAGCATGATACGAGATAATTAACACTTAATTGTTAGTTTATCACTCTCCAAAGTCAAGTAAACACCTACATTTTCAGTGTTCATGCTAGTTGGTATAGTTAAGATCAGTTTTGCCATACTGCATTAAAAGCAGCTATTGTGGCTTGCAAAACAAATAGCTTTCAGCATCCGGTATTCAAAAATTATAGCAGGAAAATTGTATTCCCAGCCATCACAGTATTTTCATGTTTCAGAAGTTAGAAAAATTGTCTGTGACCTTTTCTGGATAATGATATCTCAACACTTGACTATGTCATGGGAAACCATTAAATCCTTCACAGTTAGTGAAGGAAATGTTTTGTGGTGTCTTCAGAGAAACCCAGCTGCATCATGATCTTAACTTTTTGAATTTTTTCTTTTCTGATGTACTGAACTCTTAGAAAAATGCGAAATGTTTTGCATGACTTAAGTTCTCCAGCCAGAATACTTCTAATTAATAATAATGTATTTACACAAGGTCAGCTATAAGAAAAATATTTTCTTACCCACATTACTCTTTTTCCTGTATTCAGCTGTAGACCTTCTTGTGTCTGAGATAAGTTATTCTGCAGACTTGAATTATAAAGAAAGAAGATATATTTTCATCCTAACTCTTGCAGGGACCATATTTCTAGAAATGTCTAGAAATTTCTAATAAACCTGATCTTTCATTTTCTTACTATATTGGAATAAAACATTGTGAAACTGATTTTTTTTTCTAAGTTGGAGTGCTATTGAACTTTTCTAGAAGAAAGGTAATCTTACAGTGGATGTAAAATACATGAGTGTTATTCCTGATTGTGCCAGTCACCTTGGCATGGCAAAACTGCGTAGAGCAAAGAGTAGGCGGTCAGGGTGGAAACACTATTTCTAACTGGCAAAAGTTTTCAAGAGAGGGAAATGTTTTCATGTGAAGTCTATATAAGAAGTCAATTTTAAGAGTAAAAAAACCACAAAACAGTCATTGAGGGTTTTTTTCAGATATCACTTAAAATTTTTCTTTCAGTTTTAGTTATTTATATTCGATTGTTAAATATAATTAGCTTATATCTTCAAATGCAAAGCTGTCTTTACAGTAAAACTGGGTGTTTTGTTTTGAAGAGAGCAAAATAAAAGTTCGTTACATGAAAAATACCAGCCTGTTACTCTGGTGAACGTTAGACTGATACATCTTTGCTAGAGCAGGGCATAACAATATATCATCTGTATCTAACTTGCCATTGATATTGTAATGATTCATTATCACATACAGCTCCCTTTACATGTTAGATAAGATCTTTGAAGAATGTGCAAAACCATAATTGGCCAACTGTCCTTTGTGTTACAGTTAGTCTGGTTAGGTTTCACGCAGGTCAATCAATTACTCTAGAGCCTAAATGAACAAATTTAAAAGTACTTCCTGCAAAGCAGACTTAAAAGCTTTCCCTTTACTTGCTTGTAAGTTTGCAATATTAACAAAAGTAGTGAGAAAAGTAATTTAAGTAAATTGCTTTTGATTAAGAAGTAATGTCCAGAGAGACCAATGCCCACACACATTAATCTCCTGACAAGAAGCAACTTTCAACATTTATTACAATGTACTTGGGTCCTCAGGAACCATAACTCAATTTAAAAAATACTTGTAATACAGAAAACTGGCCGACGGGGCAGAATGCCGTACCATTCTGTTCATGCTTTAGCCAAAGGTCAGAAAGAGCATGCAATATATAAACAGCATAAAATATTTTTCAGGACAGTTTTATGTATCTTAGAGACACCTCAACAAAGAAAAGACATAAACTGCTTCATTTAAAATTGAAGTCCATGGAGAAAATGTTTAAATTTATGCCAATTTTTGCATATTAACTAAATTTTTACTTTGAGGTACAAAGCCATTGAGTGTATTTTGATGGTGAAAACAATTTTATTTCTTCCCACATAAAACTCCCCAAATTTCTACTCTATTTCTGAATTTAATGCAAAAATGAATTATGTTATTAAATATACCTGTAAGGTAAATTTCAATTCAGCTAGCTCTCATCCATACTTTCCCTTTTCAGGACCATAAGCCACTATGATTCTATTATAGCCCTCACAATTAATTAAAATTATAGTAATTTTTAATAGTTTTACATACATTATTCTTAGATTTTCATTTTGTAAAATGGAAACTTTGTTGTTTACCTCTACAAATCATTGATAAAGCTCATAATTTTAATGTTACAGGTCCAGAAGTATCCTTCCAGGTTCCAGATTTGTTTGCTTATTTGAACGTACAGTTCAAAAATACAATTCTAAAATTAGGCCGACATAGTTCAGTACCACAGTAAAGAACATGACCTTCATATCTTAATTTTATCATTGTAGAGATATTCTTGCAAAATTAGTTAGAAATAGAAAAAAATTTATTTCAGTTTTAATTAAGATACAAGAGAAGTAAATTACACTGATGAAATGGTCCAAGGAGAATGCCACTTGCCCCTTTACAATAGCGAAGAGAAAATAAATGTAAAACATTACAAAGTCCAAACAGAAGACTGAATTCTCAAAGTGACACTTAGTCTTCATTTAGGCAGCAATATACAAGAATGCAATTCCCATAACTTTTATCTGTTCTTCTAAGAACTTCTAAGTAACTTAAAACTTCGTTTTAAATCCATGAGTCTTTCAGATCCCAAAGATCTGTTTCAGCTAGATAACCATTTTGGCTTTGATATGTATTACAAGTTGCATTAAAGTAAATGCTTTTCAAATAAATTCTCTAACGAGTTTGATTTGGGAGGGGTGAACATAGCACACTTGGTATCAGTAACAGAACTGAGTTTTACAGAAAATACAGAGACCAACGTCTCCCTGTTTCAGAAAAAGAGCTGTAGGAGGACACTGCATCTCCTTTCAGAGGAGTCTTTTAGACAGTAGTGCAATCTTGCAGGATACTTGAGATTGTGATTATGCCCAGTTCGGTCATGAGTTCCACAGTTCCACATTAGGGAAAGAGGTAGATACGATGTGGTTTGCATATATTATGTTTTATTACGCTATTCAAAATGAGCTGTAATTGGGCAGTTTGGACTATAAATCTTCAACATGTAACATGTCATAAGCCATGCTGAACAAGTAGGATAATTCTACAAATATATGTTATGACACAGCACCTTTACTAACTTTGGCTGCTTCATTTTAAAATAAATACAAATGGTTTATGTGATGCAAAATATAGGACTTGGTTCAGTTATACTTATCTGACTGGATCCAAGGTCATCAACAGGATTTCTTGGATGGGTGAAATGAGAAGGTTTTTAGGCATATATTACAAAAAGTGTTCTGGGTTTTTTTAATAGTGTGGTGCATCTCTAAATTACCCTCACCTTAGCACCTCTTCTGAAAATTTGGATGTGGCAATTATGAATTATCATTTATTTAGACTCTTGATGTCAGAAGGATCGAAGGCCATACAGCTTCCTACAAAGCGAGTTCCTTACTGGCTTATAGCTCAAGACCTATGTGAGACCTGTGCTTTAACCGAGCAGCTCCTTATGCCTGCCTGTCACTGTTAATGATGTATAATTTATGGAAATGGTAGATAGTAGTTCTTAATCAGCAAAGCTGCAGCTAATAATGCTGGAATGTTTCATATAGAATTGATGTCAGATTTATGAAAACTGGAATTGACAAGTAAATTTTCTCCTATCAACAGCTGTAAGACCTTGCTTTAGAAAAGCATTTAGTCTATTCAGTAACACATTTAAAAAGTTGGTTTAAATCTTATTCAGTCTATTAATTATTTAGTAATAAAGCTAAGCCTAGTAGCTCTTTAACAAAAAAAAAGTAAATAAGTGAATGTTTTACATGATATTTTAATATTTTAAAGTATATCATAATTTAGTTCTTAATGTATGAACTATATTTTTTATTTGTGCTTTGGATTTTTATTATTATCTACTCTAATCATGCCAGTGACCAAAAAAAAAAAAAGCATTACCATTTGCACTACACAATTTTTCTGCAAAACTTATATCGATAGAAGTTATTTCCTGAAATCACAAGAAAAGGCTTCTTCATTCACACTGATTTTGTTCCTCAAGCTACATGAAATCAGTGTACAAACACAAGGTTATGAACTTGACTATGCGCTGCCACCTGCTCTTCTATGTTATCAGATTGCCTGAGTTATTTGAGTGTCACTTTTTTGTGACATGTAAGTCAAAATATTTAGGGGACATGATGTGTTGACATAAAAAAACCTGATTCAACCATTTTTACTTCTTCAGGATAAAAAGTTTCATATTGAACTGGGCTACTCATCAGATTTCTAATCTTCATTTCCTAACTATTCCTTCACCAACTTTGTAATAAAAAGCTGAGTACCATCATAGTGGCAGGATGTAAGAAAGATTATATTCCTCTCTGCAATGTAGTTGGGTAGATGAAGACCATAATGTAAATACATCTCTCATTCTGAATTTGACCACAGTATCTAGGAATTTAGGGAACTCAGCAAACAGAATTTTTCATTGTGTTTGCTAAATGTTTTCTATTTACAAATTTCCATATATGCTTGTGTATAGTTCAAAGCTTGTTGTACAAAACTGCATGGAAAATAGCTGAAGTAAAACTCGCCTATAGCATATCATAAACCCTTCAAGTAGATGATGTCTATCACATTATTAAATATTCAGGACTGACATATGTACCCAAACTGTGAAAAATATGGTAAGTATTTTTAAAATGAATCATGATAGTCATTATAATTTTTGGCTGCACTAAGAATAAGACAAATGTCTTCAGTGATGACAGTGGAATAGACAAAATATGGCACTGATGGAGTGGAGCAGATTGCTCAAGCAGCTTGACTGATTGACTGTATCAGATATCACTAGTCTGGAATAATCTACAGAATCAACACCAGCTGAAAGGAATTCCAATATTCGTCTGGTTTCTGTAGAGCTCAGCTGCTTCATGACTGAGAATCTGAAGCTTTTGAAAGTTTAATTAGAGAGGGTGATATTCATGATAAGGTATATAGGTGCATGAAGATGAAATAAAAACCCCTAAATATTTGGTGTGATTTTGTTGTTCCTATTCTTGTTTGCTTGCTTGCTTTTGGGAAATATGAATTATCTTTAGAACCAAGCATGAAGAGATTGGGAGATTTTCAGGAAGTCAAAGCTGGATACTTTGTGAATAATGTGCTTTTGGCACAATAGAGGGGTAAACTGGAGAGAGTTCTGTGGCTTGTAATACTGTGTCTAGCAAAATAATGTAATATCCCATCCTGTCCTGAAATTTCTTATCATAGCTGCATTTCTGCGTAGTTATTTGTGGTGTTTACTTAAATCCTTCTTTTCTTCATATAGTTCTGTCTCTGAGTTCTTGTATGTTCGCACGCTGTTCAAGTGACCATAACTTACATTTAAGTCCCCTGAGCCCATGTGGTCTTCAATGGGACAAATGGAAGCCTAATTAATAGGAAAGTAACCTGAACCTCTCACATTAGTAAATAATTCTTTCTTCTTTGCTGCAAACATCATATTCAAAATCTATACCAACACTGGAGATGTAGATAGTGAGTTAGCATATTATTCTTGAGCGGTACCAAAATCAATAGGAACTTGCTGACTTGAATGAGCAAAGCATCAAGTCTGCAATAAATATCTCTAAAGGTTTAAAAAAAACTTTTAACCTTTATTACAGAAGCTCTATTTTAAAATATGTACCAAAAGAATAAAGCATGCTACTTTTTATAGACTGGTAATCTTCTGTAAGTCTTCAGAAGAGCAGAAAATTGCACTGATGAAAGGCAATTTATAAGGGGGAAGTAAGAGGGCAAGATTTCATAGCACTAATTAGCAATGGCTTAGATCAAAGCATAAATAAACATCAAGTACAGGAATGTGTCTAAAATGCTGTCTTCTTCCAAGACTTTAGTAGGAGATTACATTGTCTGTGAGACAACTACAGGTAGGAAACTTATCCTGAGGGTAGAGCTATAAAGCCTACTATAGTGGTACTGTATTTTACACAATGGCCTAGTGACTTGAACACTCAGCTAGAAATGGAAAATCCAGGTTCAGCTCCCATTCTAGCAGAAGGCCATTCAAAACAAACAAGGCCTGTTTTCTTGATAGAAACCCTGACTAATAAAGTGATTGGAAAAGAAGGACTTCGAGAGTTAAGCAAAGGGATTTGGGATCACAGTTTTGGATTTATGTATCTATTTTCTATTTCAGCACCAATCTAAGTAATGAACTCTTTCACTGACTCAGTTCTTTAGGGCCTAATTTCATACACTCATACAATGTATACCAAAAACTGCTAGTTAACATTTTATTCTGAGATAATACTAACTCCCTGGTTTCTATCTGGGCACGTTTTATTTTCCCTGAAGCTGAAGAAGAGTAGGATTATTCCAGTAGGAGATCATAATGTTTGGGAATATCTCAGGTTCTGAGCTCTGATTTATATTTTTATCTGGTGCCCACCTTAAGAAGGGTATTTCTACACCTTTACTGGTTTTTAATATCTGCCAAAGAGCAAATGACAGATGCGTCTTCTGTGCACTAAGCCATCAATCAGAAATGTAGTGGTGTTGAAGCTGTAATAGTCTAGGGATATAACTGAGGTAAGTTTCCAGAGTGAGATAATATCTTTAATAGAATGATGGGGAAATAGATTTTTTGGGGAAAAAAGACTTACAATGCTTTGGTCTCAAAATGACTTCCTGCCTGTTTCTGCCTCTTCACAAGGCCAAGGATTTTATCACCTCTTCTTCTGCTACTATTCTGCTGCAATAACTATCCTATTTTCTAAAATTGGTTACTTAGCCAAATGCAATTGAATGTGTTTGTTCCAATGTAGTTCAGTTGGAATTGTTGAATCTATTTCAGACATCTGTTAAGAGTTTGTTCCTTTTTTCCAACTGTACCAGCTGGTCCAATAAATTATATCACTTCTCCCTAAAAAATCAAAAGTGTGACTGCTTATTAACCAAACAGATTTATAAGTGATTGCTAGCCTCTTTGCGTGAAGTAATTCGTATCTCACTTGTACTTTTTACTGTACTGAGGCCAAGGCACTTTGTGAGCTTCTGTACTCATAGGATGACCTTTATGCAAAAGAATTACTCAAACTACAGGTTTTATTTGTTTTTCTTTTCTCGATGGTAAGTCTTTTAAGCTACAGAAACTTCACCTACCTTAGATTACGTTTAGATAGTTCTTGACATAACTAACAAGAATGGGATAGCAGTGTACGCAAAGCATTGCTGTTTAGTATGCAAAATCATTACCCCAGCCTTCAATAACCTTGTTAATATGTAACCCATCTACAGTTATGCAGATGAGGCAGTGCACTTTGAGATATTCCTGTTCACTCTTTTGTGATCTGTGATGCATTTTCATTGTAAGAACTGTTTACAAAATTTAGTGAAAAACATATTAATATGTTGATATAATTGAACTTATATGCTGTTAACACAAAGGAAGATATGTGAGAGTCATTAAATGGCCTGTGCACAAATTAGAAGGATCATGACTGTCTTAAGAAAGCCATTTATCGTTCTAACCTATTTTTTACTTCAAACATAAAAGAGCTTTTACTGGGCGCTGATGCTGATGACTTAGAAATACCTTTTAATTCAAACAGCTACATGCAAAGATACCTGTTATATGTTTGTAACATGAATTACTAGGCATTTCGTGTATCACTCACATTTGCTCAGAAGGAAGTAGTCTCTTAGAAGAATATTTTTTAGTATAGCTCACCAGGGGAATTGCTAACTGGAACATAAGCCAGTGCTAGGACTGATATGTAGTGATAGAGAAGCCTATGAACGGCCTCAATGGGTTTAGTATGAAACAATGCTTTCAGATGTGACAAATTATGGTCAGATGTTTCCAGAAGTGAGTAGTAGGATGTAAATGGAAAGACCATGATCTGCCTTGCAGTGGCATATGAATGAGATTAGAGAAAGAAGGACCCATGATAACCTTTTTATTACTCTTTGTAGCTTAGTTGTGTCACAGCGCAACAGGGAGAATAGCTTCCATGGAGTTTCTACCCACATTGCTAATGTAAAGAGGGGCAAGGAGTCATCAGACCTTTCTGCTCCCAGCATCTTGTACTGATGCAGTTGGGAAACACGTGACTTTCAAAGACAAAGAGGACTGAGGCATAGAACTGGTTTGCAAATAGCATTTGCTCCAGGAAGATCATGAGACTGCAAATGTTTAAAAATTGCATTAAATTAGAAAGGTATTTCAAAGGTAGATGTAGCATTAATAGCAGCTGTATAAGCAGTCAAAACAGCAAGGCTATCAAAAAGGGATTGGTTATACTTCTAATGAAGCTATTTCAGGGAACGTCTGAAAGTTATTTTGGAAACACCGTGCTTAGTCAATAAAACGGTATTGCTTTGTCAGGCAGTAACCCAGCTCCTTGGTGAATAAACTTGAAGACAATTACCTTATTGTGAAAGGATTATTGCCTTATGGAAAAATGCTTAATGTAATAGGACAGCAAATATTTGTGTTGCTAACTTTTCCTGCTGCTTGAAGAAGCACTGTAGAGATCTGGTTAGAAGTCTTTGCCATTATAAATACTGAGCTGAGACATCACCTGGGAGGAACACAGAATAATCTAGGCTGGGGTGAATAAGCATCTGTTCTGGAGTTCTGCCTATGCACAGTGTGGAGTGTTTGAAAACACTACAAGGAAAAATAAAATGATACTTTTGAGCTGAGTTTTGTATAAATGCACCTAAATGTTCACGCAGAAAAAAATTTCAGTCTGTTTGTTTAAAGGCTGTTACTCAACATCCTCTGGGGTGCAAATAAAATCATGTTGTGAGTTGGTTTCCATGCTCTTTCTTTTCTGTAAGGCTCCAAGGCCCAATGTGCCCAAAACACCTGAAAATTCTGAAAATTTCCATGAGCAATTCTACAAGCACCAACTTATTTGAACATTTTAGAAAGGAAATACATTAAAATATTAGCAAAACCACAACATTTTGAATCAGGGTAAGATTCATCGCACATTTGGAAGTACGGAAATGTCAGCCTCACTGATAAGACAATCCCAACTATATGCCAAGTACAGCCACTGTTGCAATTAAATATTCTTTTAGACAGTGTGGCACAGCCCATCAGCCAGTTCTGTAGTGGTCCAGAACTTCTGACATGTTTAATTACTGTCAGGCACAGATTTCATGCCTACACAGATCAAGAGCAATCATCTCACTCTTTGCCTCTCTAGATGTGTAGCTTGCTTTGTATAGACAGCTTTTTGCAAGTGCCATCTCATTGCTGCTCTGTAAGGCTTGGCTGTATGTCCAGAGCAAGCATCTCTGCATCTAGACTTACGGATAGGGATAAATATGACATTCTACAAGATCTCAGTCCCCATCCAGATCACAAAGTGCTCCATAGCTCCTGTGCCATCCACGTAGGTTACTTGGGCAAGTAGAGTATTTGGGGTGACTGGTGTGTTCTAGGTTTCACCTCATTAGATCACGCCCCTTATCCTTTCAGCTTTAAAATCACCATTTGCAAGGACTTTTCTGTATTTTGGAGTACCATCCTTGATTCTGTAAAGCAGACAACCTCTTTTCTCTCTTAAAAAAAAATTGATCAGATTTGTTCGGTCAGTCTTAAGAGTGTTGATTTCTACATCCTTGCTATTTTGATTTTATTGCACTCCCAGGACTAGTGCTTTTCTTGTAGCTATGTAGAAAGGGGTTAAATACTATTTTACATGCCAGGTTGCAAGTTCACAAGCTTTGCAACCTCCTGCTGAAAAGTATTGCATTCCCGTTTGAAAGCAGATGTCCTGTCAGAAGCCTATGACAGCCAATAGGCTGAGAACTGCTGTTTCCCAAGAAAATAAAAACATAACAAAGAGAAGTTTTGTCACAGTAGTTATTGGGTTCACCAGAGAGGTAACTGGGTGAAACTAAAGGGCCAGTGCATCCAGGAGAGATTGGCTTAGGCTGCTTGTTATAATAGATCTTTCTTTTACCTTGTTTGTTATACTTTGCAATATTATTATGAATTGCGTAACATCTGCAACTTCTAGTAGCATACAATAGAGTGGTTTTTCTTTATTTTCTAAGGAAAGTTCCTAGAACTCATGATTATAGAGAACAATCGACCTTGGCACTCTCTATGTGGTGAAAAAGAACATATGACAGAAAAATTAGAGTTCCTGACTTCTTTTGGGGAAAACCCCCTTGTAACATCCTGTGTGCGTATGAAGAATGCAAACAGTCCCTCCTTTCTTTTGGCATGACATGAACAAGAGTTGTAGAACTTTATTGTCTCTGTTGCACTTGTCCTCTGCTGTGCCGTCAAGAGGGATATAATACCAGTATCTGCTGCTTGAAGCATAACACAAGGCGAAGTGGATTATAATTTATAAAGGCTTCTGCTATATACAAAACTCTCTTGTATACTGAAAGATTCAAGTTAAAAGAAAACACTCCCTTCATCACTGTCTCTTACTGTAACAATGTATTTCTTTTGAATTAACACATTTATTAATCCGTTCTAGGCAGTGTTTAAGTCCTGCTGTGCATTTACACCTATTTCTAATTCCTTCTGTAAATGTCACTAAGACTCACTTTTCAGGCTGGTGCAAATGCCTAGATTTTCATCACAAACTGGGCACAAGCTAGTGTCTATAGCACTGGTAAATGAATCAGATAAGGAGGAAAATGTTAATAATTATGGACTCTCAAGTGAAATACAGATAAGAATTCAAGGAATTACCAGTATAGTAATTAAAAAGGCCTACAGCAAGCTAAATCTCACGGATATCACTTTAACTCAATTACTAATGAACAAAATATTTTCTAGGATAGCACTGAAGGCCAGTTTGAGATACGAGAATACCACTGCTAAAATTTATATTCAAAAGATAGTCTTGTTTATGAATATTTTGAAGATGAGATTGTACTCATAAATATAGAGCAGATAAAATAAATCTTTCCAGAACTAAAGTGCTTTAGGGTTGATGAATTGGCAACAATTAATACTCACACACACTGTAATAAAATGTTCATGAAGTTTATTATTTGCCATTCTTACCAACTAATTAAAAACATCTTCAGGGTCAGATGTGTAATAAATGGGTTGGAGAAAGAGAGAACGGATATAAACACATTTTCTTCCCTTGAATATCACAATGACTGTTGACTCATGGCACATTAATTCATGCTACTGGAAAGAGCCGTAACAGTATAAAAAGGCTATATATTATGGTATGAACTCTGAGTATATTAGGCACTCTGGCTGTAAGCTAATTTTGTATGTTGAGATATAATTAATATGCTGAATTATACTTCTAAATGTGGAGTCCGTGTGAAACTATTTGGTGTCATTGGCTAGCAACAAAAGTGAGAGCTTATTCTGTTTCCTCTCAGCAAAGCTGAGATACGGCAGCCTATTATCTATCCCATTTGCGTAATAGACTAATGAGCTCAGAAGAGATTTCCCATCAATAGAACCTTGATCATGTCTTTGGGAGCTGCTTTCTGTGGTGATCCTTGCCAGGTAAAAAAAACTATTTTCAGGGCAAGCTCTCCAGTGGTCTTCAGAGTAAACAGAGAGAAATGTGCAAGACAGAACAGAATAATAAAATCTGAATGAGTCACAACGTATGTTAGTTCATCTTATCACTATGAGACAAAGTAAACGCATATAGTCCCCTGATACAGTTTTCCTTTCTGAAACAAACCTCTCATGAACTTTGGGAGCTGAATCTAGGTAAGGAATTAGAAGTCAATTTATCTATTAAGTCATACCAGTCTATGTGTGTCAGGGTGGGGTTGATACTAGCAAATTGCCTGTTTACACAGAATTATTATCCAAAAAGTCTGTAACTATCTTGCTTATTTGTGAAAAAGATGTGATTTTTTTGGTTAGTTAGAGCATTTGTCAAAAATTGTGGGTAGTGATGAAATATAAGGTTTATGTAATACGACAGTATGTATTAAAGTATTTTTTTAAAGTTGTCTGATACGGAAAATAATGTTTTCATGTAGTAACTAATAAGAATAAATACTTAGAAAATAAATATGTAAACAGATGAGTAACAAAGTTCATTTTGGAGACTAACGCTTAGAAATGCCCTCAATGTTGTTTCTCTTTTGCCTTGCTTTCAAAGAACTGTAGGGCATGCTTTGATTTTAAAAATAAAAACATCACCTTTACTTTCCAATTAATGATTAAATTAAACTTGAGACATTTTGGAATAATTTTAGTGAGACTTGTGAGAAACAAACTGAACAGTAACAATTGTTAGTAGACACTAATTTTGTCTAAATATTATAAACAGCTTGGTTACAAACAACAGTTTTAAAAATTACAGCCTCCTGCTTCTGGAAGGTCATAGAGGCTTTCCTTTTTCTCCTGTCTTAGGGAAAACATGTTTCAAGCAGACCTCTGGTGTACTTGTTACATAATCCATTTTGTGTGTCCCATTTCTGTGGAAAGAACTGTAAAGACAGGAATATATACAAGATGCATGGTAAATTAGAGCTTACTACCCCTAGTCCCACCCTTCAAAGTAAGGTGAGATATCATGTCCCTAAATGTTTGGGCTGTACTGGATTATCACTGCTCATATTTTCCCTGCTAATGAAAACAGGCAGAGGAAGGATGTAATTAAGTTTTAAGGACAATAAATTATGCAGTTGGTAAATATAAACACATACTCAACCCAAAAGACTTCTTGAACAGATTAAATGTATGTGTTTAGATGAAGCTAAACTTAGACAGTAAGGATTTTGAGATTAATATTTTGATTCTACTTTTTAATAATATAAAAACCCCTTTTACCTGAACTAGTCCACTAGTTACAAAAAGAATGTGAGTATAAAAAGGATTATAAGGCCAAAATATCCTTCTGGAAAGATTACCATATTTTGAAAAGGGCATTAAAAAAAAAAAAAAAGGATAAAAGGGGAAATGAATCAGACCTCAAAGGTAAAGTCTATAAGCTTGTTTCAGTTCTCAGATTTTTAAAGTCAGAAAGTAATGAATTATCTTCAAACAGTGGAGGAAAGGCATTACACAAGTTAAAAGATTTCAAGGAGAAGGGGATGTATTAACATACAGGGAGAATATCAACTTTCTATCAGCTTAACATAAAAAAATAGTGAGGGAACAGGAATTAATGTTTGAATACTAAGGGTCTCTCTTGAATGCTGGATGAGTAGCACAATATGAACCATTAGAAAATCAGCACTTATTAAGTTACCGTACAAAAATGCCCAAGACAGTAAAGCTGTCACTAGCACAGAAATGAATAATTGCTGAATGACGGTAACTGTCACTGATGACCACTGTATCCTTACACTGTGTAATAATGCTTTTGGTCACGTAATTACATTTGTTAAGTCTTCTGTCCAGCCTGGGGGAAAACTATGTTTCAAACCACTATAGTTTTGCTTCAGAAAGGACTGTGGGATAAATCCTGATAAAACCTGTGCAACTATATGAATGAGGCAGATCACTGTAGGTCAGGGCTCTCAATTGTTCATTACTGAATTACAATACAAAACATGTATGTTTTAAAGGACTTGTACTCCTTTAAAAGAGATGATAAAAAATCCTTCCTCTAGGTATCTAGAAATATAAGTCTCAGAAAGGTTTTCAGAACAAGTAGCAGATGAGCAGGGACTTTGTAAAAAGAAACATCTCATGATTAAAAAGTACTATTGTTTATTTAGACATCTCTGGTGGGAAATAGCTTCACCTACTTGGGTGCCAATTTTTAGAATTTGTGTTCTAACCATTAATATGTACAGCCCTTCTATAAAAATACAGAACAGGTTCCAGTCTATGAAAGTTTCAGAAATATTCTCTGCCATGAAAACACTTGAATAATGCCTTGAAATACTTCCAACTTTTTTTCCTTCTCAGACCCATGGGAGCAAACTCACATCCTCTGGGTCCCAACAAGCCAATTACCTAATTATCTTATCTTCTAGTAGGATTGTTGTCCCATCTTGATAAAGTTGTGGCATGGCAAAGAGAAAATATTGTTCTCAGCTGATCATCAAGGAGCTCACCTCTCTGAGAATGTCTGTCCTGGAGCTTACACAAGGCTTTCATCATTACTTGTGTATTTTTAATCAATTTTTACAGAAATATTTAGATAATGTTATTTATTAGACAAACTGGTACGGGCAAACTTGATGGACATGAGAAATTCTACAGATTGAAATCAGGACCAGCAAAGCTCCCAACATTTACCTAACACAACATCTCAAGTTTCAGCTCGCACCTTTAAACTATCTAGCTACAACAATATACGTCGCATGTCTAACAGCAAAGGTGTGATCATTGCACAACATGTTATCCAACAGACGACCAGTTGTTGTTTTTGTACTGCCATCATCAACATATGTGCTTAACATTATTGGCAAGCTCAGAGGATACTGTGATAGACTCCAAGCTTTTTTAAAGCTGTCTACATACTGCCTACAAAGTCTGTCTCTAAAAGGCTGCACATGGCGTCAGAGTAATCATGTCGATTGTTTTTAATAATAAGAAAATCACCAAGAGGTTTTCATTGTGTAGTTCATATAAGGACAGCTGTTTTCAGTGATGAGAAAAAAAGCTTTTTCTCCCCTTTAACACTTCGTGCTTTGGCTTCTTCATTTTAATGACTAGTCCATTCTGTAATTCCCTGGAACAATGAAACAAGTAAGTTAGATTCCCACACTTGCCACCTGCTAGGTCAGGAATAAATAAAAAACCGCCACTCGTGTGTCTTGTTTGATGAGCCACTTGATTGAATTGAGGGTAATGAACAGCATTGAACAGAACATAAAAGAGGCTCCTTCATGAAATGCATTTTGCAAGAACACTAATGAAAATAGTACATTCTTTCTTTAACACCATTCATGACTTTGATAGAAAATGAACTAGAGGTGTTTTTGTGTATTTCAGTTGAAATGTATCTAGAAGACTATACATGTGGAAACTAAAACCTGCTAGCTCCGTATAGCTCTAATTACATCTTTTACAGAATTCCATTTTATAGAATTATAAAATATGCCATCCTTATATCTAATTGTAAGTTTGCCTGTTGCAATTTCTATTGAGTCTCCATATCATCATGCGTCTCTGAGAAAAGAAAAGTCTGTCTCTGTCTTTTCCATATCCATTGAGCCAAGATAGTGTATGGACCAAGTTCTCCTTTGAGTTCTCCCTTCTCCAGACTGAACAGAACAAGTTTCCTCTATTCTTTTCATATGTAGTCTAGACCCTGACCATGTTGGTGGTCTTGCTATAGCATGTTAGTGTGTTTCTTTCACTGGGAAGCTCAAAACTGGGCGAAGGATTTCAGATACAATCTCACCAGTGCCAAAAATGGGAAGGATGACTTTCCTGCACCTTCTGGCTACATTTTTACTAATAAATTCCATGACACAGTTGAAATTTTTTCTGATACATGGATTTAAATTTTTGTAAAGTCAATATCAAACACAAAAATGAAATAATGTAAATTGGTAACTGGCTGCACTTGAAATCAATTAATGAGGTACCTTTCTGAAACTATACAGATAAGGTCTAGATCCACCAAAAGATAGTCTCCTAAGTCTGCAATTTAAATTCTCAAAACCTTTAGTCTATCCCTAGGGCTACAAAAAAATCTAACATTGGAAGTCTCGTGTAAACTTGAAATAACCTCTAAGTTTTTCAGGACTAGTATAGAGTACAACAAAATTTGTACATAAATTTAATGGCCTTCTACGACAAGCTTACGGCAATAGAGGTCATCTACCTGGACTTGTACAAGGCATTTCACACTGTCCTGCATGATATCCTGGTCTCTAAATAAGTGACATAGATTTGACGGATGGACAACTTGGTGGATAAGGAATTGGCTGGATGGCCACACTGACTTGCAGTCAACAGCTCGATGTCCAAGTGGCGAGCAGTGACAAGTGATATTCTTCAAGGGTTGGCACTGGGACTGGTTATTATTTAACATTTTTGTTGGTGATAGGGATGTTGGGACTGTTGTCCACCAGCAGCACATACAGAGTATTCCATCATGAAGAGCCACCTGCATTATTCTTTATCAAACTGGCATACAGGCTTTGAGGTGAGCACCCTGACGCAATGAGTTCTGCAATTTAGCAACTGCATGAAAAAGTTATCTCCCTCTCTGTGTTTTGAATCTGATCGTTCCTCTCATGCTGGATCATCCTTATGATCTGGAACATTACTGACAGCGAAAAACATCAGAAAGCTGCTGCATTACTGGGGTGTAGAGACAGGCAACGGGGGTCTGCACTGACCCCTGTGGAAAACTTGCAGGGTGAGAAAGGGCCAGCACATATGGGCAACGGAAAGAGTCACAGCGCATCTGCTGGACGGGAACAGCTTTTCTTCTGTAGCCTCAGTTATCTGACAAATAGCCAGATGACAGTCTGCTCATTAAAATATTCTCTGAAAACCAATTTTAACATTTCAAACTAATGTAGCTTATTATACTTGCTTATGGCAGATTTATCACAGTGTCTGTAGATCATGAGTCCCAAGTTTTCTTCTTGGATGGGCCCAGGGTCCCAGAGAATCAGTACACATCAAATCAACAGTGACTCTGCCAATCCCTGCAGAAGGTCCTTCCTTGGTACTATAAAGTCTATAGGTAGGGAAGCCAGAGGATTGTAGATTTAACTTTGGCTAGACACAATCCCAGGACATGGAGATGGTCTCCTGTCTGTAGTCCAGTCACAGGCAGAGATGTTTGCTCTAGCCCGTGGTCAAGTTAGAGAAATATGAGGACTGCTGTAACCTTCATGTCTGACTTAAAATCACTATAGAGGCTTATACTACTGAAAGGGTCACCATTCTGGAATTTTACAACTCCTTGGTTCTCTGATTTCTTTGCAATGTTTGAGTAAGAAATGCTGGTTTTTTAGCAGCCTGTTTTTTCAGTGGGATTCTGACAAGGACCGTCATTCACTAAGAAAAATTCACATTGGCTTTCAAATCTACACATATCAGAATGAAAAGCCTCTTCAAGCTGTTCATTTTAAGATCTATAAATAAAATCCTTTTCTGTATTGGAGCAACCACAAAATAATGTTAATTAACAAATGGCAACGGCAAAGATTGCAATCATGATTGCTGTATATTGAGTTGCATTGCTTGTACACTTGTTAATATCAGTGATGATCATATATGAAAAGGGAAAAGACTGATTTAATATTTCTGCAAGTAAATAATTTTTAAGTAGAACAAAACTAAAATAGGCACAAGAGATTTTTTGTTATTTTTAGTGTTTAGTAAAATAACTTAACTAGAAGAAAATCCACAAATATCTGCTGAACAAGATGCGAGATGAAAAATTACAAATGCTGTAAATTGGACATTCTGAATGCAACTAATTTAATGAGACCATTAGTGAGACACCAACTGGATACAGTATTATTACATTGCTCTATCATAAATACGGTTGATTTAAAAAATTGTTTTTCCTCAGATTAGATCTAAACGTAAATTAGACCACTTGTCCTCTGTTAGAATTGTTTTTTGTTAATAATAAATATTTACATAAAAAATTAAGATGTAGCATGTAGACTGTTACATACTTTTCTTAATAATTTCAAATCTGTACATGAAATGAAAAGCCAACTAATGTAATATCCAATGTAATATCTGTACATGAATTCAAAAGCCAGTATTATGTAATGTAACATGATTGTTCTCATTGGCTTGACCAGAAGCATTGTCTACATGTACGTATTTTTAAAATTAGTCTTTAAGTGTCTTCTGATCGACCTCTTACTGAACAGGGTAAAAATGCTTCTTTGGATGCTTCACTTTCTTTGTTGTGTTAAATCAAACCACTACTGTGTCTACATTTCTCACACTTGTACCATCGCATCACAGCCTAGAATATCGGCTTTGGAGTTCACAGTAACAGGGTTGTTTAGCAGCAACGAGGCAAGAAAGATTAGAAACTCAGGGACATAGTTCGATACTGACTTGAAGCATTTCCTCTTGAACCTATGTCACTTTGGAAATTTATACAAAAGCTGTTTTCTTTAATTTTTAAGTGGTAAAAGGAATGATGAAATATTTCACTTTAGCTAACATACATTTGCACTCCCTTACTACTTCTCTGACTGATGCAAGTGCAGGCTTTCCTGTTCTGCTGCTGACAGAAATTTACTGCACAGTTCTTCATTCTTTCTTGCAATGATTCTCTAAAATTCAATCTTAACGGCCTAAATAGACTATGAAAATCACTAAAAAAAAAAAACATCCAAACCCACACACCAAAAAAACCCCACCACAATCAAATTTTAAAATCTGAATGTGCTGGCCTAAAAATCTGCCTACAGACAAAATAGATTTTTTTTCTTTCAGCCATTCTTTTGCCAAAACAAGCAAAAAAAGTAACCTTTTTCCAGTAGGATTTACTTCTGCTTTTTCTTACCTCAGACACATTATTTTCTATAATCAGTGGTAAACTTATTACCTTACTAGGGTAATCAGGCAATGCAAAATTATTCCTTTAGGTCTAAGACTGATACCTCCGTCCCCAAAAATTAAGTGTTCATATTATGGACTGTTTAGTAAGTGATATAATGTATTATTAACCAATCATTTTTTATTTCCATTTTTCAAAATTTGTGGGAAAGAATTTTAATCTTGGAGAGGAGGGATGAATTCTCATTTTTCATCTGTTCTGTATTTTCATGTGGGAATTATCATTGGAGGTTTTATAACCACATGGAAAACTAGCTGCAGGATTTGAACCTTCAGCGTTTTCACTGTGAGCGGTCTTTTTGAGTCTGGTGAGTAATCCATGATTTATAAAGTTTAGTGTCTATGTCAATATTGGAGCTAGGGTTATGGCTACATGCACAAGTCACAGCATGGTGAACTAGAATGCAGAGTAATAATGCATATTCATTCCCTTGAAATATTTGTTCACAGGTATAAATGCGCTTTCCACAGCTGCCACTGGGATATAAACTATCATTTGGCATGGGCTGGAAACATGAAATTGTTAATCTTGATCTGACAATACATACTGATGAACTAATCTTAGGGTTCACTATTGAAAAACACCTGACATTGAATAACACTTATGTGAGTAGCACTTAAAGGTACTACAAAAGCATTCACAGAGTTCTTTGATAAAAAAAAGCAGAATTATCAGTAAAATGTATATGTATGAGTATTTGAGGGGACTTTTTCATAGAAAAGGTTTCTGAAGTTACAACTCAAATAATGAAAAGCTCATTTTTTGTCTCTTTAAGAGCTAAAGAAAAGAATTCTATGCTTCCAGAAATGTTCTTTCAAACTCAAAAACTGGCCAAAACCTACATGTTCAACAAAGTTTCCCCTTACAGTAAAACAAAGCTTTCTGACACAGACACTACCTGAACAAAAGATTATTTAATCTCTGCCAGTTTCTCAAGGGAAAAGATCATTTCAGCAGCGATTTTGCTCAAGCTGGTTTTTGAAGAAGCTTCCACTTCACAAAAAAAAAAAAAAACAACACCTACAGAATTTTCTAGAAGGAAAAAGTCCACAACTATTCAGGTCTAACACAGTTGGAATATAAAGGACACTAAGAAAGAGGACTAGGTAGGCATACCAAAATTTATCTCCTTGATAAAACTGGCAACACAAACCAACAAAAATTTGGCCCTCTTGACAAGTTGTTACTGTACATATAAGAGCAACAGAAGGTAGCGCAGTGTCAAGTCACAGGTCCAGCTAGTCCAGTATACTCTTCCTCATATGACCAAAAGCGGATGTTCAGGGAAGGATATATAAAAAGGAGGAAGGATGTACAAATCATCCCCAAGGCTCTCTTCTGGCTGCCAGTTGTTTGAGGCTCAGGAAACATCTGAGACTCAGACATACTTTGAGTTCAGCAAACCTCAGTCACTCCCTTCTCTATGGACATGTCTAGTCTGGGCAAAGCAAGTGCTTCCAATAAGGTCTTCTGAAGTACGGATGTCATACAACATTGCGGTCACAAATTCTAACAATCAGCAATATTACCGTTAGGTGATGACAGATGATGCTCGCCCCCTGGAATTTAACACTATAATTTTCTTTTCTCCTATCATTTTCATTAGGTACTGTGCCATTAACTTCTCAGTTTTCAAGTTAAATTGAAGCAAAAGATTTGCCTTCAAGGTGTAACACCAAGTAGTCTGTAATAGAACATTTGTCTTTATGGGTAAAAATCTCATTTTTGCTATTCATTTTAATTTTCCATGTAAAGTCTAAATTAAACCTCTTCTGTACTCCAATTTTTCTACACTGTCTAATCTTTAGCACACAGAATATACCCATTGCCCAATTTTACTTCCATCCTTCTTGTTTTCTTTTCTCACTTTAATTCCTGAGAAGAGGGTAGGAAATGGTCAGGAAGGATTTCCTTGGATCTGTAAGCCCCTTCCATAAACAAGATATTTAAAGTACCAGATAGTATATTGTCCTGGTTGGAGGTAAAACAGGACCAATTTTGTCCAGTAACTCTGCTTTCTAACTAGGCCTCTTCTAACTGCTGAAATTAACAGCATATTGTGCAGAAAACTGCTCTTTCTCAGAGTGATAAGACCCCTGTTTATAGCTGATGCCAAGGCACGAGATGCAGAGAGGCCCTTGCTTAGACTTACTGCGATAACGACCAAGGCCAGACACCTTGTTATTTGCCCTGTTGGAGGGCTGGAAGCAGAGAGGCGTAGAGGGGTCCCATCTGTGGGGAGGAGCAGACAGCACAGGTGACCCAAAACTGACCAAACAGTGTATTCCATCCTATCTGCATCATGCTCAGTATAAAAGCTGAGGGATCAAAGGCTCAGCATTCCGTTGTTCCGTGGTTCCGTTGTTTCAGTTGTTCCGGTTTTATCCGTTTCCCATTTTACGGCTTCACCTTCTTCTCCGACTTGCTTGGGCTTTTGCTCTTGCTGGGACTCTTGCTTTCCTTCTTCAATGGCCGGCGTCCGAGGAGGACTCCATCGGTTCGTCTGCCTTTGATCCTGACCCATGTATTCCTGGATCCAGTTCCCTTCCGTCGCTGAGTCCGGTCTGGGACTTCCCAGTGCCTGCTGGTGACGTGATTGTCATCCTGGGAGCTTGATACGGTTTTGTATATATTTCATTATTTTCTTTTGTTATTTTATTCTTTATATTTCATTAAAGTAGTTTAGTTCTTACTAAACTAGTCTCTCTTCTTCTCTCTCTCCTGCTCGGCAGGAGAGAGGGAACATCCGTCGCTCAGCTTGCTTGGGCCGATCCGGCCCAAACCCACGACAGATTTATGGCCTTTGATCCCTCAGCTTTTATACTGAGCATGATGCAGATGGGATGGAATACACTGTTTGGTCAGTTTTGGGTCACCTGTGCTGTCTGCTCCTCCCCACAGATGGGACCCCTCTACGCCTCTCTGCTTCCAGCCCTCCAACAGGGCAAATAACAAGGTGTCTGGCCTTGGTCGTTATCGCAGTAAGTCTAAGCAAGGGCCTCTCTGCATCTCGTGCCTTGGCATCAGCTATAAACAGGGGTCTTATCACTCTGAGAAAGAGCAGTTTTCTGCACAATATGCTGTTAATTTCAGCAGTTAGAAGAGGCCTAGCTAGAAAGCAGAGTTACTGGACAAAATTGGTCCTGTTTTACCTCAAACCAGGACATATATGTACTTTTGAATAAAATTAACCGGTGCCTCCTCTGCATTCTACCTTTAATTCAAGTGTTGTTGGACTCATTTTTCTGGTTTCTTGAAGTTATCCTTTCTAAAATACCAGGTTTTGTTACTGATCAGTATTTTATTATTCCTGCAATTTAGCAGGATCTGAGTCTGTTCATGACTTCACGGTTCAACATCATCTTCTACTGTGTGCATTTGCGCCATTTTCTCACTGTTTCCATTTCACAGGTTGCTAATTATTTTAGATGTACCATGTCCATCATGTCGTATGACATCCAATGCATCTCAGGAACATTATTTCTACTGTATGTCTAGTAAATAAAATGTGCACTAAATAAGCAAAATATGTGATAAATGGCAATTCAACAAGTTTATCAAGAGATTTTTCAACATACTTGCAGACTAATTTATCTGATTTAAAATAGTTCTGTGTTAAATTGCAGGAGGGTGGAGAGGATGACACACTTATCTGGTTCTGTATAATATAGCTTGATTCCTTGAAGAGTATCAGATATGATTCTTTCCAGTAGTTAACTTGACACCTGACATAGCAAATTAACTTACAAAGAAGCCAGAGTAGATTCTCCATGTCAATTTATTTGTAGCACCAGACCTCAATTTTTTTTAACTTTCCCAAAATGCCAAGTCATAACTCATTCCCAATTGCACCGCTCTGTCAATATAAAAGAATCTACAGTATGTTTGTAAGTGTCTTACAAAGTACAATCTCTCTCTGATTTTTTTAAAGAAAGACTGTAGGCTCCTCTCATCAGGCAAAGATTTTAAGCTCTCAGTAAGGCACACAAGTGTGAGAAATCTGAGTATGTGATAAGTCTGAGCAAGGCACATACATGATAATTCTGAATAACGTATCTAAATGCTACAGAGGGGCAGAATTTAAGACACATTATCATTGACTAGCTTTGACAGCTCCCCATTACAGGATACTGGCTTGCATCCCAAGGAATAATAAATGCCTCATTGAAAGATTACATACATTCCTGAAAAGCTGAATCACTGGAGAGAGCTGAGGAGTCATAAGGCAAAGAAACTAACTCAGTTTCCGCACCATGTTGTAACCTAAAGGAGCTGATGAAACCTAGAAATGCATAAAAGAGGCAGTAGTGAATAGTCAATATGAATGGACTGATTTTACCTCTTTATACAAGGCTGGAGAGAACAGTATTAGGACAGCCATCTGAACAAATACAAGGAGTGAAACTACTGGCTAGATATTAATTTTACAGAAAGGAGTTTTGGAACGTACTGTGAATTTGAAGCTGAAAATGAGTGAAGGGCTGTGCTGTTGTAAAGTCATATATGCTTCTGTAAAGGATAACAAGACTGGGAAGTAATCCTTATGCTCTGTTCAGCATTAGGAATGTCTTATCTGGAGTATTGTGCCCCATTTTAGTTAGAAGATTTACTTTCTAGTGGTAAAGATAGAGAGGCATTGGAATAGATTGCCTAGAGAGGTTATAGACTCTCCAGTGGCGGAAGTTTTTAAGAACAAGTTAGATAAACCTGGATCAAGAATGTGTACAGCTGATCCTGCCCTGGAGTGGTGGATGAACTGGATGATTTTGCCTAGTATCTTCCCAGCCCTAGTTTGTATGAATACTATGAATGTTACAATTCTGTGAATAAAGCATACCCTTGTGATAGGATGTTGAAATATAGGAAAGAGTACAGAAAAGCTGAAAAATTTATGTTGAAAAGGACATTTAAAGGAGCTTAGGCTACTTTTCCAGAGTTGAAAAGTATCTTGATTATTCTGTTGAAGAAGAAAAATACTTGTACAGAAAATGCTAGTTCTGAAACTATACTTAGAGAACATAACAAAAGAATAACTGGCTAGAAGCCAGACAAGACTGGAAATAATGCCAAATTGTTAACAAGATATTAACCAGTGAGGCAAACTAGCAAAAGCCCACACCAGGATTTGAGGCAGAGACCTTTCTGAAAGATGTGTTTTAGGGAAGGTTGACTTCAGCAAAGACAGAATATATAAGTACAGGAAATACATACATTTTGGTATACTGGAGGTCATATTTAGATCAGATTAGGCTAGACTAAATTATCTGATGGACCCAACTTTATATGGTAATTAACCTACACAATACATCTCTGACACAACTTGGTGTATTCAAAGTTTGATTTTCAAATTTCTGAAAAGTCTTTAAGTCTATAGCAGTATCAACACCACCTTAAACACTAGCTTTCTACTAGCAACAGAAGAAAAAAACTGTTGAAATTTATTTTTGCCAGAAATATGAAACAGAAACTGTGCTATAATGATGCAATAGCTCAATCCCAATTCATAGAGCATAAAAGAACTGTTCACAGGGCGTGGAACAATTCCTCTTGTTTTGGAAATAAACCAAAAAAAAGTCCATATGCTTGCAAGGCAAAGTATGTAACCTGCCTTGAAATTACCAATATTTAACAGATTACATTTGAACTTTTATTTTTTTGTCTCAGCATGGGCCCCATTATAGGAAGGGTTGGGGGGATCAAAGACAGCAACAAATAAGGAAATTCCCTATTATTGGCACTAGTTTCACTAGTATTTAGCATTGCAAGTTTTCAGTGTTTCTCAGGATCAGGTCCCTACATTTTATGTTCATTGTCCTGGAAATATCTCTGTAAGTCTAATTAGTCTTTAACTTGGAAATGACAGCAGGGGAGCTATTCTTTCTAAAAAACAGAAAACAACCCTGCATCTGTTTTGCTCTGCAAACTAGCAGAGATCCATGCTTAACAGGAATAAAAATAAATGATGAATTTCATGCCCTCAAAAGAAAAACAATCCAACAACAACCTTGTTGTTTCAGTGCATCACAAATGAGATATCTTTACTTGCCTACAAGATACCAGATTTTTTTAGCAACAGAAATTCCAGCGGGAGGCGATGGTTAATCCCCATGCTATATTTTCCAGTTCTATTGTCACAAGCTCTATCCATATGCACCTCACCTTTTGCATTTTTTGCATAGTCCACATTTTTCTTTGCTGTTTGTCCGTGTAAGCACAATTGGAGGCACATTCTTTCAAACCAGATATTCTACTGTAGTATAGAATAGGGAGAGAGATGATTTTTAAATGAAAGTTTGTCATAAAACCCTCATTAATATATTCAAAAAGTCAATATTCCTATAGGCTCTCTGACCTTCAAAAAATTCTGAATACCATAGATTAAGAATGCAGCGGACGCTTACGGAAAGAATGAAATTGTGATTCCAACTTTGTTAGGTAATACAAGAGAAATAGAAACATTGGGCAGAGAAGGAGAAGCCCTTATGAAATGAAAGAAAATACATATATATGTAACATTTGATAGAGGACAGATGGTATGAATGTTTATGGAGGGTAATGATACCTGCTGCCATTCCATACAAAAAAAAAATTATCTAAAAAATTAGCAGGATCTCAAGGGAATAATAACTAGATACTCTTTGTCTTTGCAGTTTTTGACACATTTAGGCCAGTATTTACCTCTTCAGAAAATCCCACTACTCACAGGTTAACAAATTTAGGTCTCAGCCCTAATTAATCTGCACAGAGCCTATCTTTCATTACCCTGTATTATTTTTGGTTCTAACGATAAGTTCGCTGTTTTTATAGCACTCTAGAAAACACCACTCCAGAAATTTGCCATGATAGCTTACTTACACTGGTATTCCTTAAAGAGCACGTCAAACCGAAGTCTGATGAAATTCCATCCGCACATTTGCCTCAGAACTCTCTCTCCGCTAAGAGGAAGCGATTGCTTCTGTTAATTTAGAAGCAAATAGCCACTGTAATCCCAGAATAAATATTTTCTCTAGAGAACCTGCTAGACTTTCCTCACTCAAGATAAGGGTCCAAGACTGTGACCGACCAATAAACCCCTACAATGGAAGAATGCCCGGCAGAGTCGATGGGCAAGGGAGATAAACCCCTGGAGCTCAGGGAATAACACCAGCCGTGACTGCCCACAGCTGTTGCGAGAGGACTGTGACTGGATCTCAACACAAAGGGGACCCGAGAGCGGGCTTTGTTTCCGCTAAACAGCAATCAGGGGTTGAGCGGATCCACAGGTGGTGCCAATGTTCCTTCCCGAGTTCATGAAAGGAATGTGAATGTCTCCCTGGGTTAGCCAGGCCAGCGCGGGGCGGGGGGGAGAGGGAGTGAATTCCTGCCTCCGCTTAACATGGAGCATAAAACCCCAAAGAACGGGCAAAAGCATTTGGAAGAGAGCGACGAGGCTGAGCTGGAGTCAGCCTGTTAGCCAGGGAATGAAGAACTCCTCTCCACCAAGCAGATTCTTGGTGGAAAGAAAGGCACTTCCTTTATTGCAGCGCTGGAGACACGGGGGACAGCTTCACCAAAAAACGCGTCCCGTTCAGCATCAAATTTAATCGGCTTTTATACACTTTTATCCAGCCCTAATGGCAATATTTCTTAATTTATGCTTTACAGTGATTGGTCCTTAATTACATAGCGTCACTAATATTCTCATTCTAAAACAATCATTGAACAATTTTTATCCTCAATATTCAAATCAAGATGGGAAGGCTAAGGGGTTTCTAAGCAGCATAACTAGTGTTCATAATGATTTCCATGACTTCTTAATACAAAATATTCAGTTCTTGATCTCTTAGGTTCCTGTGGTTAGCTGTTCCTATAGCTATTAAACAAACACAACTGTTCCTACAACTAACTATTTCACAAACGCACACAACTGTTCCTATAGCTAACTGTTTCACAAACAAACGAAGTATAGTAAGATTCAGTATAACTTAAGATAATCTACGAGCCCACGCGCTCCTTCCTGGAGAGGCTCAGCCTCTTAGAGAGGCCGCTGCTGGGAACTGTCTCGGTGTTGCGGTGGCACTGCAATAGCTGTACGTTTTCCAAAGGGTGAGTTAGATTTGTAATGGTGGTTGCAGTGTATTTGGTATCGCTCCGCTAAATCACACATCCCGTGTAACATTAACTGTCTTGAAATGAGTAAATTTGTCATTACAGCCTTCACGCATGGGATGTCTAAAAGAAGCGGGCTGGAGCGCGTCGGACTCGGACAAACATTACCCTTGGAGTTCCCCAGTGGGAGAGGCTGTGTAATGTGTTGACCTTGGGGCTACTTATTTTACAATTTGGAGTGGCATACTTAATTCCCCTTTTCCATACACAGGAGATAACAGTTTATAGGGACATGAAGTGTCACTAGTACATAAATTCAGTGTTTCGTTAAATACGTTAATAGGGAGTTAAGCTACTTTAGAGAAGTTGAAAAGGGAGCGGTGCACAGTCCGTTTGCCTCGCCGCTGTAGGAGCACATACTCGGTAGCCAAAACAGGGCCTGTAACATCCCCACATTAAAAATGCGATTATCGGGGTGTCATTAACCGCAGCCTGCCTTGCACCTGAGCATGAGCACTAGAAGAGTGGGTAAGCACTCAGCAGCAGCGGGATGGCAAAGCCGCAGGCGGTTTTGCCTACGGAGGGGGGCGACGGGCCCGCGGGAGAGGTGGGGGCGGGGGCGGCAGCGCGGCGGGACCCCCCCGAGCGCAGGGCGGGCTAAAGAGAGGCAGGTGAGCGGCACCGGGGGCAGGACAGGGCGGGCATCAGCCTGGGAAGATCGGGTATAAGTGAGGAACCCCAGAGGAGCAGAGGGAAGAGCTCGGCTCCCAGCGCTGCGCCGTGGGGCGTGGGTCCCGTCGGTTCGCCCGCTCCCCCCCCATCCGGCCATAACGGGGCGCTGCGGGACGGGGCTGCTGACAGAGCGGGGTGAAGACGGAGGTTTGTGCTTGTTGAGATGGTGCTTGATATCGTGGAGGAATTGGTCGTCAGCAATAAGGGTGCTCGTTGGGGAGGAATTCTGGAAGGCTTAGCTTAAAAGTCCAAAAGTGGCCTCATTCATCATGCTAATATTTTATTTTTTTTTAAACTGATAGGTACGTGTATATGTCCATATATTCACGTGCAAGAACGGCTTACGCGTTCTAACACAACTACTTTGCAGACAGTTGTATCTGTTTGTCTTGCTCCTTCTGTATCCTTCATAGCGTCCGCAAACAACTGCAGCGATTCACTCGCTTTCCAGCGCCTTGGGCAGGAATTGGGAATCCTGCACCGCCTTCCCTGGCGTGAACGGTACCGAGGGGCCGGACACGTAAACAGCAGCTGCCAAAAGCTTTGCCAAATGTGGACGCGCAGGATTCGTAACATTTTGAGTAGGTGTGAACAGAGCTCCAAGTGACAGTGTTAGGGTCGAGGATGTTTATGTTTTCCGAAGTGCTACACGTGTTTATTTGAAGTCCTTAAGAGAGCACTCGGTCGGTGGTAGTCGGCTTTTATTTTTTTTTTTTAGGGTTTTTTTTCTATTTATAGATTTCTGTCAGAGTTAAGAAATCTCTTCGGAAAGCTCTTGGGAGTGGATTGCCATACCCTACAATCGTTCTGTTGTGGCCTAAGCTCTGGCTGTTGTGAAGAGAAAACCAGCAGTGAGGGCGTTAAATGTCCGGCTGGACTACTGAGCTTTGGCTCCGAGCAGTTGGTTAATTTAGGCAGCCCTTTGTTGTTTTACTTGGACGGAGAAGTGTTTGTCACCGGGGCCTGGATTTCCCCTCTTTACTGAGGCGGAATGTCATTGAATGGAGAAGGAAAGGTTGGTCCAGGCGGCAGCCCGGTTGGAGGGTGGGAAGCGGAGAAGCGCGGCGGGGTCACCCTGCGGGGAGGAGCGGGCAGGACAGGTGACCCCAAACTGCCCCGCGGGTTATTCCGTCCCAGCTGCATCACGCTCGGTATAAAAGCTGAGGGATCAAAGGGGTCAGCCTCTTCCTCCGATGGCCAGCATCCAAGGAGGACTCTCTGTTCTGCCTTTAATCCCAATCCGTGCGTTTCTGAGTCTGGTTCTTGAATGCAGTTCCTGTCTGCTACCGAGTCCAGCCCCAGGGCTGGGCTGGTGACGTGACCCTCATCCCAGGAGCTCAGTATTGGTTTTGTATTTATTTCATTTTTTTATTATATTTTCTTCTTATTTATAATATTTCATTAAAGCTGTTTGGGGTGTGGTTTGGTGTGGGTTTTGGTTTTTTTTTTTTGTGTNTTTTTTTTTTTCCCCAGCCCGTAAGTCTCTCCCTTCCCGTCTGGGGAGGGAGAGGGGATAACAGAGCATCCGTCGTTCCTTTAGTGGCCAGCCCAGCCTAAACCTTGACTCTGAGGCACCGGGGTTCGGCTGAGACCCGCGGTGGAGGCGGTTTGCAGGAACCCTCCGTGGGTGGGACGGGAGGGCGGCAGCCCCCCATCTCCCTGGGCCCGGGGGAGCGGAGGCCGGGGGGTTCTGGGGCGAGGCCCCGCGGCTCCTCAGCTCTCTGCTCGTTTTTAAAGACTGTATTTTTAGTGCTATGGTACTTAAAATGGGCTGTGGGAAATATTATTATGAGGACGTACCACGCATGGCAGTTACACCGCCTAGAAAAGAATAAGAAGCGTGTAGTCGGTTAGAAAGCTCTTCCTCCTCCAAGTGAAATGATTTAGAAACTTTCAAAACTTGCTGTCTCCATTTGTTGTCCCGAATCTGGGTTCTTCACCCTGTGTGCAAGGCAATAACACACAGCAGGGATATTTCCAAGTTTATTCCATTAATGCGTGGAAATGGGGTGCTAATCCCAAAATGGGAGTACACTTTAGTTTCAAAAAATCTCCACTTTTATACGTCGATTATTACATAGTCAAACCATACATATTCATTGTTATTATTCTTAACGATTGGTCAAGATTTCTACCCTTCCCATGTAAATTAGGGCGCAGATTCTGTCTTGCATTGTTCCCTTTTGAGCAGGTGGTATCGTTTGGGTGGGTGGTCAGTGAGTCAATGATCGCAAATCTCCCCCTACCGAACGTTTACCTACTTCTCTAATCTTGGCAGTTCCAGGTGGTTGGTTTTGGTTTGCTGACCAGGTCTACGGTTCATCATTTTCTTGACAGGAGCACTCTACTTAGCTAGAAAGCTACATTGTCTAGTGGTTGGTTCCTTAACTGAATCGTAGATAAATCCTGTCTAGTTACTATTTGTCTATTTTAATATTATGTTCATAATTAAATAGGGATGGGGATGTATAGAAGACTTTAGCAGCAGCAGGTTTCCTTGGTTGCTTTGATTACATATTACATTTCATTTTTCTAGTTAATATCAATTTTACTACAGCACGTTCTGCCAGTGCATCTACACGTGCTTCCTGCCACCGGACTCTGCCTTAAGAAAGCTCTTGCAGTGGTGTGCAAGCATGCCTTCCTTTCAAAGGCTGAGATAAGAGAATATACTGTATTTTTAAATATGACTTGCAGTTGGTAATAGAGGAATCTCTAGCTAGTGCGAGTGACAGTGCTTGCTGTCCAACAGTTTTTACATATTTTTCCAAAGTTGAGCTCGTAAGCGCTGCGACACTGGCAGAGACTGAAGATTCATTATCTCAGTTTCTTGACTCTTGACAGTTTGGTATTAATAGATTTCCAGTTGTCACAGCTGGAAAAGCACTCAGCTTTTTGAAAATGCAAGTTCTAAATAGCAGTGAGGTGAAAAAGAATATATTTTAATTTATTGCTCTTATATGTTACACTTAAACCTATAGTTGTGTAGCATGAGAATTAATGTAAACAGCTTAACAACTTCATGGTTTCATGACAGCTGTTCAAATACTGTAAAACTGCATTATTAATGAAATAATAAAAAAGGTGGTATACTTTCACGCATTGTCCTTTTTATTAATATGTACATAAATTCCATTGTAAAGCTTTTTTCTGAAATAATTGGGGCTGAATTTTGATTTTAGAGAGTAAAAATACATTTGTGGAATTCCACAGTGAACTGCTCCTAAAATGCACTCAATATTACCTGAGTTGTATAGACTGTATGTCATTCAGCTTTTTAAATGTAAATGCATAAGGTGTAAATTTAACAATTTGCAAATGGTGCTTCATAAGCGGCAGAATTATCACCTACTTCGTGTTTGGATTTCATCCAAGGAAGACAGAAATTCTAGATGAGCAATAATGAGATTTCAATGAAAACTAGGTGTTTCAGAGCCTTGTGGTGATTAGTGTATGGGGGAATTCCAGTTTGTTTCTTTTTTTTTTTTTTCCTTAAGCTTTTGGTAGGTAGCAGTAAAGTATGCAATTATTTTTATTTTAATTCTTCCTTTTTGTGACCCATTCAGGTGACGCTTCTTGATGTGCCTATGTTTTGTTGCCCTTGCCAGTCCATCAATACTCTGCCTGCTGCTGACTCGGAGGTGCAAGAGTAGATTTGATCGACCTTCACCAGGTACTAAATACGAAGGCTCAGCAATTTCTGCGTAATTTGGATTTGGGGAAGAAAAGACTACCTATTACATGGATGGTAGTGCTGGAACTAGAATGTTGTTACTGAAAAGTTAGTTATGATGGTTTAATATCATGATGAACAGAGGCAGGGTTAGCTCTGAAATGTGCGAGGAAACTGACATAAACTGGGAAACTTGTGGATTGACAAGACACTGTCATTAATGCCTGAGAAAAGTAGGATCCATGTCAATGGAGTAATGAGCCATGCTGTATAGGCATGGCAAAATGCCAAGGTACTCGGCCAGCAGGTTTTTCAGACTTTGCATTCGCCTTTTGTCTCAGCCGGGAAAAATCTGCAGCTGCCACATCTCAAGCTCATGGACGGTTATTTTGGGTAACTTCGAATGGGCAAAGCTTGCTTGTCACCTAGAGATAGCTGATGGTTCTCCAGGAACCTGAACACTTCAGACAGTAGAGATTGTAACAGCGAAGGCAGTAATTCTGCAAGAGGAAAATGTCAGCATGGAGAAGCAGCCCCAGGGGTTCAGACAGTTCTACTTCCAGTACCTTGTGCGAACTGGTGGGGCATATGCAACTGGAGTTATAAGCTGAAGGCAGAGACATACAAAGGATCAGATCAAGGACATGCATATTCTGTAACTGATCCTGTGTATCTTGCCAGAGGAGCTGGGACTGGGAACTCAGCCCAGGCAACTGTTCCAGTGCAGTTCCCATCCAGGACCACTAAGAGGCTGGATCTGAGGTTTTTATCCCTCAGACAGGAGGGAAACTAAAGAAATGCCAGGTCTTTGACTCCTCTGTGCCATGACAATAATTAGTAGGACTTTAAGTTTTGCCGTCTTGGTGTTTCCCGAAGTGCAATCACCTGCAGTTTTTCATGGGGACAGCTCAGAGCTTTAGGGAATGATAATCCAATGAGGGATTTTGTGAAGGGATGATGATGAGCTGTGAAAGTATCAGGACCCCATTAGAATCACTATGACTGTTACACAAAGTGAAGTAGGTCAGCCTTAGTACCTGCAAGAGGGCTTCATTCCTGCTACCTGCCAGGTGGGAACTGGGGGCCTGAGCATGTCATGAATTATGCTGCAACTTGGAAAAGGCCTCACAGAATAAGAGGCTTAAGGCTCAGACATACAAGTTGTCACAAAGTAGCAAGCTAGGTAACTCAGATCTACAAGTGCACTTTGATGAAAACTTAAATATAATATGATTAATTCTACTTCATCAACTGAAGAACCGAAAGTAAGAAGGAAAAATAGAAATGAAAATTTTTTTCTAAAATTCCTGTGGAAAACAAAGGATTATTTGTACTAGTTTGAGTACTATACTGAAACTGTCCTGACCAAATTGCTGTTTCTGTTAAGAAGTACTTTGCACAAAACATCGTTACCGTTCCTGCTTACAAATTTAAGTTATAACTAAATTTCACATGTTAGGTCTCCTGCATTAAAGAAATAATTAAACACATTATGGATTAGTTATCTGTTATATCTATACTCTGTGAACATTCATGCATTTCAACATCAATGTAATTCTAAAAGTAAAAGGATTGTTATTTCCTTTACACAAGTGGAAGTTCAAAACAACTAAGGACATGTTAAAAAAGTAACTTTCATTGGGACTTGGAAGTATTTGCAAATAAATTCTCAAAGTCATTCACCCAAGAGTGCACGAGAGGAAGTGAGAGAGATGGGATGTACTGACTTAGAAACCTTTGTCTGGACTCTCTAAAAGTACTTAATGTTATTGGCAGCAGGTCTAGGCTCTAGTACCAGGATCTTAAATACACTATTGTTTTAAATTGAATTAAAATTTGACACAGCAGACTATAGACAATCTAGACTCAGTTGAGGAATAGCAATGTGTATTCCTTTGTGCTGAGATGAAAGAATGCTCCTCCCATGTGGCATTTTAAAGTTTGTTATTTCAACTCCATAGGCAAACATCTGTGCCTACATCAAATTGGAATAAGAATATATATGAACAGTGGTGCTCTTTGATCCATTCTGAAGCACCACAGCGGTGTGAAGAATCAGGGTGAGATATGTGCTGAGGGATACCTGATCTGACTTCTAGTGATTTGAAGAACATACCTCTACAATGATTTGTCTATTTCCAGGTTTACAGGGCCTTTAAAGGCTCTGTAGTGACATTGGTGAAGATGGCAGCTCCTGTGAAATTATGTGAGTCTTCTTGCTCTCGGCTTAACTGGCCACAGCCTAATTTTGCTAACTACTCTACTTATTCTTAGCTCCAAAGTACAGGTACTAAAGAATTAAGTCTGCTATTTGCAGTAAATTTCCTTTTTTTTTTTTTAACTTGCAGTGGTTGATAGACTTGAGGAAAAAAAAAAAATGGAGACTCATGAACAGGAAATGCTTGTACAGGAAGAACACAAATTGTCATCAGCAGATCAAAAAGAAAAGATATTACAAAATGATGACCTAGGTTGCCAGAAGAGTGAAATGTCTCAAAATACCAGTTTGAAAATGCCCGTAGAGAACAAACAGATGGAGGCATCTGGGAAGAGAAACCGTAATGTGAGAGACGTCCAGGGCACTGTGGTGTCAGGAGGAACTTCACCAGGACAGAGCCCTTATCAGTGCACTGAGTGCATGAAAAGTTTCAGCAGCAGCTCAAACCTACTCCAGCACCAGCGTAGCCACGCCACAAAGAAGACTTACAAGTGTGTGCAGTGCGAGAAGAGCTTCAGCCGCATCTCAGCACTGACCCAGCACCAGGCAGTACACCGTGGAGAACGCATATTCCAGTGTTCCAATTGCGGTGACCGTTTCACACGCAGCTCCAGCCTCATTCTCCACGGGAAGACTCACGAAGGAGAGAAGCCCTTTGTGTGCACACAATGTAGTCAGCATTTCACTAGTGCTTCTCAGTTGGTGGCTCACCTGAGTTTACACACATGACTTCAATGTGGTCCTTTGTGCCTCAGCAAACTGGAACCGCAGGCATAAGGGAGAAGCAATCCTTCTATAGGACCACATAGCCTCTAAAACTTTTTGTTCATTTGGTGTACCTTAAAGATATGTGCAAGTAATGTCTAAGAATGGCAAAGAAAAAAAAAGGAGCAAAAAAAAAAGCTCCTAATCTAAACCACAGCCTGGTTGGATTATCAATTAATTGCAAAGAGTCCAGTGACTGAGTAATGAATTCCTTTTTTTCTAATGCATAAGCTTCTGTTGGGGTAGAAGTTTGTGTTTATTTAAAAGACAGAGAAATAGGTTAGTTTACTGGCTAAGATGAGAGCTAGGAACTTTAATGATACAGTTTTGGTTCTGAGTTCAGGTACAGGATGACCTTGTGCTAATTACTTTATCTCTCTGTCTTTATGACTCATAGTTTAAATAAGAAATGTCTTTTTTAACTTCCTCAGTGTAGAGTGTGGACTAATGTGTGCCCAAATACTGCAGTCATTAGGGACAAGTGAGTTCAGTAGCTTAAAGAGCAACTTGTTCCGAAAGTCTAGATGTCTCTGTCCTTTGCTTTTTACAGGAAGATTTTATAAAACTCTGGGCTTTAGAAGTTCTTTCCTCTTTTAATGGAATTTGTGTTCGTAACTTCCAAAGGCACTCCTGAATATTAGCCTTTTGTAACCATCTAAGATTTCTGAAGGGATCAGTGCTGAAACGATACATTCTTTCCTGCCCAGTGCTTATACATCTGCATAACACCTTGGCATCAGCAGAAGGATTGGTTCCTAAAGTTAGGAGTCTTTTGCTAGAAGTCTTTGCTTCCTAGCTGAAATAATATCTAGTTGAAAAAAAAGGAATCACTTGAAGACAGAACTTAAATCTAGACATGTGAGAGTAGTGTCTCTGCTATTATGGCAAGTATCGGCATAGTCAAACTGAAGAGGACTTTAATTTTATTGCCCAGTTTTCCATTAAATGTGTAACTGTACAGTTACTAAGAACTGAGGTGATTGTCCCATCTTCCCTGTCCCCTCTTGACTTTCACCAACTAGGTAGTTTCTCCACTGAAATTAGACCACATCTTATGGGTCCGTAGAGATCAGGGTATTGATTTAAATATTTTAATTTATTGAAGTGGATCTCTTCACTGAGATATAAGGATGGAGAGAGACCCTAGGGTACCAAAGCATGCTATAGAAGTTGGCATTATTAACAGCCTGTGTTCTTGATACGCATCAAGTCCTCCTTCCTTTAGGGCCATATTGGCTTTTTTGTGGACACAATTAGTAGTATTAATGCCAGAAGACTATTGTTGTATATTAATAAACACAAAATATTTTGAAGTTGTACTTGTTTTTACCTCCTTTCACAGAGCTTGCCACCCAAAGTGTCTAGAACAAGGATCTGAATTGGGAGATCCTGGTATTATTAAAATTGATTTCTAAGACATGTTATCTCTGACTCACCAGTCACTTCGTGCATGTTATTAGAAGCCTGAGTTTGAGTTCACTTAACGTTCTGGTGCCTATCTGTCTCCACGTGCCTATTTTTTCCAACAGACCCCCAGTAAGTTGCATCCTTTAATCTTGGCATTCTCTGCTATCCCAAGTCCCCTTACAAAAATGAGAGGAAACCCCACAAGTTGGGCACCTTCAGGGCACCCTCCTATTGTTTCTTTTCCATGTTGAAATCCTTTCTCTTCCCTTCTGCCCCCTTCTTCCCCACGGGTAACTGACAGTGTCAGATGTAAAATTAGGTAGCAGATAACAGAGTATTGTTGTAGTAGACAAGGGAATGCAGGTCTTTGTCACTGTTTTAGAAGGTGAGTAGTTAAGCTGATATTACCCCAGGTTCCCAGATGTAGGATGGTAATGATGTCCAGGACTCCCTTTTTGTTCTTACAACTGTTCTCTTTGAGTCTTTAGTGCTCAGTTAAGTGTAAGTAGTAGCACAGTGGCAGAAAGAAATTCTGGCTGATTTGGACCAGTAAGAGGGTATCTTTAAAAGTCCATCTAAAGAGTCTGAAGTCCTATAGTCAGACTCCCAAAGGAGATTGCAGCATGAAGGTTTGAGCATACTAGTCTTGATGTGAACTTGCTCTGTGCTGAACCAGAATTAATATGTTTTCCTAGCACTAGGCACATTCCAGGTCTGGAAGCAGTAGTAATACAAAGACTCTTTTTGCCAATTTCTGAGGAAAGCTATCTGTTTCTTTTACTCTAAAGAATGGCCCTGTGTGACAGTTACTTTATTACTACTTTAGTTCAGTTAATTCCAGTAGAGATGGTTGAGAAATTGTCAGTTAACTTAGACTATGTAGAGTTTGAACGCTCAATATTTCATTATAAAGAGCAATTAGGAGAGAAAAAATCCTACTTATGGCAGATGCTAAATCTTAGAAAATACCAATTTTAAACTAGTATCTCATAAACTGCTTATTTGATAGGTTTCTATACAAATCAGTTCAGTGCAGAATAACTAAGGTTATCTGACTTTAGAGTATTTTTTTTCATAAATCAAAGCAGCACTGAGGAAAATGGAGACTTCACTTGCTGTACCTGAATCCACTCATGCTTGAGACAAAGGTTAGCCATCGACTGCTATTCTCCGCTGGATGACGTGGTGTCTCAGGTGATTCAGCAGTTTTTAAAAGCTAGGAATGCTTTTATGATTGGGCAAAGGAATTGTCATTTGTACCACCCTGATAATTTTCATTGTATTTCCCTTCTTATAGTCTGCTGCCAGTTGCTGGGATAAGGCTAAAACTGGCATTTTAGCAGAGAATGGGCAGAGAATGGCTGGAGAGCAGCCCTGAGGAGAAGGACTTGAGAGTGCTCATGGATGAGAAGCTCAACATGAGCCGGCAGTGCGCGCTGGCAGCCCAGAAAGCCAACCGTATCCTGGGTTGCATCAAAAGAAGCGTGGCCAGCAGGGCACAGGAGGCGATTCTCCCCCTCTACTCTGCGCTTGTGAGACCCCACCTGGAGTACTGTGTCCAGCTCTGGAGTCCTCAACATAGAAAGGACATGGAACTGTTGGAACAGGTCCAGCGAAGGGCCACTAAGATGATGAGAGGGATGGAGCACCTCTCCTGTGAGGACAGGCTGAGAGAGCTGGGGCTGTTCAGCCTGGAGAAGAGAAGGCTCCGGGGAGACCTGAGAGCAGCCTTTCAGTATCTGAAGGGAGCCTACAGGAGAGCTGGAGAGGGACTCTTTGTCAGGAAATCCAGTGATAGGCCAAGGGGTAATGGTTTTAAATTGGAAGAGGGGAGATTTAGATTAGATATTAGGAAGAAGTTCTTTACTGTGAGGGTGGTGAGGCACTGGAACAGGTTACCCAGGGAAGTTTTGGAGGCCCCATCCCTGGAAGTGTTTAAGGCCAGGCTGGATGGGGCTTTGAGCAACCTGGTCTAGTGAGAGGTGTCCCTGCCCATGGCAGGGGGTTTGGAACTTGATGATCTTTAAGGTCCCTTCCAACTCTAACCATTCTATGATTCTATGATTTGCTCCTCAGGAGAAGGGGAGAAGGCTCCTAAAACTTGAAGGTAAACATTTGAGAGAGAGAAAAACTAATTTCAGACTGCAAATTTCCCAAATACATTAAAAATGGAAATGATTGTACTCCAAGGTCAAGAATGGTTTTCTCTTTTATCTGTTTGTGCAAAGCTGTGCGTAGTGCAAGTGTGCTTTATGGACTCCAGAGCAGATGGTGAGAAGTGTGCGTAGGTTTGGAGCTCTGGATGTTTCAGAGTGGTGTCAGACAGGGTAAAGGGACACAATGTGCCTCTCCCCCTCAGCTGTAGTCCCAAGTAGGGGTCTCTTGGAGGTCAAGATTATTACACCTGGTACCTTCCACCAATATGCCCATCTCTGAACTTAAAAAGCTTCATTACTTCTAGAATCCTTCTAGCTGGGCAATCTACTTCTCCTAGCAGTCTCTCCTTTTAAAGTTGTTACAGAGAGCATGTGTAGGTCACAAAGTCCCTCATGGTGGACACAACGTCCCCCAGATGTAGCATGGGAAAGGAAATAATTCTAAATTTCACCAGTATTTGAAGCATGTTCAGCTTCTAATGCTTAATAAAAAGGCAATGGCAAACTTGAACAGTCACTAATTCAGTTAAACATCTTTTACTGCATAGAAAATATTTTTTGGTATTTTCAGATGTTGGAATATGTCTCAGCAACTTTTTCTAAGTAGTTTTTTTATTTGATTTTTGTTTTCTTAAATAAACAGTAACTGAGACTAAAGTCCATTTCATGGAAGTGTCTTGACTTGTGATTAAATTCCCGGTAGACGAAGCATACTTTTGATACAAACAAATGTAAGCAACGTTTTCTCATTCTTTTGAAAGTGCCCTATGTAAGGACATGCTTTCACAAACACAAATGCTCCATTTTTGGTGTAGATAAACCATGCATGAATTCCGGCTCTAAAATCTAATGTGTCTCTAAATCCCAGTATTTCTGCTCCCCTTTCCTCCCCCCAACCCCGCAACGAGTGTGGAAGATATTGGAACCATTCTAATTCCCAGTAAGTCTAGATTTCAGAAAAGTCTCAGCACCTAAAAAAGCATTTTGCCTAAGTGTTGGGCAAAAAAAAAGCAGAAAAGTGAAGGTCAGTTTATAATACAAAAAAAAAGAGCACCCACATGTGTGAAAGGACTTTAAACTTTCTATGCAGCTCTTCAATGGTTAAAAACATATTTCTAAATATATTTTCTGATTACTTAAGTCTTTTTTTACTTTTAATTTACAGCTACCACTTCCACGTGTACATTTTAATGATTTGCTCTTCCAAATGATACTTGTCAAATTAGCTTATTCCAGAAAAAGCATCTCTGAGGTAGTCTTGCTCAATCAGCCTTGTTTCTAGAATTACTTCCTTATCTATGAAAACGCAGTTACTGCTTTTGATTACTTTTAGATAATTAAATAATGACAAAAATGCCTAATTTATTAAATTAAGTAGTTTTAGCGCATACTGCCTTTTGATGTGTGATCTTAACTCCCATTACCCCAGCTTTTGCTTCAAATATTGAAAGCAAATACCACTTTCTTATTTCTTTATTATGGCCTAGATCCTAAAATAGTATAAAGCTTTTAGATTATTAAATGAGATTTTGTAATCAGCACATTTTAACTTTTCAAATCAAATGTACACTGGCAGAAATATTCTTGGGTATTAAAAAACTGAAGTTTTCAATAAAATCATTGTAATTGTCTTTTTGTTTCATTACGTTGTTGGGTAGAGGATGAGAAATGGCACTGTCTCCTTCATGAAGTGTTTCCAAGCTCCCGGTCAGACAGGAGTACTAGAGCCTGATGTCTCTGGCACTGAAGTAGGGTGTTACTGGGTGCTCCCTACGGACTGCCCTGGTGCTTGGCAGATTCTTGCCTTTTCCTCTTTGTCCCTTTTCCAACTGAACATAAACTGAGAACACAGAAGTTTGTTCTTTACAGATGAGTCACTGCTGATAAGCTTATTAGTTTTCATAGCCCTACCTAAATTTCTTAGGATGGTCTTAGTTTTAGAATATTAATGATTGCAGGTTTTTTATTAAAGTTATTAGTCTTGTTCAATTTTGTTGTGGTTTAGGCTGGACTGGTCACTGAGGCGAATGAGAGATGCTCTCCTCCACCTCTCCAAGGAGAGGGGAGAGAGAGAGAGAGATGAGTTTTTTCAAAACCCCTAAAATTCTTAAATATCAGTAGTAAAAAGGAAATAATAAAATATAGAGAAAACCATATCAAGCTCCCAGGATGACAATCCTGTCACCAGCAGACACTGAGAAAGTCCCAGACTGGACTCAGTGATGCACAAGAACTGGATTCCAGACCTGGATTCCGGAACGCACAGATCGTGATCAAAGGCAGATGAAGAGACAGAGTCCTTCTTGGATGCCAGCCACTGAAGAAAGAGAGCTGACTCTTTGATCTCTCAGCTTTTACACTGAGCATGAAGCAGATGGGATGGAATACTCTTGTTGGTCAGTTTTGGGTCACCTGTCCTGTCCACTCCTGCCACAGGTACAAACCCTCAACGCTTTTCTGCTTCCAGCCCTCCAACAGGGCAAATAACAGAGTTAGCCAGCCTCGGTTGTTATAGCAATAAATAAAAGCAAGAGCCTCTCTGTATTCCATTCCTTGGCATCAACTATAAACATCGGTCTTATCACTTTGTGAGAGAACAGTTTATTTCAGAGAACAGTTATTTATTTATAACAGCTGTTAATTTCTGCAATTAGAAGAGGCTTAGCAAAAAGGTAAAATTACTGAACAGAAAATGTGTTCTGTTTTACCTCAAACCAGGACAGATTTGAAGGAGTAAATTCAAGCAAAACATTTAGTTTCTTTCTGGTTTAGGTTTTGGAAAAAGAGAAGAAAGGAAAGGGGGTAAAATAACTATGTGGGGAAAACAAAGAACAAAATTGAGATTCCAGTAAGAAGAGAAAAGGTAATTAAAAAAAGGCTATAAAAGAGAAGATAAAGGAAAGAGAAGCAATTAGATTAAACCCTCCCCAATATAGATTTTCTTCCCATTTACGTTAATGGAAATCTGCCACAACTCCAATGGATGTTCTTATTTACAAGTGATTTTGAATATCTGTGTGAGTAACGCACATTCTGTGCATCAGATTTGAGATGTGTGTGGCCCTGGATGGGCCACAGGAGAGCCTAAAGCCTGAAATCCTATACCTCCTTTCCATGTGAATAAATCAGGTCCTTGAAGGGAGAAAAGGGAGTACTAACTACCCTTTTTGTAACACAGAAATGAGAATAATACAAGTTTTCTGTCTAATTTGTTTTAAATTACTTCTGAGTAGTCTATTGAGGAATAGAAAACAATGACGTTACTGAATGGCTGAATATTTACTAGTGTAGACAGTATGTACTTATACAAATGTATTATGGAGATTAGAAGTTACGATTGAAGTCTGTGGAAAGACCATACTGTGAAACTAATATACTGATGATGAGGCCCAAAGGATCTCATCTCAGTTTGAATTTTATAACAGGGGATTTCATCAAACTTGAGCATATTAAAACAAAACCCACATTATCTGTTTGTTTTGTGAGCCCTTTATGGTGATTGTGTTCCTTGTGCCGGAAGTCCTCTCTTGCTACAGTCCACTTTTTCAGAAACTACCCTGTGTGAACAATTTTTTAGCATTTGCTAGCATCTTTTTGACCTTTCTATAGCATTTATCATGACCAACCTACACAAGATTTTTTCCAATTGCAGCAATTGCAGTGAGACCATGATACAGTGACTTACTATGTTCTTTTACGTGCACTCTGTTTTCAATACTTCTTTCTTTCCTTGAAAAGAAACAGGATGGAATGCCTATGTTTGTGATATTTGTGAAAAATACTCTCTATTACAATAACCAATCAAACGCAAAAATTAAAGTCAAGGTTTATTAATCAAAACTGGGCAAACCTTAAATATTTGTTGTTTGGTCAATAACAAAAAAAAATTAATGAGAAAAGCTTTATAATCGGTGTGAGTGTAGTGGAGATGACTACAGATACCTAAGTATAGTGTAGATGTATCTGAGCTAGCTTTAAGTTTTCTGTATGTGAGCCATCCAGATGCTAAGCACTGGTGGATCTGTCACAGCATAGAGACAGCAAGTCCTAAGTGATTACCAATATACAATAGAAATAATATAAATCTAGCTCCGAAATTTCTGCTCTGTCCTACAATCAAAGCAATATGGAGCCACTTGATACTGGAGACTATGAAATTTGACAGGGAAAAAACTTATTTGACTGGGTAACGACAGCTGTGCACAGGACAAGGAAATTAAAGTTATATAGGTTACAGTAATTGTGATGTGTTTGAAATTTTTTGAGCACAGGTTTCTAAATTACTTAACATTTGGTTAATATAAGTGTGTGAAGGGTGTGTGTTAGCTACCTATATACTCACAATGGGAAGTATTCCGCTAATATTAGCAATATCAAAAAGAGAGATGATCACCATGCTAGACAGATTGGGACATCTTACACACATACGCAAGAAGTTGAGTGCTACTCTGCAGCAATATGGATCGAATTTGGCTCTCAGATGATTTGAAAGCAAAAGTGTGTCTCCAAATTATAACATAATTTTCAGTGTTTTTCTCTGAAATTGCCTTAGATTTGATTAAGTTACTGCCTGAACAAAGTACATTTTCAATGCATTAATCATTAGAAATGAACTTATATTTTTAATTTATTTCTAATAAGTAATACATACTGTGAATGATTGTGCTTTGTTTATGGATGACTGCTAGAGCAGCTTGAATTTTATAATTCATGAGAAATTAATAAGCAGTCATAATGAATAAACTTAGGGACAGTTTAATGACTATTCATCAGCAGTTCATGCACAACAAATCCAAATGTTTATCAAAGATGTTCATAAACATAGTGCACAAGCAGCTTTAATGAACTGATAAAGAACATTAATGAACATTCATTATGAATTTCCCCTTGCTGAGAATGACATTCTCAGAGGAGATCTAACATTTCAAATTATTTTCCTTTTAAAGAAAAGAAACATGGATGGTTCAAATTATCATAGTACTTAGGATAGGGGTGAAAATAAAATGCAGATTAATTTTTTTATTGAGACATGAAATAAGTTGTGGTGGTGTCTCAGAATATCTGCTCATCATGACCCATGTGAGGAATCTTAGAAGACCATTCTGCCAGAAGTCTGGTATTTATAGAGAGTCATCATGTCCTATTTTGTGGATTGGTACCTTCACTGTGGATTTCATGATTGTATATTTTCCACAGAATATAGAAAAATAGAAATGTAGTGCTGCATTCTGAAAGCATTTTCAAGGAGGAAAAGCTTGAACATCAAGCAGAAGAAAAGTAAGAATAAATTCTAGAGGTGTGAGAAAAGGAAGTAATATTTAGCAACTCACAGAAAAGGAAATTATTTTAGAGTTGCATCTGGATACCGAAGGATATCATCCAAGTTCAGAATGGGACTGCACATTCATGGACAAGAGATCCATAAACAGGGCTTACTAAAGGGAATATGCAGGAATGAAGCCTCTAACATCTCAAATGACCGTGGCTGCTTAGAGGATATGAGGAAAATGATAGAGGTTAGGTGCTGGTATTGTCCTTAAAAGGAATGTCTCATTGCTGCTATCAAAGACAGGATAAAGACCATTGGTCAAAGCCAGTACAACTTTTCTAATGTTCTTAGATAATATTTTCAGTGAGTAAAGAGGTTAATCTTTGCGAGGTTGGTGAAAGATGTTTAAGTTAGAACGTGAAGAGTGTGGCAGGCAGGTGGAGGGAGGTCATCCTCCCCCTCTACTCTGCCCTGGTGGGGCCACATCTGGAGTACTGTGTCCAGTTCTGGGCTCCCCAGTTCAAGAAGGACAGGGAACTTCTGGAGAGGGTGCAGTGAAGGGCCATGAAGATGATTAGGGGGCTGGAGCATATTTCTTATGAGGAAAGTCTGAGAGCATTGGGTCTTTTTAGTCTAGAGAAGACTGAGGGGGGATGTCATAAATGTCTACAATTACTTAAAGGGAGGGTTCCGGGAGGAGGGGGCTGGTCTTTTTCATTGGTGCCCAGTGACAGGGCAAGAGACAATGGTGACAAACTCAAATATAGGAAGTTCTATCTGAACATGAGGAGGAACTTCTTTCCTTTGAGGGTAGCAGAGCACTGGAAGAGGCTGCCCAGAGAGGTGGTGGAGTCTCCGACTCTGGAGACATTCCAAACTCACCTGGACGCCATCCTGTGCAACCTGCTGTAGGTGGACCTGCTCTGGCAGGGAGGTTGGATGAAATGATCTCTAGAGGTCCCTTCCAACCCTTAACATTCTGTGGTTCTGTGATTCTGTGATTCTGTGATTGTGACGAGCGTCAGAGACTTCGTAGCTGAGAGACTATGATTATCAGTGTTTTCACACTCTATGTAATGCTGAATGGAGGATTTATATTGACATGTATCTTTTAGAAACTTGTACTATTTTATTTCAGATTTCAACTTGTTTTGGTAGTAGAACACTTGTATATTCCAGTAACATTTAACTATAACCTAAAATTTGGAAAAAACCTTTTGAACTTTCAATTCTGTATTTCTGTATTGTCAATATACATTGACCGTGCATTTGAAGAGTCATATATATATTATATATATATAATGAAGAGTCATATATATGAAGAAGAGTCATATACTTGAGTCATATACTTGAGTCATATACTTGAAGAGTCATATATATATCATATATACATTACTTCTCTCAGTTCATACTTTTTTTGCATAAAATTATAACCCAGTCACCACCACTGCTGTGTTTATGGAGGAGTTACTGCATAGGCACTGGCATTTTTGGCCTTCCATATAATTATTTTGGAAGACATTCCATATCAATGCATAATTTCATAAGTGTCTCTTCAATAAGCCTGTGATGGTAGCAGAATGTCCACAAGAGCTATCAGAGATACAAGCCTATGCTGCTGCTGAATGCTAGCTGGGAAATAAAACTTGTGAAGGAAGGGCTGTGGAACGGCCTCAGGATGTCAGTACTGGTTTTCAGAACAGTATGAAGTTTTCTTGTTTACTTCTATGCTGTATCTTCCGCTTTCCTCATTCAGAATCCTATTGCAGCAAAACAGACCGGAGCAGTTCTGTAAGACCTTTGAGAAAGAACCACGAGCACATTGACAGCCCTATTTGATATCTGAAGAAAGAACTCCTAAGCTGTTTTCTTCCCAGAAAATTCTGTGCATTAAATTCTATCTTAAATGTCAGTGGAAAAGGTTGTATTTCTTCTCGCCTATCCCAGAAACAGAATATTAAGTAGGAGAACTTCAGTGCTGCAAATTAAAATCGTAAGTTCAGGAAACCAGCTTAACACTTTCTTAGTTTATGATTTTGGTTATGAGCATATCTTAAACTAAAAAAAATAAATAAAATCCTTGTAGTTGGGAGCTATATATTATTCCTCTTGATTATCATTTCACTGTTGAAAAATTACTGTATACATGTTATATTTTATCCAAATTGCATTCATAATCCAAACTAAAGAGTGTGTAAAGTATTTTTTATTTAGCACAGTTCATTTTTATTGGAGATACAGTGAGAAGTAGACTAATCTCTGTTCACATTCATAAAATAAAGCTATGAGTTCCATGTTATTTCTAGTAACGGCCTGAAGTTTCACCAGCACAGTGATGAAGGCCTAGATGAAAGACTGTTTAACTATATTCTGGTTCTTTTTCACAGCAAGTTAAAATGATATGCACAGCATATTAATCACAATTTCATTGCAGAAACATTGGAGGTCAACTGAATAAAATCACATTTATCTGCAGAGGAACTGGAGGAACAAAACATTATTCCTTCAACTGGGATACGCTTTTTTATCTCTAATTCATAGTTATTGGAATAAGATGAAAGCTGTACTAATCATTGCACTGAATTTGCTTTGCATACAGAATAACTAAGCTGCTTCTGGTTTTACTACTGCTAAGAACTCTATAGATACTCATATAACTCATGCTCAAAATCATGTTATGGGCAAAAAGGGAACTTATGTATATAAAGCCAAGAATTTATTAGTAGTATAATTGAAATCTTAACGGTCTAATCAAGGAATCATTATTAATCCACATCTAATTATTACCAAAAAAAAAGGAAAGAAAAGTAGAATGGAAAAGTCTCAGTAATAGCAATCCAGTTAAAACTTACATACAGACTTGCTGGTAACTACCCCTTGTCCTGGTGTTATGCTCATCCTGCTGCTGCCTTTCTGGGTCCTAAGGTCAAGGATATCAGTCTGGTGTGTGCATCTATGTTGGTGGAGGGGGAGTACAATGTGTCATTAGCAGCAAGTCCTTTGCTGGGAGGAATGTGATGCTGATGGCTGCTTCATTATTCTAGGATCCACTTGTGGTAATTGTTTGTTTGCTAACTTATTCTTTGTTCCCTTTTTTACCCCTAAAACTGATTTTTTTCCCAGCTCTGTTTCTTCAACTGACCACTAGTGAGACCCTCATCCTTTGGGTCTCCAGTGTTAGCTGGGTCTCATTTCCTGTCATCCCATGCCTGAAGTTCTGCACACCATGGACATGGTTCCCACTTCTCAAGGACTCTATGCCAGGCCTGTATTTCTGCTCACTACATTATTATGTTGTAATCATAAATATCTCATTTTACACAGAATAGCTACTTGTTACTATCTGTATACAAACTATGGTTGTACCATAAAAAGTTAAGCAGAAGTAGTTATAGTCACCTGGTCATTAAAAATAGAGAGGAGAGAAGAGGAGAGGGAGTCTGTTAGAGTTAAGCCAAGTAAAAACAATGCTCCAGATAGGTCAAGACAAGTTCAGAGAGCAAGCTTAACAAGTTTTAGTCCTGAGGCCATGTAGACTCAGCAGCCTGTGGCCTATTACCGTGCTTCTAGGCTGCATGGTCACAGCCTTAACAGATACTTTCTAATTTCTCTCTCAAAATTAAAAGACTTAATTTTGGAAGAATCTGATCAACAGTAGGTTCACTGAAGATATTACAGTTAATAATTTCCCTAACCACATGAACTAGTCTCGATCTTTTTGTTTCTTATTGCGTATTACTTTTCCACTCCATTCTTACACATCCTTGTACCTCTTTTAAATTAAACATGTACACAAACATGTCTTTTTCGTACAAGAGAACCTCTAAAGCATTACAGCTATTTTAAAACTGGAAGGCATGTGTGTTAGAAAATCGAAGCAACCAGATATCTTTACCTGGTTCTTCCACCACACCCTTAAATACCCTGTACCTGTGACTGGCAGTGCAGTCATCGCATTCTGGCTTGTCTATCTCTTGGCAAGATTTCATTTTCACAGCATTTCCACTACGGCCTTGCACTAGAACTCTCTGTTAGGGACAGCGGGTGGCAGTGAGGGAAGCCTCTGGTACTGGCACTCAGTTATGTATTTAATCTTAATCCTGACTGGTATCATTTGGTAAAGGAGGTTGCCAATGTGAAGATGAGCAATAGCCGTGAAAAAATATTGTGCTTTTCAGAGGCCACAGAGGTATCTCACTTGAAATGTAATTTCTGGTGCACTTCAATCTCTTGGTTCAGTAGAAAGTAATGAGAATTTTCAATGGAAACAGGTATGGTTTAGAATGTGTGAATGGTCTATGACGTATTTGAGCCCACAACCTAGACTTCATCAAAGTCAGTAAATCCTTCCAAAAACTTCATAGGATCATAGGATAATTCCGATTGGAGGAGATCTCAGAAGGGCTGTAGCCCAACCTCCTGCTGAGAGTCGGACAGATTGAGATCAGATTAGGTTACTTAGGGCTTAATTCAGTTGAGTCTTGAAAACCTCTGATGCTGGAAACTCTACAGTCTTTCTGGGTAGCCTTTTCCACTGCCCAGTTTTCCCTTGTATCCAATCTCCAGTTCACAAAGTTTTCCCTTGTGTCCAGTCACAATCTATCTTGCTTCAATGTCCATTGTCTCTCGACCTTCCAGCATGTGCTACTGCAAGGAGTCTACTTGGTCTTCTTGATAACCTCCTTTTAAGTATTTGCAGGTTGCTATTAAATGGATTTAAGAAGTTTTTACACCCATATTGAAAAAGGAATAAAATTCAATGAAATAATTCAATTTCAATGTAGAAATGAATACTGGGAATGTAGACATTAACAGTATAAGTGCAGATTTGATGATTTTTTTTTTTTCAAACTGCAAATAGATCTTTGTTCTTAGGTAGGTATTCTATTTGCCTGCATGGGGGGGAAAAAGAAAAAAAAAGTTTTACCCTGATAAGGTCATTCTTACTTTTCATCAAGCTAAATTGAACATCTATGATTCACCTTTATAGATAATTGATGCGCAGTAGCCAGACAGGCTTCTCAAAAATACCATCATTTAAGAAAATAAGTCTTGTGCAGTGCATATTCCAAATTTGGAGAGGTCAGATCAATAACATAATAACTGTTCAGTTTTAATTTCATCTAGAAGATCCTGACCATCTACCACAAAGCGTCGCCTGCCATACGTATCATTGTTTATGTCTTTGGCACCATGCCTGCAATATAACATGTCAAGAAGAATTTTTCCCTGAATTGTGGAACAAATCAGAGGTAGACAGGCATTTAAAAACAGATTTGATTTGCTGTATTCTGCAAGCTTTCTGAGGCGAAGTGATAAACCATAGCAGCTTGAGGTAATGTGACGAGAGCACTCTATCACTTTGCATACACTTGGCTGTTTCACTATCGTGCTGCCCTTAAAAAGTGTTTACAAGAAATAAAAAGAACTATCAGTTCGATACAGAATAGTATCAGAAATGCTGAATCATGGATCTAAATAAGCTATGTGTATAAAAACATTACATGTGGAATGAGTTAATTGTATATTACCTGGAAACTTCTACAGGTTGTAATTTTTCCTATTGATGCCTTTATGAAATGTTTAAAAGACATCTATTGGACAGGATTTTGTCTAATTTTAAGAATTTAAGTGAAAAGTAACTTAATGAAGTGGGAGGAAAACAACATTCAGACCACAGTACTCAGTTCTCCAAGACTCAGGTGCCTAATGCTGAACTTGTGTTAGGAATACTGAATATGTATGGCAGATGCACAGATAAAAAGACCCAATAAAACTACATAGAAAAAAATCTTGAGATTTATTCCTTGAAAATACAAAACTTCATAGACACAAAGATTCATATTTCAACATAACCAATGCTAATAATTTATATTAAAAAAACCCCACCCAAAGCGGGTTTAAGCCTGCATTTTTGGCTAGGGATTAGAAATGAATAATACGTCATAGTAAAGTCCTGTTGGAAAGGTATCCTCTACAGATTAATTACTTTAAAGAACTTTATATTTTCTAGATCTGAAAAATATACAGTGTAATACAATTTAAATCATAGGAGTCCTTCACATTTCTCAACATAGGAGTAAATTTATTAAGTAAAGGCTAGTAGGAATAGACAGTAAAGAGACTCCTTTCTTTGAGATATGATGAAACTACATGATGGCAACAAAACCTCCAGGTAAAAATGCAATAAAATAGAATAAGCTCTTATCTGCTCAAAATAGGATTGGCAGTTTTTATTTTTGGGGTGGGAGAAATATGATAAGTGCTTCTGAAGAATAAATCCACATACAGCCTTCACAGGGCAGGAATGTGGGCTTTCTGATAATCTCATGGGGGATTAGTGAAAATCCCTGTAGGCTGAAGAAATTAGGCTTCCTCGAAGGTGACGTTAAAGAAGAAAGAAAAAGTAAAGTAGCACATCCCAAGGAGAAAAAAAGAATGTTTGCAACAAAAATCTGTCCTCAGAAGATATACTTTCAAAAGATGTCTTTTCAGGTCTATAAAAAATTTAAACAATTAAAAATCATATTTATGCCTCTCTGAGCCAAAACAGTACATTAAAAAGCTTTCAGTTTACAATTATCAATTAAAGAAAAACAATCTTGGGACAGTATCAATTTTGTATAAATTTCCGAAGTTTCAAACATGCTTCAGTTTTGTGAGCTTTTTGACCTTCACTGTTCATCAGTTAAAATCAAACATATTTTGTCTTTATGAGATACTTTGTTAGTAGTTAACTTGCTTTTCTTGTTCCTTAGATTGTTTTTTTCTGTTAATATAAATTGAAATCTTAATTTTTAAATCTTTTAAATTTTGAAATCTTTAATTGAAAACTTAAGGAGTAGAATCTAGTGGAATCCAGGCAGGCAGAAATTAACAGGGGTGGCAAAGGAAACGTCATTTCTTCCATGTCTTTCTTTCCTAATAAAACAGTGAGTTCTTACTTATAACAGGGACTACTATTGCACAGTTGGTGTTCTCTCCAACTGCATGCTCTAGAGGTAACAAGCTCAAGTGAGACAGTAATGACAGCTAGACCTGTTTTTCTACCTGCCTATTAGCTTGTCCCATGTGTCCACTTTCTTGATCTGAAATGTCCTGATAACTGCTTTATTGCAAAAGTGAGGGATTGCCCTTTTGCTTTTTCTTCACATCCAGACTGCCAGATTTTCTAGTGAGAGCATGTTGTAACCTCTACTATATACAAACATTCTCACTTCATTTGGCTTATTGAATAGTTCTTTGCCTTATGCTGAAGCTTCAGCAAGACAAGTTGAAGGAAGTTGGAAGAGTGTTCTTTGAGGAGGTAGCAGATGCTGGATCCAATGCCCTCAGAGAGGAGTGAACTGATCCTGAGTAGCGCACTGCTTTCTGATCAGTTCTCTAATATAATCTAACCATTTGTTCTGTAAGTAACAACTTGTGTGAGCCTTTATCTTCATAAGAGCATTCAGAGATACAAAATCAACAGATTCAGGTACAAATGAAGAGCACAAAATTAATGAGAACTAATAATTTTAAGCAATTATTGCATCTTAACAAACTGAAGGGAGCACAGTTATGTTGATTAAGTCCATTATTTGATGGAAGATACTGTATTATGCAGATAATGCTCTATGAACAGAAGATCTTTTAAAGGTTTCTAATTGAGTCCTTTTTTAACCTTCTTGATAAAATTATTGAATTCAGTAATCGCTGCTGGGTAGTTTTTTCATTGAGGGGTATGTATGTGTAATCTCAGACTTCTGTGAATTCATTTCAGTGTAAGATTTTTGCTATTTTCTACAACTAACCTGTGGATAGAACTGTAAATGCCTCTTGATTGGTCTCAAGGTTATGTTTTATCAGGTTGCTAGGGGGAAAAAAAAGGAAAACAACAAAAGCACAATGGTGTTGCTCTCAGAAAGCCGTCATTCATTCACCTTGAACAGGCAATGCCAATAATGTTAAGTGAAATCACTCTTTTTTTTCTTTCCCTTTTAAAATCTTTGAGAAGGGTTGACTCTGAGCTTTTAAGCATATCCACAGAACTATTCACACATTCATCACGTTCTTGTCCTGTACTAATACCCCCTGGAGAAGCAGTAAGCAAATCCAGGAATGTTTGATGCGGTGTCAGTGCTCTTGAAATGAATCGGAACTTTCATCGAAACCCTGAGCCTTTACCAGGGATTAATATTAAAGTGACATGCTGAGGGGAAGTTGTACAATTTCTTTAGCCATAACAATTCCCAGTATTTAAATATACATATTAATGACATGACAAGCAATTAATATATCTGTGGGATCAAGTAATAGCTATGAACTTTCCTAAGAATTGGCCTTTCCCTCCAGTCCGGAATAATACTTCCTGATGCTGAGGACTGGTTTCTGAGTGCTGTCACCAGTGATTCCTGGCACTGCTGGACTGGTTGGGAGCTTTCAGCAGAGTCAAGCTGTTCTTTAGACCAAATCATTCTGCAATATTTCCTGGCATAGTCTGGCTGGTTTTTTTGCTTTGTTCGCTAAGGAGATGGTCTGTTCTGTAATGATGTTTTTGAAGTCCCTCCTCTGGCGCCAGCTATTTGGTATGTCAACAGATACATGACCTTCTTTTGTGCATCCCACGCCTTCACACAGTTAGTACCAACCAGACTTTTCTTTTGTAGTGTAAAGATCATCCCTCAACCCTGATCAGCCATGAAAATCCTTTGGCTTACTAACCCCTGAACTATCAGCCTCTGAAGGACATAGCCACCCTGCCCATTCAGTCAGCAAATGGGAGAAAGCAGGGATGTTCCTTACCCTGCTCTCCTCCAGTCTGACCAATTGCAGCATTGTTCCACTTTAGACTCTGAAAAATAGATCTCTCAATGTAAAAATAATTTAGCTCTCTAAAACAGCAGAAGTCTTAATTAGAAGTTACAAAGTTTTCCAAAATTTCGATGCAAATATGGCTTGATCTTTTTGCTTGAAGATCAGTTCTAGGAATCAGTGTTTCTTTTTTTTTTTTTTTTAAATTGTGTCATTTAATTTTTCTCCACATTACTGAGTCTAGCAACAAAGGGGCCAATTAATGTAAATTCTAATGAGCTTTCTTAGATACAGATACCTGTCTATAAAGAAAGGGATTGATGCCATCACATCATCCCATGTAGCTCACAGAAGAATTTAGCAGATGATGAGGCCCAAGTTGCTATTGACCTGTAAGGCAAACACAAAGGTAGTAAAAATATTCACACAAAAACTATGGTACTTATGCAGTCATTCTTTGTCCTCTTTTCTACTGTTTATGTCATATGAGTTAAAATAAGGCTTCTCTACTTTGTACTTTTCCTGCAGTTGCATGTCAAGTTTGTAGTTTTGCTACTCAAGGAAGGTGCAAAATATGTTTCTTTCTCACAAGTGAGCATATCAACCTACTTACTTGAAGTTTTCTTCTACTGCAACAGAAGGCTGTGGAATTTATGCACAGGACTTTGCAACAGACCCCGTTTTCTTGAGCTATTTTTTACTACTAGCTGTACTCATTATTGCCTGGTTTTTTTACACTGTATATAAAATAACCTATTTTTTTGTCAAGTCATTGTCACTTCTAAAGCACCCAATGTAGTAAAACATAACTGCTATATTTCTTGTGGATTTACAGAGTTTCATCACTTCTACCTTTGGTACAAGCCATATTGCATTTAAAGGACTTGTTGCCTGGGATGTGGTTTAAAAGGAGTGGATCATTCTTTTGAAAAGCTTTGATCACTGCAGTCATATTGTTGCACCTTTTATCTTGCTGGTACATTGATTTTAGCCAAAGATTGCCTTTCATGAAACTCTGAACTTTAAAAGCACCCCAGTTTCAAGAAAAAAATATTCTGTGAAACATCTGAAGGCTCAGTTTTGATCTTTTTATGTGCATATTACTTCTAACTTATCTTCTGTGGGACAGTTGTATAATGCTTATGCTTCTAAAACATGAATTACTCACTACCAGTATGGGAAAAAAAATCAAGAATTTTAAAGTGTATGAAAATAATCACATAATTCTGCCTTTCAGTTGTGATCTCCTTTTGGGTTTTTTTTTGTTAATTAGTTAATTGGGCAAACAATCTGTGGATGTCATTATATATTTGAAAGACAGGATTCAAGGGCTGAATGTATATCATGTGTAATTTTAATTTGTTTTTCTTAATGTCTATTGTGCTTTGTTATTTTCTAGAAATTTCTTAACTGGACTACATAAAACACCTTATATCTTTTTAAAAATGTGCTGAAATAGATGCAAAGAAATCTGTTTGCCTGGAAAGCAGGACAAAGAAAGATCTGAAGAGTGTGCTACAAGTATTATTACTACACTGCGTATTTTCTAGTATAACTGGAAGATTAACTAAATAGATATAAGGTAAAGATAAGAAAACGTTTGAACTCTGTGACTTCACTCTACTCTTGTGTTTCTGAGTTTGTAGCACTTAATCTCATGCCATTGGTCCTTCTGAAATTTTTAACAAAAATAATCAAAACATAATGTCTAACTATTAGGCTTACTATGTAAATTCTGGCATACCATGAAATTGCAGGAGAAAGCCTTCACAATCATTCTTCTCTTAACAAAATAAATCTAAACAAAGTTGTTCTGCAAAGGCACTGCAAGAATATAGGTCTGGGAACCTCATCTGAACAGCCAGTAAGGAAAGGAAATGTCCGCGTTTAAGTAGGCACTGCTCTAACTCAAAGTCGGTCTGTCCTCTCCGAGTACTCCTGTATTGACATGTAGATTCCCTCTGAAAATTGTATCTCAGAAGGCTTCATTTTAGCCAGGAAATGATCCCAAATGGTAGCTGAATGCGAGAAGTACATGGGACTTTCTGGAGCACTGAAACTTCACGTGTATTCCACATACTACAGCATGGACAAATTAATGCCTTGATTTTATATTTCTGGATAAATTCTTATTCTTGAGACTTTCTTTTCTGAGCATGTCTGAACATCTTTTATGCTTACTCATGTCTAGAATTAAATGAAAGGGATACAATTTTACTTTGCATCTCAGTTGTCTGAGTTTCCCTTAGTAATGCTGGACATAAACTATTTGAACAGAGGGAAAAATAAAGCATTGTTTTAAGACACAGCTAAGTCTTGCTATTAAGCGATGTCAATTACTTCATTAAAAGTAATGTCAAAGAATTAAGATAAATTTTCTCTATCTTAATTGGATAAGATGCTACAAAAATGCATTATTCCGAGTACAGTTGAGACAATGATATCTTCCATTACTTTTCAATAGTATTTGGGGTTAAAATCTTAAAATCTGATCTTAAAGGTCTTTTCCAACCTAAACGACTCTAGCAGTTGAAGGGAGGTGAATCATCTATCTGCTAACAGTCAAAGAATTTTTGAAATTCAACAAAAATTAGTTTTAAAAACTTTTGCAGCTGGGTTTTGTTGTTTGTTTGTTTTTGGTTTTTTTTGTGGAACAGTGAAAACCATTTCTAATTCATTTATGAAGGAAGCAGTAGCTTTATTTGAGTGCTCCATTCTAGCTCTTGAATAATCTCACAATTATGAAATGCTCCTGACCGATTGACATTGTTGTACTGTAAGTTCATTTTGCTAGTTTGGTCCACCTGTCTCCAGTCTCATCCTCTACGCAGTTAAAAAAATTTCAAAAGCTAATGTATTGCTAAGCAGTGCATGCTGCTCTCACTCCTTTGTCTTTAAGTACCTTTGTTTGCCTACTACATTTAGTGTCAGGCTCAATAGCCTTGTCTTTATCAGAAGGTATTCCAGTTTTCACTAGTGCTTTTCTGGGACTTGTAGGTTTGTCTACGTTCTTTACTCATTTTACATTCATATTTACAGGTTTGTTTTCTCTTAATTATATTTGTAATGAATGCACTCATTTCTGCAGATCTGAGATATAGATTAGCTTGTCAGATTATTTGTTAGGAATTTAACAAAATAAAGCCTTCTAACCCTCTCTGTGAAAGCTCATGAACACAAAATCTCTCATAAGCTCATGTTAAACGATTTTCCCGTCATAGGATTTTGGCTGTTTATTGCACCAACATTTTACTTTTAATTTCTTTTTAGTTATCTTTTTTAGTCCTGTAGACAGCTACATTTAGGTGAGGTGCATTTACGAATCAAGCTTACATTCCTAGCCAGTCTTATAAGCACCTTCAGTCATATAGACAGTAGAGATGCAATATTTCCTGATAGAAATTAATGTCACATTTCTTAGAACACTGTCTTCAGACGGGTGGACAAGCCTTCCTGGAGATCCTATCATAGGTGTCTATGTGGTGATAGAAGCAATAGCTACTCTGCATTTGTTTTTTGTGCTTCAACCCACATTCAGTTTGCAGAGCCAAATTATTTATTTCCAGAAAAACGTTATAAACCAGGTAATTCTTTTAAAAAATAATTATTGTTCTCTGTTTATTCTAGGGAACAGTTGATTCAGTAACTATCAGAATGAAGTGCCACACAATCGCTCTTTCCCCACAATAATTCATAAAGTCTGTATGCATATGGACAAGAATGTTAAAAGAAAAAATAAATTAAAAAATGTTGAATGGTAAAAAAAATCAGTACTGCAGACATAGTTGGACTCCACCCATGTTCAAAATGCCAGACCTGGAGAAAGATGTGAACTGGCCAGATTTAATGAAGAACAGGCAATATTTTGATGTCTTTTTGATGTCTATATTTGCTAGTAGTGAAATGCAACGATTCATTCTAGTCACAGTTCCTCACTCTTATTAATAGTGATTCCAAATATGTTAGATTTTGTTGTTTGGCAACTTCTGAATGCTTAATATTTCAATTGTTACTGGGCACAAAGGTATGAGGCAGGGAGAAACTAAAAAGGCGATGGAGCATTTTTAGCATTGCTCAGTGTAGTGCATGCAACTAAGACAAGACTCAAGTGCTGTGCAGCCCCACCACAGCCTGATTCATCCAGATTGTGGCATTTTCACCTTCATAAAACATTGGTAAGTCTTACAGTATACTGAAGGTTTCTAGGCCAGATATTTCCAGGAAGAAATCTTTTAAGTCAGGCCACAGAAAGCACTGTCAGAACTTCTTTTTTCACTCTGAGGGTGGTGAGACGCTGGAACAGACTGCCCAGGGAAGCTGTGGATGCCCCATCCCTGGAGGTGTTCAAGGACAGGCTGGATGAGGCTTTGAGCAATCTGGTCTAGTGGGAGGTGTCCCTGCCCATGGCAAGGGTGTTGGAACTTGATGATCTTTCAGGTCCCTTCCAACCTAAACCATTCTATGGTTCTACGAACTTAAGTTTCCCATTCCCTAAACCCACCTACTAGATTCTGCTGCTGCTGATAAAGTCTGAAGCAGTCTGAACCTGAACACGTATGGACAGCTGATTGATGCCAATACCCTCAACTGCTGAGAAACCACCTCCTGGAGCAATGCAGCAAAGATCTCATGGGTTGATAACTCCTGGTGATTAGGGCAAACCCCTTATGTACCTGGCCTCCCTGGTATCTCCTGAACAGCTGGATGGGGTGGAGGGGGGCAGAATCATGGTGTAGGGGAGCTCATCCCCATGATTGTCCTGTCTCCATTCATCTGCTCAACACTAACCTGCAAAGAGTTCCTTCATCTTTCTATCTTAAGAACAGGGCAGGTCCTTCAAAGGACTTCTTTGCAGCTGCAAGAAGATACGTGAGAATTTTGTGTGTGAATTCTTGAAAAGCTTTTTGTAATTTTATTGACAGCACATTCCTTGAACATGTTTGAAAACATAGCTACCGTATTCTAGAGAATCAATTTCTGAAATGGGGTGGGGAGGCTCAAGAGTTTTCGCCTTAATTTCAAAAAAAGTCCTAAAATTTCCTGAAAATTTCCTAAACATTTCCTAAATGTTATGTATTTTGTTACAAAAATAATCATTCTATAACAGTCATTAGCACACCATATTGTCCACATTTAGGCTTTCTGGAGGTTTTAAAGTTCTTTGACGCCAAGGTTATCTTTTAATTGAATATGTGCACAGTATTTACTGAAAGCAATTCTTACTTTGCCTGCAAAGGAAGTGCACTTTTAAGCATTTCTTGCATGTGAGCTAGAACTTGCTGGAACTGTTATGTTATGCAGAGAGTCACGCTACTTTATTTAAACTCAGGTACTGAATCAGTGAAACCTCCATCAGAATTCTAAGGAAATCTTGAATGCAACCAAGTGACAAGACTAAAGCCCAGTAAGAAAATACCCTAAGTGGAAAAGTTCTACTGCTGTTGAAATGTTAACAGCGAGAAGAGTTACAGATCCTGAATTTATTTCATCCTGACAAGCAACTGCTGCCAAGTAAAAAAAAATACCAAAAACTTTGACTGAATGAACTTGACCTCTGTCAATTACGTTGTCAGACGGAAAAATGGTAAGATGTCACTGTGATCATGAATAGCTCATAAATAGTCAAATCTTCACCTCCTATTTTGGAATACTCACTCAGATTCCAAGCACGTATGAATTAGTTTGGTAAAAAGGAGTTATGCTGATTTGTCGGCAAAGTGGTTGATTACTGTATTATGCAAAACTGCTGGAGCAAATCTCTGTGAATGTCTCTGGAGTTCCTCAAAAGGTTAAGCACCACAGTTTGACGGCAGCAGCTGGGGAGACAAGCCCAAATTTGTGCACAGGATACAGTCTCCTCTCTTCACCAATTTAGGCCACCGTGTGGTATAAGGAGGCAGGTCTGCATACTGTCATCTGAATACGGGAGCACTTCCCCACTCATCTGGTACCTCAGCAGGGTTCATCAAAGCTGTACTACTCTCTGTGTACGGGGAAAGGAGAGACAGAAAAGGTGAAAGTAATGGGAAGATTGTCATTGGGTTTGTCTGTGTGTCACCATGTGTGGGAAATCAGTGTGCCAAGAGTCCCAGGGAACTAGATGTGGAAACAGGGCATCTCCTCTCTCCACAGAGGGTGCTACAGCCTGCAGGAGAAAAAGGGATTAACCCTCTCAGCATGTACAATTAAACTGGGATCAGACTGGGTAGCAGGTTAGGCTGAAAAATCAGGCATATGGAGAGTTAACAAGAGCCTCTTTGCCAGAGTACAAAAGAAAATAATGTTTGTAAGGTTGCAAGATCTTTGCTGTGTTAAAAGCCTAAAAATATAGCTGTTATTCACAAGTAAACAAGCTCTGTTCAGAGTAAAGGTTGTCTTATTTTGAGAGAATTTCATAACACACCAGTGGGGTGATTAATGTGCAGTTTGTAGCAGGATATGAAGGCTTTTGAGTTTTAACAATTTGCAAAGAAAATCTGATGTGCTAAAGCAGTTCTGAAATACATGTCAACGTAGATGGTCTTTAACAACACAGTATGACTTTAAGAAAAAAATATTTAAAACATCAATGCAATACAAACGGGTCTTAATGGCAATTTTATTCTGAAAACTTTGCCTACTGCATATGCATATGCAGGCATATACGCTTACAAAAAACTCCCAACAGACTGAGTAACTACCTCCTTATGCTACTGGGAAAAGAAGGGAGGTCTAAGAATACGCTATTAAAAAAGAAGAGAGGTTTAAGAACCGCATTTGTCAAGAGCTTTACTGAATTTTAACCATATGGCAAAAGACTTCCCAAATCAATTTCAGCTTTCTATCAGGCCTTCTGGAAACCTAATATGATACCTAAAATAAATAGACGTATAGTCTTATTTCCCAGTCTATTCTGCAGCATTAAAGTCGAAACAAAAACCAAAGAACAAAAGATCCCCAAGTTTGCTGTTTCTTTTGCTATAAATACGAAATGAAAGTGTTAAAATATATCCTGACATTTCTGAAAATCAAATGCAAAATACATGGATATTTACTAGCTGTAAGTGAACCCAATACATGCTAGATACTTATATCACTTAAGTAGTGTACCAGAAACAACTTTCTTCTGAAACTGGATTGGAACCTTACATTTGGGATTAAAACAAAAATCCCATATCCAACAAGCGGTGTTACTAAACAGATGCCACCTTGGAAAAATAAGGATTGAGTCTTACAGACATACTTTGCTATCTCTTCTTTGGTTTATGTGTTAATTCAGGAAGACTACTGTGGAGACTATTAAGAAATAACAAGAAACATGCTCAGGTTATGATTTTCAACAGATCATGAATATTCTGGTACTGGCCTTGATATATGCTGTGCTGATTGTATACTTAAAGATCGAGCAATTGATGTGTTACCACTTCCGAATGTACAAAGGCACATTAAAAGGCACATTAAAAGGTGCCAAGAAAAATCTGGAAAAACCTGGAACTGATTGATAAGAGCCAGTTTTGCATTGAAATTACTTTTCATAAATAATTGTTCATATCTGTCTGCCTAGCTGTTATAAGCAGTTAATCTCATAAGGACAAATAATTTTATAATTTTAACTTGCTCAAATTAATAATACTTATTGTGTTACACAATCTCATGTGGTTAAGAACAGTGTAGAAACCCTGCATGTGATTTATGTTTTACTCAAGGATCATAGTGTTACTAAAGACTTTCACACTTTTAACTCAGGATCAATTATCGTTATTAAGCTGGAAAGGGTAATGTCCAGGAAGGTGCAAGGTATCCACTGTTTGTCTCTCTTCTTCCTCCACTAGGCAACAAACCAAACATATTAAATGTTGGAGGAAATTCTGATAATCTATCAGCTAAGAAAACTTGGTAAACTCTTTTCCACTGCCTTGTTGGAAAAAGACTCAAGAAACAGAGACATATAAGCAAAAAATATGTGTTCTGTGGGATGATGAGGGAGATGTATTTCCTTTCCCCTTCTCTCTATGGTTCTCCATTTTTTGCAGCGCTACTATCATTCCAACATCCCACTGTAGTAGCTCTGGTCTCCCATGTGGCAGACATAGTCAACATTAACATGGCTTAATATTTTTTTTTCTCTGCTGAAGGACTTTGTGCTGAGGACCTCCTTCAAACATGACACTTGCAAGTATGGAGTTGGTCCTGCTTTCCTAATATCATCACCATGTTAACTAGGAGTGAGGAAAGGCTGGAGAAACTGAGACCCCATTAATATCTCTGTGTTGATTTACATGCATACAAAGTTGGGTTTGCAATGATGCTGTATTTTAGGAAAAAAGATACTCAAGGAAATAGGACTGGATATTTGTTGCAGTCAAGGAGATGGTGAAGACAAATTCTAAATTTTAATAAATAGGTAAAATGAAATTATTTTCTTGCTTGAAACTTTTTTTTCAACAAACTACAACAATTTCAACAACTATGAACAACTACAGAATGTATGGTGTTATATATTTGAATAGTAAATTATCAACTGGAGAGAAAATACATTTTTAAAAAAGTAGAACAGGAGAGAATGTTTCCATACAGCTTATCTAAATTTTTTGAATATATGTTTTTTTTTTTTTTAAGATTTATTTTCCTCTTTCTAATTTAGATGTAGTATTTACTGGGTACTAGATATTGAGCTATTAAAGTTCTAAGAAACACTGATTTTTTTTTCTTTTATTCTTTTTACCTTTATTCTGTGTTACTAAAGATCTGAGTGGACTGAGAATTGAGAAGAGTTTGGAAGTCCCTTGAATATTCAGGTGTTTAGGATATTATGCTGATGTAGATTTCATTTAGAGTGTTGTCTTTTGGAGGTCTCAAAAGGCTAGCGTGTATCTGAGATGTTACCCAGCTGTGCACATAAAAATGCTACATATGTAGTTTTGTGTGAGAGAGAAGGTCCATGGAAGAGGTGTGTTTCCTGGCAAGTGATCAGTAGGCAAAGGATATCTGAACGGAGTAAATGGAGAAAAATTTGTGTGTGAAAGACTAAGTCCAAGTGCACAAAGGGTGAAGAGGGAGCATGGCTATCTCTGAGGATGAGAGAAGATGTATGGGTATACAACTGTTTAAAAACATCAAAAAATTCCAGACACAGCATTCAAACGTGTTCATTGGAAGAAACAAAACATTCACTTTCAGTTTGTATTCATTTCTTTCTGCAAACCTTTTTTCTGATTATTGATGATGACATCCAATAATGTTTTTTCCCCAGTTATAATGGTCAAGGTAATGGAGAGGGTTAAAAAACCAATATCAACATCACTATTCATTTAAATGTAAACATTTTGTTTCTGTGACAAATGCAACAGATAATATCAGCATTCATGCTGAAGGTAAGGGTTTTAAAGAAAATTATATGAATAACTTGATTATGCATGAAGTTTAAGATTCTGGAGATCAGTTTATCAGATACAGAGATCAGATGCAAACCCCTTGTATATTCGAAAGCAATAAAAATAAGCATCCTGAAACTTTTAATATGTGAGCTGTAAAGCTGATTTTCAGAAACGTTGAGCTTTTTCAGCTTTCATTGAGTTTATCTGGCACTTATCACCAAATAGGATTTGATAGAAGAATGCAGATGGAAAGGGAGAAAGGACAGAGAGAAAAACCATAGAAATCCTAGGAAGAGATCCCAACATTGAATAATCATGTTTTTTAAAATATTATTATTCTATTCTATCAGGTCAATTTCCTTCAAATATTCATTGATATTCTATGATTCTAGTAGGAGGAGGAAGTAATGTTTCAGATATACTTTAGTCTGGAATTAAAATTAATTCTGGGGGCGCTAGAAATTTTTATCTGATACAGTTGGTTTCATGAAATACAATTTGTATGTCTGAACAGAATAGTAATTTTATGAGTGACAGCTACCCAGAGCTGTCTTGTCTGAGACGGCAAAAAGCTGTAGAAGATATGTGAAGAGATAAGACTGTAACATACGGTCATGTAAATGTCATAATGGATATGTATCATACATTCCATCAAGGGAAATTAAAAGGTTAATGACAATCCCTGTTTACCAAAACAATACACTTTCTAATTTTTAAATGTTTTGTCAGCAAAGGGAAAACAATGTCTAGGGGAACATGGGGGAAAACATAAAAACCTCTGACATCTGTTCTGGTTTTTACTCATGAAATAAGCCCAGAAAGATGAAATGGATTTGAGAATGATTGCTGGGTGTGCCATACTACGGCTCAACCTCAAGGGCACAGTAAACTTAGAACAAGTGCTTAGAAACAGATCAAAGATACAATGAATTATTTTGCATTTTTAACCTCTGACCAAAACACCATATCCTGAATACTGTTGCTCTTAATTGGAGAGCTTAAAAGATAAGTAGCATACAGGGACAACCATTGCCATAGGAAAGTAAAACTGTGTGATTAATTATGGCATATTCCCTTGTCTATTCAATATGTTTATGTAAAACTTTTTTTATTCTTTCAGCAATAATATTAGAACTTCTCCCCTATTGAGTAATATTTACATTCATACATATGCAAATTAAAAAGTTGAGAATGTGTATAAATGTCTATGTGAGCTTACTGCTACCCACCTTAAAAAATTAAACAGAAACCACAGTGAAGGTTGTTCAATTGTATTTCTCACAGGATAATGACAAAAGTCAAATTTATTTGGAAATTTGGGTCCATTTTGAAGACATCAACACGTAAGCAACTCCACTTTCAATTTAGGCAGTGTTATATAACCCAATGATATTCCTTTAAAGTTAATGGAAAAGTCACTGTGTTCTTTTCAGTATATCTTGAATAGTAAAATGGCTCTGGATCAAGTTGGGTATCTGTTAAATCTTGATGATCAAATGATTTGTATAAATTTACACAAAATACTTTGAATTATGTCTATGGATTTTGATGACATTTTTTGTTATTTGCTAGTGTTTTGGTGACTAGTTACCAAAATAATGTGACATTAATTCTGATGGTATAACAAACATATGAAAACAGGAAGAAAAAGTGTGATTGAATTTCAATTCCATCAACCAAAATTGAAATTCGTATCACAACACATTTTAACAACTGAGTACTACTGAATAGTGGATAAATGCATTTATTTGCATGCATAATTGTTTATTTACACAATAACAGCAATGTTACTTTATACTTATGAAAATCATAGGATATGAATATGATTGAAGTAAACAGTCTTTTGTAATTGAAATGAATAATCTTAAATCCTGTATTTTGTATATTTGACAGGCTGTATCTCTGACCAGATTGCACCTCTTTCTGTTGGTTTAACCATATGCTCAGTGAAGTGGAATGAAGGATTTAAAATTCTCTCAAAATTACAGGATACATTCATAAGAATTTAGCTGTAAGTAAGGCAGTGTTATGATCTACGAAAATCTTCAAATTACCCTGTTATTTGTTTTAAAAATAAATATATAAAGGTAGAAGTTCCTTTTAAAGTTAATTGTGGTTTTCTTTTCTATTTTCCTTAAAAGCAAAGCACCTTGATTGTCACCCCTTGTATATGCTCCATAGCTTTAGATCCAGAAGAAATTCTGGTCATAGATACTTTTCAGCATCAAAATAGGACTTCTATCTGTATGTTTTTCTTTTCCCAACCATTTGATCTTACTTTTTGCTGTATATGGGTGTCATACATTTACATCTGTTAGTTTGGTCCATTTTGTGGCAAATTTAAGAACATTAGAATTTGCAGTCACATTGTGTAACAAAAAAAAAAGGACTTAGAGACTGACCTTTATTCATTGCTTGCCATTTATCAGTTGAGGCCTTAGGGTTTGTTTATTCTTTTTCTTTTTTTTTTTTTTTAATGAAAAAGTCCTGCTTAACATAATTAGTAGCAATTAAAAGAATTACATAAGTTATCTTCCTTTTTTTTAATATAAGGTCAAGGAAAAAAGGTGATAATTTCATTAAAATGTAAATATGTCAACTGAAATTTAGATAACAGAGTATTAATGATTTAATTAACAGGATGAAACCTTCCTGAAAGCACAGACCACTTATGGGAATGTTCAATAATACCAATCTGAGCACGTGTAACAACTGATTTCAGTGAAGAAATACTGTCTTCGGTGAAAAAGTCTTTTCATACAATCATGAGCCTGAGTATTTAATGGTTTATCTTTAGTGAATACATTCAGGGGAAATAAAAGGCTGAATAAAATTGAAAGCAAGCTATCAACTGTATCACAATTTCAGGTTAGGCAATTTAGATTTACTTCAACAGTTTTTCTAAATAAAGCTTTGATATGTTTCATGAAAGAGAAGTGCAATTTACTATTACATTGGTCTATTTAAATAGGTTTTGAGAGGGATAACTGTTCTCGGTAAAAAAGTAGGCACTTGTACTCTATATAGCTCTGAACATTAATGATTATGTGCCAAATACATCTAGCAAATTCATTTATCTTCTGTTATTCCAATAGAGTTGCTGTTGTTTACCTCAGAGTTGAATTTAGCTCTGTGCTTCAAAATTAACGGCTATATCTACAACAGATATTAGCCCGCAAACACCGATATTAGGCACATAAATTTAAAATGTAGGTCCTCAAAACATTTGCCCATTTGTCTTTCAATTTTAGAGTTACCTATAGCACATGGACAAAGATTTTAAACTTTTCATTGGTAAAGTTAAAGTGTTTTATCCTGGACATCTCTAGAACTTCTTAAGCATTCAGGGTGCTTAATTGTCAGTTTCTACAATAGTGGTTACCTGCAGTTGTTGCTAATATGTGTAAACATTTTTACTTCACTTCAGTTTTAGACACATGCAATGGCTTTTAACAAAGGTTTAATCATTTTCTTGGTTTCAGCATGTGAACCCATTGACAAATTGTCAGGATGGCTAGGAAGGATGTGTGCAGCCTGAATTAGTTGTATCCACTGCAGGTTTCCATATATCCATATATCTGAACTAAAGCTGTAGCGAAAGCTTTTCATAAAGCTTGTTTGCAGCCAGAAAGCTGCATATGTCAAGGTTCTAAAGTTGCTATCACAACTTTAGTGGACAGAAGCAAGCAGGGCATTTATTTAGCATTTAAGGACAACTTATAACTCAATTAAGTTTCCAGATCTTGAGACTTATCTGCATAATGCCATTTATGCACATCGGTTGTCTACCAGAATCACTAGGTAACAGTTTTGTGCAAGTGAAGATGGGCAACTTTCCCAGTGTCATGACACTGACTTTCACCACTTTGTGCTATGCCACTATTGTCTCTAGCACATTATGATCCACAGATGAGTCCATCTCATTTGCAGGCTGATTTATTAGAATCGGACTTCAGAGAATATCTTCAGAGAATATCTATCTGCATTGGATAGGAAGATGTATCAGAAATGTCCTCTTGAAGTTCCTTTCATGCCCATTCTACAGGCATACCTACATTCCATGGACCTAGAAATTTCATGCTGGACTGGACCTCAGGAAAGATGTAGGTGAAGTAATTGTCTTTTATTAAATACCCAGGGAGTTACATCAATGAGAGAGGATATGGGAGTTCAAATTCTTGTTTGCTTGAAGAACCTGAGTCTTTCATCTTACAGTATAGGATAATATGTTAAACATCATTTATAATGTATTCTGAACATTTAGTTTTATTTTGCTGAATAGTAAATAGCTATTAGAAATGGGACAGTCTTATTAGTGGGTGGATCAAATACACAATTTGCTTTTTCATGATTTTTGGAGTCCATTAATAAAATAACACAAAGAGAAACACAGATTTCATGTGGCTAGGGAATTCTTCTCACTTAAAAGACAATTAGATTAGTAAGGTCTCAAGTAAACCTATGAGTGAAGACTTTTATTTAGAAATACAGGGATATATTGGGCATAAGTTGGTATGAAGTTAGGCTGCCATAGAGTGGCAGTTTCAAGGAGGCTGAGCCTGTGTGAGGCAGGCAAGAAGACTGAGAGTGGGCTTTCTGAAGTATCGCTTCCATCACTTTAGCAATCCTAATATCTTTAAGGTCCCTTCCAACCCAAACCATTCTATGATTCTATGATCTTGAAAGCTGCCCTATCTGGATGAGACAAAAATCCTACTGTATAGGAAAACCACACCATTTGTGCTTTAGATCTATATTTCCCTTTCATAATTGTGAAGAATGACCATTGCTAGAGCAATGGCAAGTAAAGAATTTATTTACAGTGCAAGTGAAGAAATCCGTTCCTAGTCAGTCCAAATCTCAATGCATTCCTAGTCAATCCACATCTCAATTTAAGATTTAATCAAATACAATCCATTGAAAATGTAATTCAGCCAGACCAATGTTCAAACACAGAATATTTTACTTGGCTCTGGATTATCATAATTACATAGTATACTCAAACACACGGAGACTCAGAGAACATTTAAGAACTAACAATCTTCCAATGATAATTTTTTTTTAAACAAATTATTCTGTCAGACCAATTGCTGCACATCTAGATTACTCTAAAATAAGAATATGTTCTCAGATGTTGTATGGCTACTCTCTATAAAGTTACCACACAGCAGGATTGTTGGGTCGTGGCTGTTACTAGATTCTAGTAGTAACTGCTGAGAACTGTTGGTTCTTCTTAGTGATAATGTCTTAATAGTAGTTACTATACTTATGTAAATTTCTTAGGCTTCTTTAATCAGCACTGAATAGAAAGAAATAATTTTTAAACTGACAGTAAAGCTTTATTGCATTTATGTTAGTTCACCAAAATTGTCATAGTCATGGGGTTTCTAAAGATTGCTCATTTCCAACATGACTGTATTTTAGAAGAGTATTATTCCAATTGTTCATCTCTCAATATGCAGGGATTATTATTTAATACATTTCAGTCAAATTGTGGAAAGAGCAAAACTTGCTGATGCTTCTGAGACATTTCTATTCTCCAATCTCTTGATTATAACAGTTTCTCCAAGGTAATTGCTCTGAAATTCATTTTCTAATCCTACAGTTTTCAATTGTTGGCTAAAGACTGAATTAGGAACAAGAGCCTAAATCCTCAGAGGATTCCTTGAGGGCTTGGAATTACGTATTGCTGTTGTGTCAGCAACCATGCACTAGCCGTGTATTTGACCTTAGTTTAATTGCAAAAGGTGGTCTGTCATAAGAACTCTGTATGAAATGTAAGTAAATGCCAACTGGCATATTAACAGGTTAATTTATGCATTAGAATAATCATCGCAAAACAAACATAGTGCTCATTAATAAAACCTAAGTATTTGTCAAGGCTGGAAAAGCACTGCTGCTGTGTGACCCTTCCGGTAGATACACAGGCATGCAAAGTTACATCTCTGGCAGAGAAAAAGGAAATGAAACAAACCAGAAGACTTTTACTATGCTGTTAGTAAAAAAGTTTCTCAGTGACCAGTCTGGAGACCAATTTCATTCTTTTTTTTTTAAATAGACTCAGAAGTATGAAGTTCTTTGCAAAATTCAGTGAGCAAAAATGAGGAACACATTAGATGAAGGGGTCAAAATACTCATATAGTCAGAAGTGAATGATTTTGAGGATGATAATTTGCATTTTAAACTAGTAAGTAGGGATGGGATGTAACTTGCTGGTTAAACATGCTGAGTGCATGATTAACTGCAAATCATGCACTCAGGTAGCAGACAAACGATTCCTAACCTTCAGGCAAAATGACCTAGTTTAACTTAAACAACAGTTCTTTCTTAGCATCTCAATTAGGCTGAGATGGATCATGGTGGAACAGTTTTTGAGAATACATTACAGAGGAGTAACCTGTAGGGGAAAGGTAGCAGCTGGTAGCTGGAGACAGTCAGCGGGACAGGGAGCTTTTTACTGGCACAGACAGTCCCAGAAGAGGATGCATGTCCACGGCCTTGGGACTACTGGTCAGTTATTGCTGTTAGTTTAGGCAATTCCAGATATTCCAAATGTGAGAATTGCAACACTGATGCCCAAATAATGCTTATTATAAGGGGAAATCTTTTATGTTTTAAGGGCAACTCAACAGAAAACATTTTGGTCTGTTAATTTGAGTCATAAAAATAAACAGAAATGCTTCCCCCCTGCTCTGATGAAAAATGCAAAATAAAACTTTCACCGCTTTATAAGAAAAACATTCTGAGGATTTTCTTTCTATTAATATTTCACTGTTCATTTCTACCGCATTGAGGATAAATGTGAAAATGGCTTTAATTTCTGGATAAACAAACCATTTTTCTGTCAGTTATAATATTGTATGGTAAGTGTAGACTATGTAGATTTTTGTTAAAGAATACTGTTAAAGAATACACTTACTGAAGTAGAAGAAACAATGATATTGCCATATGCTTTTAAGAAACTTATGAAAATAAGAGATGTGGATCCAATGCAGTTAGTTTATTTCTGACAAATAGCTCCAGACAAAAAATGGTGCTATTAAAAACAAAGAAGGAATAAATAGGGCAAATCTGTTGAATGGGAACAACTCATGATTCATAAAAACCATTGGTTTTCAGTCTGTATAGCACTATCAAAAGAATAAACCAATATCTATAAACTTAAGGGACTAAATACTAACCACATTTTTCCTGTGCATACTTTGTTTTCTAGAAAAATAAATTGGAATCAGAATAGCTAATCTCAATTGCCATAAATCTTGTTACTATTCTGCTATGCAAAATTAATGAACAAAATAACTAAATAACGAGTCCCTATAAATGAACAAAGTGGCACAATTATATCAAGAACCTTAAAGTGAGATAATGCAAATCCATACCGGCAAATATTTGCAATGTGTGCAAAATATGTGTGAAAATGAAAGCATATGGCTATTTCTCACCAAATATTCATGCTCAAAATACTGTAAAAAATCATGAAAATATGTAACAGCAAACATGGTCTGTTGTAATTGATTTTGTTTATAAACGCCTAGAAACAAAACAGGAAGTAAATTTTCAATAAGGCAGAATGAAGAAATCAAAGTGCATGGACAGAATACCTGAGGAAGTAAATATTCACAGCAATAAGTACATTCACATAGTCCAAAATACGTCCTGAAAAATTATACCAAAATGCCATAAAACCTGTTTCTAGACATCCACAAGCTTTAGAGACTTGGGCTTTTCCAAACATACTGTTTGCTCACTGTGGGGAAAACGCTTCACTTTTTTATGCAGAACAAAAGTTATACAGAATGAATGGTAAGATTAGGATCTTTTTACCAAGTGCCAATCTGATCTGCATACATGCTTACTGAAACATAACTTCAGATATTTGGGGTTTAATTGTTTCCACCAAAGCACACATTGAAATCTTTCAGCTTTGGGGTTTCTTTTTTCCCCTGCTACTGTAAAGCAATGCACTTTTTTCAGATTATCCACGCAAAAATATAGCAGAAACTAGAAATGGAGACAGTAACAAAGAAGTGAGGGAGGAAAATGAATTATTTTTTTTGTGTGAAAAAAAAATAATTCTGTTTCAGTCTGAGCAAAACTGATTGTCAGGAAAACTCATGACAAGATGGCTGAACGTCTACAGATAGCATCCTAACTAAAGAAGGCCTGATTACGTGACTTCAAGGCATGTTCAGTCTCTGAAACGAGTTACTGCTGTCACAGGCCAGGATTGGTTTGTTTTGGTCTTGGGGCTTTTTTGCTACCAAATAATCAGTATCTCATTTATATATTGTATTATATAATTCAACACTTCTGGAAATATAATTTTGGTTAGTGTGATTAAGAGGGATAAGGTATTTGCAAGTCAACATTATCATAACCGCCATTCACTAACTATACTTCCACTTATGCTACTTAGGTAGGGGGTGCCTGGCCTCTTTGAAAGGGTAAGAGAAGAGCAAATAAAGCATCAATAGTCTTTCTTCTTTTCTCATCCTAATGGGAAAAGCATGTAGTGCACATTTTCCTTCAGTCAAATGAGAAACATTCTTAGTGACTGAAAATCAAATACAGATCTGTCACCTGCATGGAATGTAACTGGTCAAGGCTAAAGTGGCGTCCAGGAAAATTCATAGTAATCTTTACCTTAGTTCGCCTCTCTATAAATACCTCCTTAAAAAAGAATTGCAGGTAAGGTTTTGCTGAATTCCAAGCTTCATCATCTGACTTAAAATCTTTATATGAGTACTACTCCAAAGATACTGTAGTTACTCAAACAAAGACTAGAAACATATAAGATATCTGGTTAAGCTGGTTAATATTCCCACAAATCGTCAGGACAAATATTGAATCACTAATGTGACAACAGAGGTTTTGGTGAAATAGTATTATTCCTTATTGTCCATGGAAATCACTATGACTTGTGGATAGCAGCCACAAAGAAAAATGCAAAGTGGTGAATAAAGCTCCTTTTTTTAGACTGTTAAACTGTTTCTGTCACACATAATGAGTGCTATATAAAAATCCATTTAACAACAATATCACTGAGCCCTGTTTTACAGATCTTTCCAGGACCAATGAATAATGTTTCATGACTGAGGAGAGATCCAGGGAAGAAACCTAATTTTAAACAGTCTCTAATCACGTGAAGAGTTTCACAATCTATTCAGATTAATTTCCATAGCACTGCTTCTTAGACTATCTATTTCTCTGTAAGCCTGTTTAAAACGCTAACATCCTTAATACCTATTTGCAATACCTAAGAAGTAATCTAGTCCATTCAAACTCAACACATACTAATTTCCTCAAGACTCTTGAACACTTTATAGTGCTAATTATGTCTATTACTGTCATTTACTTTGAAATTATATGTCTGCTCTCTTCTGAAATAGAAATCCCCAATTTTGCTTAGTAATGAAGAAAGTTATATTTCAGTAAGCCTTTCTGATCTAATGGCTCTGATTTCATTTAGAAATAATAGGTTTACTTGTACAAAGAATGGTGACACATATGTTTAATGCAGATAACTGCTTATCGTATTTGCTCTAATTAGACATTTTTGTGTTATAGGATTAATGTAGACACTGTTGGGACACTGCACAAGAAACACATGTATTTCACAAGTGAGAGGATTTTGTAAAAGCAATTTCACATTTTTCATGCTGTTTCTCCAATGTGTACAGGGTTAAGTATAATACTAAAAATAGTCAGTGTCACCAGAATAAAGCTGGGAAACCTTTGAGTCCAGTTAAGTTAGAACCTGATACATTACATATTTCTGTATCTTTCTATGTACAACTATGAATTAGTTCATATTTTTCATGAACATGAATCCCAATTCAATCTCCTTTTGTTAAAAAGCAGTAATTAACATAATTGTGCACCACAGTTCCCATTGTGAAACACCTTTGGAAAAACTGTATTACTAGAAAAAGAAGTCTGTCTGTCCTTTTGCCTGGGAACTAGAAGAAATGGCTTTGTGGTTGAGGTTTTGTTTGTCTGCTGAAGATACAGCACACTGTATTTGCAGTCGTGTCTTCATATTGAAGACATGGCTAAAGATGAAGGTTCTAGTGCTGACCAGGGTGAAACTTGTAAATCCTGAGGAGAATCTGGTGCACCTAAAATGTTGTATTTTTTGTTTTGTCTTGAGATTTTGTCAGAGAAAGCTAGTTCCTTTTAGAGAGATAAACTTGGGGTAAGTAATCCTCCGGTATATGATGCCAGGAGGCTGATGTATTTAAGATTTTTCTTTGCTCTACCTTGCACTGTAAAAATACCTGAAATTAATGTAAGGCTTAATAACCATCTACTCTAAAATTACTGTAGAGAGGGAAAGACAGAGAGAAGGCTTTATCTGTCAAGTATGTTAATAATTACATGAACAAGGAAGGAGTGAATTGAATAAGGCTAGAAAGATTTACAAAGAATTCAGGAATTTTATCAGAAAGAAATGTTATTAACTGCTTGGTTCTAAGAGGCCAAAGAGGAGTTTAGTGGAAGGAACCCAATCCTAAAAGTCACATCACAGTAAAATAGAGATCTAGGAAAGAAGGACAGGTGAATTCAGAATATGTTATTTGCCTTCTGTTTGTTTTGTTTTAATCTGAGGGCTTTTTTGGAGTGAGATAACAAGGCATGATATTATTTTAAACAAACATACTCCTGTTCAAAAGAAAATCTAAGGAAGTAGATAAGAAGGAGGAAAAGCAGCACTGAGAAATGTTTGGGAGAAACCAGAAAGACAAAGAATAATGATGTTATACCAATGGGAAAAGGGAGAAAAACATGAGAAATCTGATCAATTAGTTTTTCTGAGAATGTCAGAAACAGCTTTTTCTTAGAAGAAGAAAAAGTGTAGAGGAAGACAAAATTTAAGAGCAATCAGAGAAAGCTAGTAGTGACTTATGCAAGTCACCCAAACTGTGTAAGACTTGAAGCTATGGCTGGGTATTTGATGTACTCTAGTATTCATTTATTACAGTATAATAACAAGAAACATATCTTGCTGGCCTATGTTGTATGATAATACTCACAGCCTGAATCATTTGCCTAGAGATTGTTACCTACATATATATCTCAAAACAGTCTGATCCTTAGCTGAGGGACACAGATGATATGAAATCATAAACATAAAAAGACCTCAAACTCTCAAAAACCTGGAATTATAGAAGGCAGCAGATAATAAAGGAGGAGAAGCATAATCAGACAATTAGTTGAACTCATCTTGTTTTAATAAGATACGATGGCACCTGTTAGCATTTACACTGATGAAGAGCCAGTTATTGTTAAAGTGTTAGATAAAATGAGTTAACCTGAGTAATTTCTGAAGAATTACTTTGAATAACAACAGATTAGAATCATGTACATATTCAGTTTCTATGTATCAGTTGAGGTGTGGTAAAATATTAAAGATAACATGATTATAAAAGGTGGTCTAAATTACACTCTAAGGGTTTTGATGTTGTGTTTTGCAGACTGGAGAAGAAAACTGTTGCTGTTTTGCCTCCAGTACAGAATGCCAAATCCAGTGTGACTGCCAAATTGTGATGCATTTAAGCCTACTTAGCTTATATCATATGAAGTCTTAGTGAAGTCAAGGTGACCCTTCATGAGATAAAGTACTGCTAAGCGATGAATAAGGTCATCACAGTTAACTGCTTATCTACATGTCACTTCAAAAATAATTCACTTATTATTAGAAAGTAACAAGATCACATCGACCTTAACAAATCTGACATTCGTGCTGAAGAAAATTACAGTAAATGGATACCAACTTTTGCTGCAAATAAGATACTACTTTAATATTGATTCCATTTTATACAGCTATAACAAACTGAAATGGTTGATTTTACTGAGAGCAACTAAAAAAGCAATGGGAAAAAAATATTACCATAACAGGAATATTCTTCAGTCCAATAAAAATCCTAAATAGCAGGAAAAGGACAAAAAAGACCAAAGTGCTAAATAAAGTGATAAACAAACCATATACAAGAAAAGAAACATATAAGAAAATGACTTGTTGACAGAGAAGGATTAAATGTCTTAATTAAAAAGTACTGGAGTTATTAATTCAAACAGCTTACATTTTACCTAGCAACTGGAAACCCTGCAGGATTTATAAAGCACAATTTTCTATTAAAAGCAGTCTGTGGAAGCATTGGGGAAAAATGCAGAGAATGCACATTTTGGATCCACATAATGACATCCACCACATCCCTGTAGGGGTACTAGAAAGAGATGTTTAAGTTGTGTACCAATCTCATTTTGCTGATAACACTTTTCATCAGAAAAGATGAAACAAATGTGACTTTCAAAATTTAATCATGAAGGACAAGGACACTGGATAACAGTAACCACTTTAAATGTCTCAGGAACTTGCACTATAAATGCGTGTGTTATCAACTTGAAGGCAGACCAACACACTTCAAGGCAAACCGCCCAGATTATTTTAGCTCTTGAAGTAGGAAGGACACAGAGTACTTTAAATGTATTATACAGGTTACAAAAGAGAGGCATATTCTCAGCATCACATAAATATAAAGCAGCCTGAGGTGAAAAAGAGCTGTAACCAGAGGCCATTAGACCACTTTCAGCTGGATAAATACCTCTCAGCAGCATAGTAAATATGCAGCATTTCACCAAAGGTACAATGTTGCATTTGTAATATGCCTGAAAGAGATATTTAGTAGACAGAATGATGATATGATGGCAACTAATACTGGACACAAGAAATTACTTTCAAAATACTTCCTAAATTACAGAGTACAGTTTTGCAAGGGAAAGCTATGCAAGAATGCTGGCTAGAGGCAGAGAATAATTATAAAGATCTTACTAGGAAAAACAAAAATTATTCAACAAGTCAGGAAACCTGATTGTAAAAATGACACTGATACAAAGAATAACAATAATCTCTTAATACCCTGCTGAAATACATATTATAATGCACCAATTTATAAGAAGGGCCAAAACCCCCCCATTTGACTTTCTAGACTTGTAGCTAAATGGAAAAAGAAAAAAGACTTACAACTGATTGCTCTGCTCTCTTGGGAAAAAATCCCTGACTAGAAAATTTTATTGAAGTAATTACACTGGCAGTTGTATTACATTCAGCAAAATGAATCAGAGTAAAGTATGGCCAAATATGTATGTAAGAAAAAATATTTCCTCATTAGGTGCATACTTTCTCCTATACAACTATGAAGTCAGAGATGCCTGTAAAAGGGGTCACAGGCAAATTTACATTAAATTCATGTACATCCATGTCATTATTGGCATGGTTTTCTCTCATGTTTTCATTACTTAGGCCAGTTCTTACAGACATTTAACTCACCTACTTGGTCAATATGAACAGTTCTTCTCACATGAAGTGAATTATTCATATATGTACATAATTAAGGACTATAACAATATCTTCCTAAAGTGGAAGGCATTTATCCCATCATTGAGACTGTAAAGTGTACAGTTAGATCCAAAAGCTGATCTACATCTTCACCTAATTCTCCATCTGATCTTTGACAGAACCAGTTTTGATGTTTGATTTATAGTTAATTCACAGTTAAACATTGTTATTTCTTTTCATTTCATGATATCATTATACTGATCAGGATAAAATATATCCTAAAAGATAAACTTGACAGATTCAGGGTTTTTTTTCCCCTTCCTCTCTCCCTCCAACTCTGTTTCTGAAAAGAAAACCTGTATCCATGACACTTCAGGACTAATACTGTAAACTTGACAAATTCACGTAAAACTTTCTGATTGCTTTTCTCAAACTTAACCATTTTTCCCTTCATCCTCACTCCTACTGAAAATGCTTAATATGCAGAACAAAACCATCATACTATTCAATATTAAATGTTGAAAGGACAGGCAGAATTTATAAACAACATTAAATGACTTAGATGGATAAGTCTCATTGATTTTCAATATGAAAATACTAATCCCAGCATATACCTTTAATTCTCTAGGAATATCAGACCACACTCACGATGGAAACACAGAAATCCTATCAGCTAGAAACCAGCCATTTTACTTCAATGGCTCGAACTTTTATCTGTAACATTGCAGTATTTTTATTTCCCAGAGTAGCTTACATGTAGAGTTATAAAAGAATTGCCATTGAACAGAGATTCTCTCCCCATTCGTCCATTGCTGACAGAGGACAGAACAGAGGTATTTAGGAAAAGAATAAAAGAAACAGGACAAGTACAAATATATCTTTTATCTTCTAGCAGTCAGCACTTTATCTGGACTATCATTATGCATTTTGCAAAGAATTCCTGTTTTAAAATTCCCACTGTGTAATTTCAATGGATGCTCCCCTAGTACATTACAAAAACTAGCGAACGCTTGCTTTGCTCACTCCATACTGTTAAGGAGTCTGTATCTTCTCCCTCAGTTCTCCCTCAGTTTGCCTGTTTCTCAAAAGTGCAAGTCAATTAGGCTTTTCAATGTGAGAATTGTCTTTTCACTGCATATCTCTGATCATCCTTGTCTCTCTTCTTAATAGCATTTCTAATTCTACCATGTCTTGTTTCAAACAGGGTGAATTAAACCACAAGGAGCTAAAGTTGCAATTTGTAAGAGCATGAAGATGCTTCCTGCATTATTTTCTGAAAGATTCCTAGCACTTTTTAAAGTATTTTGGAAGACTGATCTGATTTCCAAGAAATTATTGTCTTAATTTCTTCAAGTTAAATATTTTTATTTATAATGGAGAGCTTTTAAAATACTATTTGTAAAAGTATACAGTTATGTTTTACCTTAACTCTAGCTTGCCAACACCTTATACTTAGTGTTTTATACACTTTCCTCTGGGATTCTCAATTATGACAATAATGTGTCACTTGCTAATGCTAGGAGATGAATAACAAAAATACTTAGAAGCTAATTTTTAATGCAGAGTCTCCAAAATTCTAGTAATTTTTTTAGCTGTGGATTTTGTTATTTTTCAGTCTTTTTTTTTTATTTCTGCTTGTCTTCTGTAGTCAGAAAGTGTAACTCAGTTTTACCTTCTACTCATAGCAACCTTTCATTACTACTACTTCCAGAGAGACAAAGTCATCTGTAGATTCTATAATTCAGATTGACTTTCTGCAGAAGTTTGTAAATTAATATGGAGGTAAAATCACAGCAAATCTGTGATTCTGTGATTCATTTACTCAAAGGTGAGAAGACTTATGATATCCACAAAAAATGCTGGACTACAGAATTGCAAGTGATATTGAGTGCACTAAGAAAGCAAAGCTTATGCTACTTTTTGGATCTATGCCCAGGAGTAATAGAAGTCTAACCTGCACCCCTAAATATGCTTCTCAGACAGAAATGTATCTGCTAGTATATCAATGGCATTAGCAAAGAGAATACAGTTTGAAAAACATTAAAATACGATTTTGAAACTGATAAATAATGGTGCCACACCAAAATAATTATTTCTGTGCTGTCATTTGACTTTAAATGTAAGAAAAGCAATGCTGTACTAAAATTATAACTGATTTCCTTTTTCCACCTGTAGGAAAATAACCCCAAGGTAAAAATACATAGTTCTGTAGAAAGCTGGAAAAGGTGATCTGTCTGAAGTAAAAAAAAAAGGTACAAGCGCATGCAATGGACTCCTAAAATAAAAAGTTCAAAGTAGATGGAAATCTAAATAGCTGAAGAAAGGCTAATGATGCATAAATTCCATATTAGACGCCTCAGGTGGCCGATCTGAGTCACAGTTTTCCTGCTCATACTGTATTTTCCTGCTCATTACTGACTGTAATAGCAATGGAAAATTTAATTAAGAACTGTGTAGATCATGTATATCTTTCATGTATAACCTGCTGGAGTTTTAAATTCTCCTTTTAACAAGGGAGGGACCTACAGTACTAGAGGGCTCATAACTGGGTAGCGTACCTGAGGTTTCAACTCTTCTTCCTGTGTTGAAGATCTTCATTACAGCACTTAGATCCTCCAGCTATTTATGGGACTTACCTTTCTTTGAATTTTTTTGACAGGAACCCTAAATCAGTGCTTTCCAGTATAATTTCTTTGAGGCCACTGTGAAAAAAAGAACATAAATACATAAATAGGCCATTAGGTGTCCCTTAAAAAGAAAAAAAGTAAATCACTATTTAAATATCAACACATTATAAAAATGCTTAAAAAGTAGAAATTAGAAGACACATAGAAGTGCTATTCTGGAATAACAATATCTATTTTTGCTTATTATTTCCTGTAAGGATTGTCAAGATAATCACAAATTATGATTAGATGCTGTATTCGCAGAACAAGAGACAGAATTTTTGTCCTGGACTTCACAGTCAGAAAAGACAGAGAGGTTTTGTTTCTGTTCTAAAGAGCAATTAAGTGGCTTCCCATTGTAGAACTTTTTGGTCATGCCCAAATTGGATAGAAATTTTCTGAATCTCTGTTCTGTTCTTGACACACTCTTGTTTCTCACTGAACTTTTGCCCAGGACACCTAAAGGAACAATAAATATTTATAGTTTGACAAATAAAAAGGGGGAAAAAAAATCTTTTAGGTTTTTAAATGCAAACTTGTGACAGTTTTCTGATAGAGCACAATAACAACAATAACACTTCTAATTTAAGTAAGAATTTCGGAGAACTATTAGTATTAAGAAAATGTTTTTAAGAAGTGCATTATTAATACAATAGCTATAATTAGCTATCAGTAGAAAATCAAATTATTTTTTATATAATGGTGTACATAAAAAAATGAAATTGTGTATTTTGTCTTATTCATGAACCAATAATGAAAATTAAAATAAACTTAATAAATAAAATTGATAAAAAAAAAGTTTGACTGAAACACCTTGGCGACTGCAGGCAGAATAATGATGAATTATGTCACCAGAATCTAAGTGTTGCAATTATAGACTCTCATAATTTATAGACTCATAATTATCTTAAAATGATACATTTGTTTGTTCTACTACATAGGGGAAAAAAATAAAAAAGAAATGCATTCAGCTAACAAGAGTTATTCCATATTGAATTCTTTTCCCTCTTAAAAGACAATTGAAAATAAGGACAGTCATCCCTCTGGGCAGTTTTGAAACACTGTAGCATCTGAAATAAGTTAGTGAACATCACTGGAGAAATGATAGGAAATAAAACGTTCAGATTTTTGGTAATAAAATGACACACTGGTTTGCTATCAAAATCAAACATCAGTCAAAGTAATAGTCTTGTCAGAATTATGACTGGAATTGGACAAGGACTACTGAAGATAACAACAGACTTGGATTAAAGGTGAAAAAAATGCAGATCTCAAGGGACTTTGTCTATGCAATCAATTTAAAACAATTCAGTAATAGAAGTATTACATTAGAGGATACTAAAAAAATAACATTTATCCTCTTTGTCCTTGAAAGCAGCAAAAAATGATTTGAATAGGACATATATAGTATGTGGGCATGTAGAAAACATTGGAATTAGTAATGGAATGTATTGTATTATCAATATACCTAGTTTTTAAATGTTAGCTAGTACTTTGAATTATGGGATAAAGGAAAGAAAACAAGAGAACACAATAACCAGACACAGAGCTTTACTTTGTCAGGAAATGTAGCAGGAGATTTGATTTAACAGATTTGCTTCCTTAGGAAAGCAACAATTTTAAGGCGAGAATCAAAAAGTTTGATTGTGGTCATGGTAAATTAGGAGTAACTTCATCAGGTATGTATACCTTCTTACTCAAGCCAGAAATTAACACTTTGTAATCAGTCAAAACTCAGGCTTATCTACAAAATGGCAAGCAGTTAAGCTTTCATAAAAGAAGCTTTTTCTCAACATCTCTTTGAGTGTGTTTGAAACCATTGTAATTATCAGTGCATGTCATTTGATCATTAAGAATGAAGCTCTGAGCTCTACGGATATTATGAAGATTGAAAGATAATTCTTATTCCCCTCTTCATTAGGGCTGAAAATGGAACTACCCTAGACCTAGAGGACAGAGGAGCAGGTTTATGCTGGCTTGTGGGAATAACACATCTTGGAAAATCTGCCTTTAAAAATTTTAAAACAGTTTTTAAATTATGAAAAGCTTTATACCTTCACTATTTAGAGCAGGTTTTTGAAATTTGGCCTGGACACAACTGTGAGACAAGAAAATAAAACCCACAATTTTTTCTTCTGAAATTCAGTTTAGGTTTGAGTGGCACACGTAGTACAGAATTAATGTCAGTTACACTTTTGGCAAAGTTCTGAACACAGATTAAGATAGCATGCCAGGAAACGTAACTGCAACTGGTGGCACTGGTTAGTTCTTTTCCTATGAATTTTTATTTTGTTAGCAAAATCCAATTTCTTAAACCTGAAATGTTGCATTTAAAGGTCCTCAAGCTCAACGACTTCTGTGCCAAAAGTCTTTTCAGGTACTCTGTGTGAGAGCTATTGGTTTTACTCTGGAACAAGAATGGAAATGTAGCTTGTTTAAAAATAGTTGCAACATCAACATGCATCAACTAAATATCTTCTTTTTTCTTCATTCTGAAGAGAGATGACATTTCCAAGAAAAAAATGACACATGGGAATAAAAGTCTGATATGATCGAAAGCTCCTCCTTGTCAAAATCTGAGCACTGATAGCTCTTCATATTAACAGTAACAGAAATTCCTTACACATCAGAGAAATCTGTATTGTGCTAGTATAGTGAAGTTAGCTAACAATTTTTCTTATTTGTGTGTCTGAGAAAAAAATCCAATAGATGATTATAATATTTTACCTTAAACACTTGATTTTTGTCAGGAAAAATAATGTTTTGGAGTTTAACTGTGAATTAACTAAAAAGTAGGTGTTGACATAAAAGTTGCCTGGTGTTGCCATGCAAATAATGATACAAATCCTACATTTACATCCCACATGATGTCACAAATCCATTTATGCTTAAATATAATTAGCTATATCCACCTCTTTTTTCTACTTTCTACCATCTTCATCACCAAATTGAAAACCATACATTCCTGATGGCAACCATGCAATCAAGGCCTGTGTGTTGGAGAGATCTGTTTGTAACGCAGAGGCCACAAATGGCATTTTACGTAACGTGTGATTTTCCCATACATTATTTCTTTCCTCACTTCTTGTGACCAGCAGGAAGAGGAAAGGACGAAAGAGGAAGGAAAAAACCCCCCAAACCCAAACAGTCTCTATACAATTTGTAGAGCTACTGGAAGAACTGAGGTCTTATGCAACATTACAAAATATGTACACAATTAATATCAGCTTTTCTGTCCTTGCACATTTTTTTGAACAGCTCTACCCAGATACATCCAGAGATGAGGTGCGCATTTTTTATCCTGTATACCAATTATATCAGGAAGGAAAAGTCCTCAGAGTCTGTATTTCACAAAGTTGTTTTGCTAATTCAATTAAATATGGGTTGCATAATGGTGAATATGTATGTTATGGCTTCAGTATTAGCTATTATTTGACAGTTGCAAAGATAGTTAACAGTGTGATTCTCCACTTGCAAGAATTCTTTCTTAAGGGATTACTGAATTTGGGCTTTTCAGAACAGAATGTGGCTTTTCAACAGAACAAGTCTAAATTTGCTTTCCTGTGTGAACTGCAGCATCTCATGTGACCATGAGAAGATAGAACTCAGGATTAGGTGTAGCGGCCATAAAATGACAAGTAGGGTTGCAACTTTGAACTCTAGGAGGGCTAACTTTGATCTCTTCAAGAAACTGCTTGGAGAAATCTCATGGGTTAGGGCTCTGGAGGGAAGGGGGGCTCAAGAAAGCTGGTTATTTTTCAAGAATTACCTCCTCCAAGCTCAGGATTGGTGCATCCCTAAGAGCAAGAAATCTGGCAGAGGAAGCAGGAAACCAGCATGGTTGAGCAGGGAGCTTCTGAAAAACTTCAAGTGGAAGAAGGAAGTTTACAAAATGTGGAAGTAGGGACTGGCCACTTGGGAAGATTATAAGAATACTGTCAGAGTATTCAGGGTCGAAATGAGGAAAGCCAAGACCTCCTTGGAAGTAGATCTGGCCAGGGATGTCAAGGATGACAGGAAGGGGTTCTTCAAGTACATAGGAGGCAAAAGAAAAACTAGGGAGAATGTGGACCCTCTGTTGAATGAGACAGGTGCCATGGTGACAGACAATGCAGAGAAGGCAGAGTTATTGAATGCTGCCTTTGGTTCAGTCTTTGCTACTCTGGTCAGTCCTCAGGAACCTCTGGGGGTTCCTGGTAACAGGTTACCTGGTTACAGGTAACAGGGAAAGTCTGGAGCAGGGAAGACTCTCCCTTGGTTGGGGAGGATCAAGTCAGAGACCTATTAAGTAAACTGGACATCCACAAGTCCATGGGTCCTGATGGGATGCACCAGCAAGTGCTGAGGGAGCTGGCAGAAGTCATTGCTGGGCTACTCTCCATCATCTTTGAAAGGTCCTGGAGAACAGACGAGGTGTCCGAGGACTGGAGGAAAGCCAATGTCACTCCAGTCTTCAAAAAGAGCAAGGAAGAGGATCCAGGAAACTACAGGCCAGTCAGCCTCACCTCCGTCCCTGGAAAGATGATGGAACAGCTCGTTCTGGGTTGTGATCAGTCGGGCAGAGTCTAGTTGGAGGCCTGTGACTAGTGGTGTTCCTCAGGGGTCAGTACTGGGTCCAGTCCTGTTCAATGTATTCATCAATGACATGGATGAAGGGATGGAGTGTACCATCAGCAAGTTAGCTGCTGACATGAAGCTGGGAGGGGTGGCTGACACCCCGAAATGCTGCGCCACCATTCAGCGTGACCTGGACAGGCTGGAGAGTTGGGCAGGGAAAAACCTTAGAAAGTTCAACAAAACTAAGTGTAGGGTCCTTCACCTGGGGAGGAATAACCCCACGCACCAGTACAGGTTGGGGGCTGACCTGCTGTAAAGCAGCTCTGCAGAAAGGGATTTGGGAGTCCTGGTGGACAACAGGATGACCATGAGCCGGCAATGTGCCCTTGTGGCCAAGAAGACCAATGGTATCCTGGGGTGCATCAAGAGGAGTGTGGCAAGCAGATGGAGGGAGGTCATCCTCCCCCTCTACTCTGCCCTGGTGAGGCCATAACTCGAGTACTGTGTGCAGTTCTGGGGTCCCCAGTTCAAGAAGGACAGGGAACTGCTGGAGATGGTGCAGCAAAGGGCCACAAAGATGATTAGTGGGCTGGAGCATTTTTTTATGAGGAAAGGCTGAGGGTGTTGGGTCTTTTTAGTCTAGACAAGAGAAGGCTGAGGGGGGATGTCATAAATGTCTACAAATACTTAAAGGGAGGGTTCCAGGAGGAGGGGGCCAGGCTTTTTTTCAGTGGTACCCAGTGACAGGACAGGAGACAATGGGTACAAACTCAAATATATGAAGTTCTATCTGAACATGAGGAGAAACTTCTTTCCTTTGAGGGTGGCAGAGCACTGGAACAGGCTGCCCAGAGAGGTGGTGGAGTTTCCGACTGGAGACATTCCAAACTCGCCTGGACTCCATTCTGTGCAACCTGCTGTAGATGGACCTGCTCTGGCAGGGGGGTTGGACCAGATGATCTCTAGAGGTCTCTTCCAACCCTTAACTTTCTGTGATTCTGTGTTGCACAGTACTATCTGAAAAAAGATATATACCCTCGACAGGAGTTCATCTCCCCTGAAACTCTGAAACAAAGGAACAGCTTGACTTCCATTTGAAACTGCAGTTCAACAAACAGATAAAAGCAGGTATCTTCGGTGATTGCCAGTATAGTGTATACAGTTGTGTACAGCACTGTGGTGTTACACATACATGTCCCTAACTGAGGTCAAATGGTGCCTACTTCTCATGACAAATGTTTTCTAAGAACCCATAGACTGTAAGTTCTACATGCTCTTTCTACCTTTATTAGAATTATTTTTGGTTTTGTATCCATCCCTTTCTAGCCTCCTTAGCCTGTCTTCATCAACTATGTTTTTGTGCAATACTCTGTCCCATGTGGTCTGAGTGTGCAAGGTATTGGCCAAGCCTGTGTCACCTCATTACCCACTCGAGATTTCTTCAGTTTCAAACTGGTTGCAAGATAACTGGTTCTGCTGTAGCTCTGAAACCGGGTCAGATTGTACACCAAGTCTGACATATCCTGTATGCATCAGATGTGCAGAACGTGCAGATCCATTGGGAATGTGCATCACCTAAACCAGACCCTTCTCACAGAGATAAATGAGTGCTGTATGTTTGCTCTGTGTTACTCTTGAAAAGTCCTTTGCATCAAAATCACCCCTTACACAAAACAAAACTATGATACGATCCTAAAGATCTTTTCTTTTTTATGCTAGACGATCAAGCTGCAGCCCACCTATCTTTTTGACAGGCGGCTACTGTCAAATCACCCGCAAAAACAAGAGAGTTCATTAAAAAGAACACATTTTTCACAAGGATGTCTTTACCCCCAGTGAAAGCACAAAACAAAGGCTGCAGAATAAAAGGACATATGAAAAGAAAATCTTGAGGCATAGGCTCAGACAAGTGAGAAACACAGAGGAGAAATATAACAAAAGGAGTTCATCTAGTAAACATATCAAAATCAGATACTAAAATTAGTCAAGACAGTTCTTCAAGCACAAATGAGATGGCAGAGTTAATGAGAGCAAAAGCGAAAAAAAAAAGCACTAAAACCAGCTCTCATGCATTTTGCATATGTGGCAATAATATAGAAATTACTCGAAAATTGTTCGCAGTATCCATTTGTTTTGAGAATGTAAACCAGATTTTAGTTCAAAAGCAATTTCATAATAATGACTTTTCACATGGAAGAGATAAAGCAAAATTAGACAGGAAATTCAATACTGAAAATACTACTTCGGTTCTATTCCAGCTTGCTGCTTTGCTTTCTGGATGTTTGCTTTTCTTTTCTAATTATTTTTTATTTTTTCTCTGTAGCAGATCTTTACCCTATTTGGCTCACATTTGAAGACCAAAGTTACTGTACCTTTTATTCCATGGCTGATATTTGCAAGCCAGCAGGTGCTAATGGTGCAGAAAAGTGCATATGAGCTTGAGAGATCGTTGTTGAATCACAGCATGGAGCCACAGATAATATGGATATATACACTTTAGTTTTACTGAAACAGACTTTGAACTGTCATAGGTTTGGATATCAGTTGGTCAAATATTTCAAGGAAATTATTTTTTTGTGTGTGTGTTGCCAAAAGAAAATATGATGTTAATCCAGGGAGACTTGGGCCCCACACTGCTTCAAATAAGATTAAAGGGATTGCCTACCAGGGTGAAGTTCTATTAAGTTTATAAATATTCATTGCTATATTGAAAAGTTTAAAGCAGACTGAATTTCAGTTAATTGCTCACAGAAAGTAATCTTCTTATTTAAAAGAATACTGTTAATTAGATTTTCAAGGAAAAAAGACTGGCAACCCAAGATTTTTGTACAAAGAGAGGGCTTCAGGCAGCTGAGTTTTATGAAACACAAAAGTGATCAGATCAATTATGAGGGCTAAATTAGTTACTAGTTTGGTATGCAGATATTTTGCAGTTACAAGATACTATCAGTATTTTTTTAAAGATTCATTGCAGATTAATATTCTCAACCAATCAGAAGTTCCTGAATATCGGTTTAGAAGCTACAGAATGCCTGGCCACAACAGACAAAAGTTAGTTAAAAAACAGAGCTACATCATGCAAATCCAGAAACTAGAGGCGTCAGAGTAGCTGAATCATCTGTATTAGAGGGGCTACCACAAACACAAAACAAAACAAAAGCCCCACACCTCCCTCCTCCAACAAACCTTGCTCCCCAGTATCAGTAGACAGCACAGCTCATACCTGTACTGTAATGAAGAGAATGGCTACAATGTGTTGTCATTACCCAAAGAATTGCTTCTTAATAAATGTGTAAATAATGTTAACAAAGTAGCATTTTCCTTATCATGTCTTGCAAAGTGCACTGCTTAATCTCTATTTCTAGCAACAGGATTAACAAGTCATACTGTTGGAATTCAGTAAGACACAGGAAAATATCAGGGGTAATAAAAAATACTGATTTTGGTTTTATGCCAAGAATTGCATATATTCAGGGAGCTCAAGGTTAGAAGCTACTATTTGTCTCAATTTCTATTTATCACAGGCTGAAATAATCTAACAGTTGCCCATACATAAAAAAATAGCTGTGTTTGACTGGGGACTTGTCTACCTGGGCAAATAAATGTGGAATCAGATAGAACGTGAAATGATAGGCCACAAACTCCTCTTACTAACTCTCTCGAAGAGCACTGCTACTCTGCTGTAGGAGTGCTGCGGTGAAACAGATTTTATTATACTTTGGAACCGTATTAAGATACAATGCATTAAAGTTTTCTTTAGTAGGATGTTTTCTTTGCCAAACAAGAGGTTATAGAGCGCGCCACTCTAAGAATGGCAACAGTAAAATAAATAAATTCCTTTTCCTCATTAACTTCCACATGTAGACAGTTTCAAAACAACATGTAGTTAAAATCTGTCACCCAGGCTATGCTGGTAGAAAGAGAATCCACTTTGATTATTTACACCAAAGGTTAATCATCCTTTTAATAAGGATGCTTCATTTCACACTTAGAATATACAAAAACCTTGGCTTTCAGTCTTTAGTTCTTTTTTTTTTTTCTTTTTAACTATTCAGTTAAGGAGTCCTTTAATAGTCTATTATGAAAATACACCCTGCACTGAATGAAAAGAATTATTAACGTCAGTGGATAAAGCTCTCATTAACTTCAGAGGATTTGAAACTGCTTCAGAAAATCCTAAAAAGTTTTGTTACTTTTTTCATTCCTTCATGAAGTTTGTTTTCCAGTCTGCTGAATAATGTACCTAGTTTGTTCAACATTGCAGGAAAAGGCACAAAATAAAACTGACTGGCGCTGAGGGTCAATGCATAACCTCCATACTATCGATGCTTATAGGGTTTAAACTCTTAAATGTAAGCAATCTGTTGTGCAGAAGTGCTCATTCACCTCCTGGGCTGATCTCTTCCAGGCTGTTATTAAAGTAGGAGTGAGCCCAGGAGATGAATCTGAAATTACGTGGATCCAGTTGTTTTGATATTTCTCACAGCTAGTATAGATCACACCCGCTAGATCATAAGTGGGACAGGTATCTGCCCAAATACCAAGTAAAGACAAATTAAAGATTGTTCTGCTTTTGGTATCTGTTACGTTGGAAATGAGTTTTGTATACTCCTGAAAGCATAGTTTCCTAAATTAAGTTCCCTGTGAGTTTGACTTTGGAAGAAACAAAAATAATAAAGGCTAGTGTAAATCCTTCAGAATTACAATATGAAAATATCATATAATTTCAGTCACTAATGTTCCTCTAACTATCTAAATTGCAATGAGATATGCCCCTGTTCTTTGAACAATAAAATAAAGCACTAATTTTACCAGTTTCTTAACCAAAAATACTAACCCTTTCTAAATAATTTTAATTAATTTAAATTAGAAAGGTGAAAGACAATAACCCTCTATACGTTGTTGTGGTAGCTATACTTGTAAAAACAAAGATTCCACATGCATATTGCTAACTTTTCCTTTTAAAATGCAAAAAGCCACCTCTTTTCCAATATCATAAAATATACAGAAAAAATCCCTTAAGATGCTGCCATCTTAGTCTCTTTTCTTGCCTATGCCTAGAGAATAATAGGAATGTGCTGATTCTGCTGTCCTAAAGTAATTATAAATTATTACATGACTGACAAAGAAAACTTTATGGTTTGACCTATGCCACATAAAAGATTTTAAAAAAATGTAATTGTTGATCTTGAGTTAAAGAAAATGCCTACCTAATGATTTCTAGCTCTGTATAGGTAGCAGAGGAAATCATGATGCAAATCAGACAGTGATACAGGTCATAGAAATCTCTGTGCAAGAATATTGGCACTTCTGTAGAGGACAAGAAAAAAGGTATTTCTGTGTGTATCTATTAGTTTGGGATTTTTTTTCTGGTGAAGCTAGGTGTAATTATTCACAAATCTTAATATAAAAATAAAATTATTTCCATTTTGTGGAAGTTTTGATTTCATTCCATCTTAGAATGAAATCTAAAAATTTGATTTTCTTCTTTTGAAAGGGAAGTTACCATGGATTATGTAAATCTTAAGGCCTCCAAGAACACTTCAAGCCTGCAGACTTCAAAGCCTGTTCACTGTGGTATCTATGACATGCTTGTGATATTTGCAAACACTGAGGAAAATAAAATTTTTCAGGCTTTTTGAAAAAATTCCTTAATTAAAAAATGCAACTTTTTCCTACAGCTGGTTCTGTTTTCCATAATAATTGATGGTGTTTCAAAAGAGGCCCTTTCTGCACTCTTTTTCTTAGATATCCAGTTCCTTAACAAATGGATATTCATCAGGAAAATTTTAAACAGATACATTTTATAGCAGTACTTCAAACAGTTTTAATTTCTTACTTCTCAATCTATTTAGCATGCTTTGGTGTAAATATCACACTGATAAAGTTCTTAAAGTCAATATTGAAGAATAAAGATTCCTTTTTCACGGAAATAATCAGTTTTTCCAGCATAATTTGGGATTTCAAACTCATTGCAACCCAGACTAAGAATTCATGCACTTGTAATCATAAACCTTTTCATCTCTAACCTTCTTACATCTAAAAATCAATTTTTACAAAACTCACCTATTTTTATGGTAACATATAATAACGGACACAAACACCAAACTCCTTTTACTTAATCTATATAATTACATACTGTTAAAAAAAATAGCTTGCAGTCTATAATCAGCTTGAAGTTCATTGCTCCTGATCTAGATCAAGAGAAGGGCTTACTTGTCCAAATGATTATGTTTTTTCCCAGTGATATGTGATTTGGTTCATAATAGTTCTCTTTCATGACAAACGTTTGAAAAAATGAAACTATTTGCTAATAAAAAACCACATTCGTATTTCTTTTCAAGTGGGTTCAAAAGAGAAGAACAGGGATGTTCTTTAAAATTAGCACTGATGATATGAATCTTTCTCTGCACAGGAACAATCATGCTTCCCACTTACTACAGATGTGTGGAGAACCTTTAACTGCACAAATCCATTAAGTTTTTTATAAAAAATAAAAAGTACACACACATACTTCTAGGTTGTGTGAAATTTAAAGGTCATTTTTTAGGAACATGGAGCATATTTGTGTTTAAGTATATACAGCAGTCCTTAAGAAAAAGTCTTTCTTCATGACCTTTCAGTAAATTTTCCACAAACGGACCAAAGGTGTCCTTTCATCTTTTTGTGTTGAAATACTGCAGAATTATCTCAAAACCATTTGCAGTAGAGTACTTACTCCTGCTTTACTTTGTTTAGGTTGTGTGATGTTTCTGCCTCATATATAAAATGGAAAAAAATGAGAAACTGATCTTGAAATTGTATGTGCTCCAATCACTAATCTTAGAGTTGGAAGCAAAAATCAATGTTTTGCTGGCTCTTTTGAATTAACACAACACTTTTTATTCAAAGTGGATTAGTATTTCCTTGGCAGAAAGAAAAAGCACATACCTGGATAGATACCGACAAAACGACTGAATATTTTTTGAGCCAAATTTCTGACATTAATTTCCGTCAGACATTAACAATGAGAAATAATCTGTATGCCACAATGAAGCTAAATGCACTGCCAAATTCTTTTTACTTAAAGGTTATAGCAACTGAGTATAATTGTCTCTGGAAGGAGAAATTGTGTAGAATTAGTATAGGCTGTGGAGAGAAGTGACATCTGAAGTAAGAGTGAATTGCAGCACATTCACTCTGTGTCTTTTAGTTAAGGGTGTTGTGCAAGAGAAAAAACACCATCTGTTGGCAGCCAGAAATAATTTCTGACTTTAGGTGTCAAGAAAACTGGAAAAGTAGCAGAAATTATCCCTAAGAAGTATAATGCGTCCAAACCAAATAGCAGACTCGGAAGCATGGACATATTTTGCTGAACTACTAACGACTGAGAACTTCTTTTGAAGTCATTGAGAGACGTAGCTCTCAGAATCCCTGAAAATCTGATTGACCAAAGAATTAATTAAAATTATGCTAGATTAGCATATATAAGTCACACTTCTATTTTATCCTGACACTTTTGTGTATTACTTGGCAGCGGTCGATGAGCCACTTTGTACTCAAATCATTATTTAGAATTTTTATTAGTACAGTGGCAAGGGACCATGTTAATAATCTCTAAAAGTCAATAGAAAAAAGTCTGGCCTCGGAGATAAACACCGAAACATTGTTTATTACAGATAGAGAGGAACTGACCTAACATCCTCCTTTTAAAAGGCAAGGAAAAATGTGCTTTAAAGTTAAATTTAAAAAGAAAAACTAAAGAAAGTAATCTATTTTCCCCTATATAATTCTTTTCTTATTCTTTGATTTCCTTTAGTTTTTAAAATGTGCACAACTGTGTTGAACATGATCATCTAAACAGTACAGAGCATTGGTCATTAAAAAAAAAGTATTTAAAGTGAAATAAATACGAAAAAAAGCCTTCTTTTATCATCTGATGTCTGAGAAAAATAACTTTTCAACATGGATTTTATTTCTCTGAAGAACCTTACATAGTAAGAGGAAAGATAAAACACAAAATGTCAAAGCAAAACAGTTTTGATGGACCAAAATCTGTTCACTCATTCCTATCATTGTGTTTTGATTATTTGACACTTTCACAACATATTTTTAGAACAGGACTGTGGATTTTCAAAAACCTCTTTAACAATTGTTTGGGTTTTATCTCACAGAAACTTAAGGACCATGACTACCTCCTTAGGTCTTGAAACAGAAGATAAACCTTGTTCTGGTGATGGCACTATAGAAACTGCATTGGCACTTAAAAAACATAATGTAGTGATTATGTTCATAGAGTCATAGAATCACGTACATTGGAAGGAACCTTTAAGATCATCAAGTCCAACCATCCACCTAACACTGCCAAAAATACTACTGAACTGTGTCCTTCAGCACCATGTCTACCCATCTATTAAATATATTGGTGGCTCCCTGGGCAGCCTGTTCCAATGTTTGATAACCCTTTTGGTCAATAAATTTTTCCTAATAGCCATCCTAAACCTTCTCTGGTATAACTTGAGGCCATTTCCTCTTGTCCTATCACTTTTTAGTAACAAGTAGAAGAGGCCAATCCCCACCTTGCTACTTCCTCCTTTCAGATAGTTGTAGAGAGCGATAAGGTCTCCCCTCAGCCTCCTCCAGGCTAAACTACCCCAGCTCCCTCAGCTGCTCCTCATAAGACTTGTGCTTGAGACCTTACACCAGCTCCATTGCCCTTCCCTGGACACGCTCCAGCACTTCAATGTCTTTCTTGTAGTGAGGGGAACAAAACTGAACACAGGATTCGAGGTGGGGCCTCACCAGTGCCGAGTACAGGGGGACGATCCCTGCCCTAGTCCTGCTGGCCACACTATTCCTGAGACAGGCCAGGCTGCTGTTGGCCTTCTTGGCCACCTGGGCACACTGCTGGCTCATGTTCAGCTGACTGTCCAACAGGACCTCCAGGTACTTTTCTGCTGGGCAGCTTTCCAGCTGCTCTTCCCCAAGCCTGTAGCGCTGCCTGGGGCTGTTGTGACCCAAACGCAGGACCCGGCACTTGGCCTTGTTGAACCTCATACCATTGGCCTCGGCCCATCGATCCAGCCTGTCCTGATCCCTCTGTAGGGTCATCCTACTCTCCAGCAGACCAGCAGTTCCACCTAACTTGGTGTCCTCTGCAAACTTACTGAGGCTGCATTCAACCCCCTCATCCAGGTCATTGATAAAGATATCAGAGAATGAGCCTCAATACCGAGCCCTGGAGAACACCACTTGTGACTGGCCACCAAGTGGATTTAACTCCTTTCACCACCACCCTTTTGGGCCCGGCCTTCCAGCCAGTTTCTGACCCAGGGAAGCGTAGGCCCATCCAAGCCATAAGCAGCCAGCTTCTCCAGGAGAATGGTGTGCGAAACTGTGTCAAAGACTTCACCTAAAGTCCAGGCAAACAACATCCACAGCCTTTCCCTCACCCACCAAACGGGTCACCTTGTCATACAAGGAGATCAGGTTAGTCAAGCAGGACCTGCCATGCTGGCTCGGCCTTATCACCTGGTTGGCCTGCATGTGCCTCATAATGGCACTCAAGATGGTCTGATGTTCCTTTAAACTGAAGCCAAAGCATGCATTCGATGTCGGTGTCCTATCTGTTTGTCATGTTTTATAGGACTTATGGTTCAACGGTGAAAGGTTTTTGGTTTTTTTTACATTCTTATTTTAAACTGCTATGTTCACAAATTCATAATTTTCTCTTTTAGGGGAGAAGAATGGGGCTCAGATAAAATAACCCTGGATTTTCTAACAGAAAAGAATGAAAAATATTATTACAGGTTACAGTTAAAAAAGTAAAGTAAACATTTCTGAATTTTTTTTCCGAGCAACATGATTCACTCATGGTTTAAGATATTATGCTGTGTAATGCGGTTTTACTTTATAGCATGGACAGATTTCTACAATATAATCATGCCTCCTTCATTTAGAAGAAATACAGCTTCCGAAAAATCAAGCTAAGTCTGTTGTATCAAACCACAAATAATGCTCAGATCACCATGATTTCTGGCTTAGTGGCAACAAACATTTTATTCCAGGTGCCAGAATGTTAATTTTCACTCCCTGCAGATCTTCTTCTTTTGTCAGTACTACCACTGAGGCAAAGATGATGATATGTATTCAGCTAAGACCTGTGTGCCCCGTCTAAAGTACTAGTTGCAGTGTTTACTGATTAAAAGGTAGAGAAGGAGAAAATTCAAAGAAGACTCTATTCATGCAGTTAAAAAAAAAAAAAAAGAAGAAAAAAAGAAAAAAAAAGGCAAGCTTAAATCTCCTTTTCTGCCTAGGAAAAAATAGATTGCTTATGAACGAATCAGTCAAGAAAGCTTTTATGTAGGCTTTTCTGAACAAAAAAAAGAGCAGTTTTCAGATCTATGTTTGCTAAGCCTGATAGTAAAAAATGAATTATTCTATATTAGGAATGCCAGATATTTTTGTGAAATAACATAAAAACAGATCAACTTTATTGTCTCTATCAGTTTTGCTGTCATTTATAGAAACACAGTTTTATGTGTCAACAGATTACAGCCTTCACACCTGCTTAACACATCCTAGCACTGGTGGTATGAAAGCTATCACACTCAGTACAAATAACTGCAGAGAATGCAGAACAACAAGAATCTGTTCCGTGTCCTTAATGAACCAAAATTCAGACTGGGAACAAGTAATTCTTAGGTAACTGTTATGGCTTGACATAATCTATTAGTGTCATGTTGGGATACTATCGATAGATGTATATAGAGAGAATAAAGTTTTGGGGCCAAGGTACGTACTTTTGGCTTTCTACACTGCAGTATATTTCCTGAAGCTTTTCCGATTTTATCTCCACTAATGTCATGTACGCTATTAAATTAACAACAAAAACAACAATAATGATGATGATGATGATGATGTAATAGATGGTTCTGCTTTAATTGCTGAAATTCCTGGAATGGAGCTATTTTTAATTTCAGGTCTTTACAATAGGGCTCAGGGAGCCTGAAATAGATTGAAAGGATATAAGGATATTACATCAAGTGATTTTACCTCCTAAGTGTTTTAATAATTTAGTTAATATATTAATGGCATTTTAGGAGACAAATATATACATCTGCATCAGTATAACATTTAAAATTATAAAGCAGGACTAAATTGCTCTGTAGAACTTTATGCTAATTTTGAAAAATACTCAAGGATTTCCCAATGTTTCAAGTTAACTATGTGTGTAATTACGCTACTATGAACTCTGCCTTGTAACATAAATATTCATGCAATTACTCCAAGATACATAATATTATAGTTACTATGTGCACACACACTTACAAGGTTATAGCTATCAATCTAATTATTTAATATTTCTGATAGAAGCTGAAAGCAATAAACATTCATTCCCAATTCATCTTGTTTACAAGACGTGAGAATCTGGACTGAAGTAAGAAAAATATTTTATATGTTGTTTTCTGGAGCTATGTTTTGTCTGAAGGACTTTCAGTATTTAAAACTCTTTAGAGTATTTCTGTGCAAAATGCAGCACTGGCATTAAAAGGTCAGAAAGCAGGCGCATCTGTAAAATTGCAGGAGTTCCCTCAAGTTGGCATTTTGTGGATGTACAAAATAAATAATGGTGGGGGAGGAAAAAAAGGAATATGTCAGGTAATGTATTCAAAGATTAAGATCAAGCAGATTTTTCCCACCCTATTTTTCGCTTGTCCTCTGTTAAGATATTTTTATGTCATATACTTTAAATAGCTTCTAAATATCAGATTTTGTAAAGTTATACTAAATAATCTTTTATAATTAAAAAAATAAAAATCCTGTATGGAAGTAGTGCAATCAATATTGCATTACCACAAATGTTTAATTGTTTACATGTTACATTATGTTATGTTATATTTTTCAAATATTTATTATAGTTTACCGAGTGTGTTTAATTTTAATTGACATTATTTATGGTTGCATAATATCTGCTGGTATTAAGAAATAAATCTAACAAATTCTTCCACAAAGAATGTATTTTTCACTTAACAAATTATCATTTACTGTTCAAAGTAAACTTCTTAAAAATGGATAATCACACAAAACCTACTTTAGCCATAGTTGTTATCTATTGTAGCAGTACATGCTGCTTTCAGTCAAAGTATGAACTTCTCTCCAATAATCATGTGTAATGATGAACAAACAGTATTTGAAATTGATGTGCCACTGATTGCACGCTAAGCTTAAGTATTCTTCTGTGGCCAAAGACTGTTCTCCACAAAACGTGCTTGGGGAAAATCCAGCATCTTATGAGAATACTTAACTAATGAGCCAATAACTTGATGTCCTAGACAGAAAAGGTTACTTTGGATAGATTATATGCTAATTATAAATTAATTAGCCAGAGAGAAAAAAAAAAAAAAGATTTGTGTCCTGTGATTGTGCAGCAATAAGCATGTTATATGAGTGTGCCTTAACCATGTAAAGGATATAAAATAATTTTGTGGAAAATAATTTTAGGAGCTGTCATTGTATTTCTGTTTAGCTATAGACTTCAGTGAGAAAGTTTTATGGAGATTTTGTTTGTGAATCCTTTTTGCAATGTTGTTTATATGTAAAATGTATTTAATGCAACCTGTAACACAGCAATCATGTTTTCTTTATTTGGTTTTAGAAAACCTGAAGTCTTAGCTAGACATCTCTAAAGACTTCCTTAGTCCTTGAACTTGTCCTTTCGAAATATAGTACTCAGTTAGGATGGAAATTGTGTGATACTTAGTCTATTTAGACAGAAAATAAATATGCAAAGTTTAAGGACATTTTCATTCTTTCGAAGAACAAAGTAAGAGATAGAACATACCCAATTTACCCAAATTCAAGAATGACTACAAGAATAGAATTGAAGACTTATTTTTGCTTTGTGTTAGATAAAGCTTTCCTTCAGATAGGATCAAAATGCTACAAAGTCTACACAACTAGAATTCACGCAGAATAAAAACTGAATGAGCTCCAAGTAATCTTTCTGAAACAATGAAGCAGACAAGAATTTCAAGCTGGAGAACCTAAAAGAGTACAATGCCTTCAGTTTGTTCAACAATAGGGATTACTTTAGAATGTGTGGTCTGATTTAACAAAATTGATTTATGGAGCAGTTTCATGTATGGAGAAAAGTAAAAAAGGTACATGGAAAATTTCTTATTCTTACTTAACTCTATAAGAAAAAAACACTTCTAAAAAAAAATCAGGCAGCTAATAAAAAAATCAAAAAGTATAAAATAATACTTAAGTGAAGAACACTTTGTAAGACATCAAACATTCATCTATGGAAAGAAAAGATTAACTCTTCTGACCCTGTAGAATGTGAAATATTAAAAAGAATAATCTATCACTCAGCCATTATTTAAACATCAAATCTTCAATAAAAAATAATTTTCTCTTGTTCTGTGGCAACTCTGCAATATCAAAGATGAAATTTAAAAAAAATACACATACACATATACATTCCATTGCCCTGAACTAGACACAAGAATAAAACTCCGCCAGGGTGGAGTGCAGTGGAGAAGGAAGGAGAACAAGGAACTGAATGAAAACAAACGAGCTTTTGCTGTTGGGCTGTGAAGCATCTGGTATTAATACTGTGCATCACGGCACATTCTAGAATAGTAAGATTTTATACACATAATTTTTTACCTGCATGAAACAGACTAATCTTCAAGATCTCCAAGGTCTGTTTGCATTGTTAACTGAAGAGAGTATGTGTGCTTATGGAGTGAAGTTTTTTGTCCACAAGCATTGGTAATATAGTAGATTTTTGGAACCATTTTATTCATTTTGTTAACATGGCTCACAGAGCTTTTTAGTTTTTGAAATCCATTTTATATTCCAGTTTGAGAATATTAAGATAATTTGTTATGAACAAGTAGGGAAGATTTTTAAGGTCCATAATATTCTATGAAGATAATATCCAGATATTAACTGTCTGGTATTAGGAGTAATTTTCTGTGTTGGTATATTATGCAGATAATCTATTTCAGAAATTTTATAGTTTTTTTTTTAATACACATTGTTCAGTGTTGGAGATAAGATGCTAAAGCATTTCAATCTAATGACTACCTTTCCACTGTGAATTGAAATATACAAGAAAAGGTGACCACTTTAAAATGTGGCATTCTTTGGCATTCCTTCTTTTAATTAAAAAAAACCAAAAAACCCCAAAACAACAAAAATCAAACAAAAATTGCTATGCCTGTCAAAAGGTTTCAGTTTTCAGGACATTCACAACAATTCAATGCAGTGGTTAAGGCACTAAAGACCACAAAAACCATAAAACCAAAGAAGTTTTCAAAAGTTTTGTAAAGTTCTTCCAGCTCAAACTTTGTTGTTTTGTCTCCAAATTTGCTTTATTACCATTTTGTAGCTTACAAAAACTGGCATATATCCCTTCTATTTTTCTAAGTGAGAAAGTAATTAGGTTTTGATCAAATTATTGACAGATGTCTTTATTCTTATTTAGTTGTGTAATACTTCAGTCTAGAGACTGGGGGGAGAGAAATGATTGGTAGCATATAGCGTTTTATGCAGGGCAAGCTGTTCAGGTGACTGTATTCCTTTGTTGTTAGGAAGCACAGCACGATCTAGGGGAACTGAGCCAGAAATTTCTTGTGACCTTTCCCAGTTTTGACTGCAATGGGACAACGGTGACCATGTGCAAGTCTGGTGTGACCGGATTGATTTTAATTGCCATCTGAAAATATTAGCCGAAGTTGAAAGCATTCACAGTGGAGAAAGGGAAAGAAAATCAGAACATTGCAGTGGAAGACTTAAATGTTAAACAGTTGTGTTATATGACTGTCGTGGTTTGGGCTGGACTGGCCACTGAAGCGAACGACAGATGCTCTCCCCCACCCCTGTCTTCAAGGAGAGAAGGCAGACAGAGAAAGAGACGTAGGAGTTTAGGAGGAACTAAACTCTCTAATGAAATATCAATAATAGAATAGAAAGAAAATAATGAAATATATACAAAACTGTGTCAAGCTCCCAGGATGACAATCACATCACCAGCAGGCACTGGGAAAGTCCCAGACTGGACTCAGTGACAGATGGGAACCGGATTCCAGATACGGATTCAGGATTGGGATCAAAGGCAGATGAGCAAACAGAGTCCTCGGGCATCAGCCATTGAAGAAAGAGGGCTGAGCCTTTGATCCCTCAGCTCTTATACTGAGCATGAGGCAGATGGGATGGAATACCTTGTGGGTGAGTTTTGGGTCCCCTGTCCTGTCTGCTCCTCCCCGCAGGTGCAACCCCTCTACGCTTTTCTGCTTCTGACCCTCCAACAGAGCAAATAACAAAGTTGGCTGCCCTTGGTTGTTATAGCATTAAGTATGAGCAAGAGCCTCTCTGCATCCCATTCCTCGGCATCAACTATAAACATGGGTCTTATCACTCTGAGAGCAAACAGTTTCTGCACAACATGCTGTTAATTTCAGCAGTTAGAAGAGGCCCAGTTAGAAAGCACAGCTACTGAACAGAAAATCGGTTGTTTTACCTCAAACCAGGACAATGACAAATGATTAACTATACTATACAGAATCACATCCCTCTTTCTGTTCCTCTTCACCCTCACTGCACACCATGTGTGCAGTGTATTAACTGTATAAATTTTAAGTAAGTAGAAGCAATGAACGGGAAAGGCTATCCCTAGTTGGATTGGTTGTTTAGTGAAGTTTATTTTTCCTGGCATCTGATTGCCTTCTGTTTGGCAGGAAAGGAAATAAGAGATCTGACTAAGTATCTTGATTGACATAATGAAAACATCACCTACAAGTGATTAAATGAAATCTTATTTCATGTAAGTAACAAAGGATTAGAAAACTGATTTCTCTTTTATAAAAGGTTATGCTAAAGGTTAGTCTATTTCTTCAAAAGTCATTCTGCATTCTGGTCAATTCACTCTTTATACTCTATCTATGCTGCACGACATCTTAACCTCAAGATTTCGATTACTTTGCACATTGTAGTGTAGAAAGTTCTCCATAAGCATAGGTCAAATCCTCCTCATTTATGATGGTATCAATCTGGGAAAATAATGTTGAAATCAGTGAAATTACATTGTAAACCAGGCTTTTAGAAGCACGAGAATAATTACAATTATGTGTTGTTGCTTATACACAAGACTTTGTTTCACAATGCTTTATATGTCTGTGTCTGCTTTGATTTGCTGTCAAAATCAATTTTGTTAACATTTCATCTCAGGCATCAAATTATTTCTTTTTATACCGTGGTCTTCACTGTAGAATTCGATACGAGCATGTACCTTCCACAAAGATGAAACTTTTTTACAAATGACAGAACAAAAATAGCTTATTCTTTTCTATTTCCAGAACTCAAAGAAGAAGATGCAATTGTCTGTACTGGATCTAACTGAAATGTACTAATTGGATTTATAAGGCTTGAAGGGTTCACATATTAAACTTTTTCATTTATCTTAAACCTTCTGTTGTTTGTCTTCATTTATGGGAAGCTACTGCCCATAAAGCTTATCACAACCCTGCACTTGTAAGACCTATCATATTCTGTGGCAAAACTGTAATCAGGGACACTAATGTCCAAGTAGTGCTACAACTTTTGCAACTGCAGCAATTGAAAATGTCTGAATTTTGTTACATCTTTTGATTTAATAGTATGATGTCATTCAGACATATGCAATTAAATGCCACATATGCAGAAAATCTGTAACATGTTGATCTCAGAGGAAAAACATCATGTGATAAAAACCATCTAAGTAAACAAATGTACAAGATGGCAGAGAGTATGCTAGTAAAATACTTAGTTTGAAGTATTTGAAGTTCAAGGACTGAAGCAATCCATAACAACTTTTGATTAACAAAATGGTTAATTCATTAATTTCATTGTTGTCTTCTCTCTTTTTCTTATTCCTTCCCTCTCTTTTGTCTTCACTGTTTTGCTCTTTCTTCATATGTGTAAGCTTTAACCTATTCTTAAAAAAAGATACTTTATGCACCTACATTTACTTTCATTTAATTTAACCAAAGGAAGCTGTTTTCGTTGTTTTGAAATCAATATGTAATATATTTAGGGACATATTTGCATTCCATGTTGAAAATAAAGGGGGAGGTTTTTTGCACTATCAGTCCTTTTCTTCTTGTGGTACTGAAGATTCACTCCTGAGAATCTGCTAATGCTTATTATTTTACTCTTCACCACACTCAAAGATCTCCAAAGATGACACTTATTACTTCAAATGTGCACAACACCTCTGCGCAGATGAAATAAGTTTCCAGGCAATGAGAACAAATTTACTGTGGCAGTGAAGTTCCTCTGAAATGACTCTGCAACCGTATTTTCATTTTTTTAATAGACGGTATCTTTCTTATAAGAAAGGCCAATATACAGTAAATCTGTTGGTAAATCTATTGACAGTTTCTTACTTTTTTTTTGAGGAAAATAAAATTATAGGAAAAAACGAGTAACAAAGAGCTACACACAATATACAGGGAACACGCGAGGAGGAAAAAATAACTTAGGTTACTAAAAATAATCTATTACAAAGCTTGTATATTGAGAAGTAGTCATTGCATCAGATATTTTGTCAGGAAACTTGCATACTCAAAGACATTAATCCTGTTTGTTGGTTTATTTATTTATGGGCTTTTTAAAATGTGAAATGCTCCGCTGGACAGAGAATTTTAAGAATCTAAAGGCACAGTTGATATAAAACCACAGTATTATTTGCATACTTTGTTTCCATTCTTTTTATGAACAGCATGTGATTGCATTTGTGTGGATGTGTATGTTCATACATATTTAAACTAACTTCTCCTGGCAGCATAATAGAGTAGTGTCATTAATCCTGTAAATTTCTGCTAGGGAATGACTTGTTTCTCACCCACCAATAGCCATGAACATAGCATCAACCCTGAATGTGTTTTACCTCGAATACTGCTGTACAGTGACCATCTCAATCCTCTGAACCGGTACAGAACCCTACACTGAACATTTACGGGGAAAGTGTTTGAGAGCGCCTCCTCTCTGCCATCTGCTCTCTGCCTTCCAGGCACTTCCCTCACATTCCTTTCCTGTGGCAGGGTGTAAGAGTGGACAAGACGGAGTCCGGGTGATGCTGGCCTTGCGCTCAAAGCACTGGTAAGGCTGACACTGGCTTATCTCTTGTGTGACTCCAGCGGGGAGAATAACACAGGAGGGAGGAAGCCTTTTGAAAGCCAAGTGGGTCCGCTCAACTTGTGAAGCTTGTTAGTTCTCTGTTTTGGGACCATTGTGTCCTATGACTGACTTTGCCTCATCATCTGTGAAATGCATATTAAGGTTGACTATAGCACCTGTGCCCCCACCCAAATCATGCTCCCTACCACCTGGGGAGGTGGGAAACCTGAGACCAACTCTCTCTCTCTCTCTGTTTTCTTTTTGAGTTAAGCAAATAACGCAAGGCACACCTTACTGCTCGCCATAGTTCACTGCAGGCCTGTTATTAACTGCTGCTTACCATAATCTGTTGTATGTCTGTTAACTAATGCAAGGTGTACTTTACCTCTTGACATCATTTGTCACATACCGAACCAATTCTCGTGGACCTAGTTAAGCTAATAAATGCTTGTACACAGACCTTGAGAGTTGTCTCACCTTAGTCCACACCGCTGGGGATTTGCGAATCTGAGTCACAGTTACCCCCCACTCCTCTGAGCAGGTTTGACTGGGGCCTGACACATCCAACCCAAGTGATTCTATAGCAACTCAGAGGCTGGATGCCAATATCAAAAGTCACAGCCACTCTTGTGCATGTCTTAGTATCTTGTTTTACACCCCTGCAGCTCCATCAATTATAGCATTCCTTTTATCTAATCCAATAGGAGGAAAGGGGAAGCTAGGAGAAAAAGGAGTTGTTAATTCCTCTTAGCCTACACCAGTTACAGAAATCAAGATAGAGCTACCTATAACTGGAGAAGTGGAAGAAGGAACCAGCGTCAGGAAGCCTAGATGAGGTCAAGCTGCCTCATCACACTAGAAACAAGTCCTCTCGTCTTTAGTGTGGCCTCATTTTAGGCCAGTTCTACAGACCACTGTGAAAGAATGATAGAGCAAGATGTTATTCTATGATTTACGATCACAAATATGGGCAAGACTTTTGCAAAGCTGTAAGAAAGTAAACAATAAAGAAGCAACATTTTTAGAATATGAACTAACGCCTTTTGAGAAATGCACTTGCTGAATTTATTGCAAATCTAACTTGCTAATTTACAAATTGAAAACTACCATCAACAACAACAACAAAAAGAACAGGCGTAAACTTCCTTGTGTAGTTTTGTGATAAAAATGTGAGCAGATTCTGTTCCCGGACCCATCTGTTCCTCCCACAGTCTTTTATTTTCCAGCAGTCCTACTTCCCATGCAATCACACATTCTATTCTTCTATTTTACTCAATTTTCTATCACCTTCTCAGATCCTGTTTCCATCTCGCACGTCAGTTATGTTGGCTCTGGTGACTGATACAACAGTTTGATAACAAGAAGAAACATTTAATACCACTTTTACTTAAAACTACACTTAACTGAAATATTTCTGTTGGAGCTTTGAACATAGCCACTACTTCCTATCTGTAATATCATTGCTGTCTAACAGAGACATCATGATGAAAAATGGGTAGAGTGTTTTGGAAGCCCCTATTGCTAGCTAGACAGTGAGCAAAAAATTAAGGTAGCTCAATTAATAAAAAGAAAAGGCTCTTCACTTTAGACTTCTATGTCTACATTGTTACTGATCAGTAATTACTTAGAGCTGGTTAATCATATGATTTGGTACCTCTCTGTCTGACTAGCAAATACTTTAGCACATAGTACTGTCTGACCAGCTAATCAGTACTGTCCAGATCCACTAACTCTGATCGATTCCAGTGCATCTTGTCTTTGTGGGTCTCTCCCTTCCTCTTGGTTAGACCAGACTGAGATCTAGAAATCAAGTCAGAGTCACTCAGTCTTGCAGAAATACTCAGAGGATGTCTTCCATGTAAGGCAAAAATCCTTCAGGAAATGCGTTTGTGAATATGCTGTTTATGAATTACTGCTGGGAAAATAGTGTTTTGTATACAATCTTCTTTGCTAGGTAAACAAGACTTTTATTTCAGCTGCTTCACAGAGGCAGCACCATCACCTGTGACTGCATTATACAGAAATATAAACCAAAAGCTGTACGCTGGTATATATAAGCTTTAGCACTCAGGAGAAGATTTTTAGGAGAATTTCAAGTAAGTAGAACCACTTGTGTAGTTAAGGCTCCTAAATTCCAGGATCAGGTAGGGTTTATTCTCAGCATCCTGTTACAGCGTGGGTTTTCCTGCCTATAATGTACACACTGCGTATCAGCTTTCTGATATACCAAAAATTTCCTTGTGGTTTTCAGAAAGTCTTAGACAACTTCATGTTTGTGACTGCGAAATCCATGACTAGATGCTAATTTCAGCATCTTCTAAATACTGAAGACTCTCAAATCCTTTACCAGATACAGCCACTTGTCTATGAGGCCAGACATCAGGCTTGGCTTTTTGGGGTGTTGTGGTTTAGTATGTTTCGCTCATCTCTTCATTTTGCTTGTGACAGTAATATTTTTTTTTCCCTGATGGCAACTTACATTCAAACAAACTTCCTGAAGATAAGTTTTGTGCCACTACCTCCCTCTAAATTAATTTCTCAGTTTTTTTTTCCTTTTTTTCCTTTCCTTTTTTCTTTCTTTACTTACTCTTCCAAAGTCTACAGTTAATCTGAAATATTAGAACTGAGATGGATAGTTCCCATTCCTATTAACAGGATGTTTAATGTAGGCACACTCAGGGATCCACTTCTGTCCACTTATCACTGCTTTGTAAATTTATAAGTACAAGGATACGTATTTTAGAAACATTACACTCCACTGCTGTTGAAGTTATTGGGACTCTATGTGATACCATGGACATAGCTTAAATTCCTAATTCAAATAGGAATCTCTTTCTTCTCATCTCTGACTCATTTTATAAGATGGAGAGAAAGAGAAACCGTAAAGCTTCTGAAAGATTAGAACAAAAAAACTGAAAAACCTCTATCTACTTCATAAAGATCCCCAGTTCTCTGTGTAACTCACTGTTGATGTTGCCACAGACCTCCCTCTGCCCCTGGCCTGCCTGCACAACTTGTCTTTTTCAGAGTATGGCTTTTACCAGCTCTAGAGGTATACCAGGTTTGCGTTAAGAAGCTAACCATAGCAGTTCTTCAGCTCTATGTATTTATATATCATGTATATATATAGTAAACATACCCTATTTGCATAATAAGTAAAATACCTTGATGTTAGAAATACTCTGTCTTGTAGTGCCCTGGAATATTAAAGTATGAGAAGTATCTGTTACGGATATGGGCAGAGAAAAGCAGCTTTTCTCTCCTTGCTGTTTAACAGGGAGGCAGAACACAGTAGCCTAGGAGCAGTACTACTCTGGGGAAAAAGAAACCCTGCCTTCTAGTACAAAATTAACTTCTGTTTAGGCAATTAAGACTAAAGGTAGCCAGCTTGTAGGTATGACGTTTCAAATTTACTGGAAATATACTTAAACTGACAATTTTGTATTTAGTTAACTAAAAGCAAAAGAAAAAATACAGAACGTTCAAATTTAGTTAGGGTATTGTCTCCATATGGATTGCTCTTGCAAGGTAAAGCTGCTTTTAAATTCATGTATGACAGCTCTCCTTAAGTATTCTTGACCTGCATTTCAAAGTGTTTCTATAATAAATGCAGCTGAACTTGTATTTAGAAACTTTAAAATGTGAATGCCTGTGATCAGATTTTTTTTTTTTTTGGGGGGAGGGGGGTACCTTTTAATTACATGCTAACTAAAATAATTATTCAATGTATGTACCTTTATGTTTTTCAAGCAAGCTGAAAGTTTCAGATATTCAAAGGCCTGGCTGTATTCAAGGGCATTTCTAAAGTAACTAAAACCACGTCTTGGAACACCTTGTGATTTAACTATTAGTTGATGCTTAATGTTTCGATGAATCTTATTAATCTAGTTACTTATGGCCAACCAGAGTTAATTTGCAACTAGTGTACTATTACAAAAGGTATTGAAATCTGCTAGAACTGTAAACTCAGGAGAATTACTGTTCCTGTAAACTAATACTTCACTTTTGCATACTAATTGAATTGTGTTTTCTTTTAAAAGTAGAGACAACTTATTTACCCTGAGGTTACATTTTATTATCATGCGAAATACAGAATGTTATTTTGCTTCAGGAGATAAAAGCAATTTTCATCTGAATCCCTCTAGAAACTAGTGCATCAGCTTACCTAGTCATCTGTAACATCTGTGAGGGCTACCTTTCAATAAGCGTTCTTTCGTATTATTAATTTGTGCAAGGCTTGTACAAACCAAATGTTTCAGGAAGAAGATGCTCTTTGTATTTCTTCTAAAGTTAAATAAGACTAAGTTGTAGCTGTTGTGAACAGATCTCACCTCATCGGATTTAAAATGATAACATCTTGCGGTGGGTTAGACCTGGCTAACAGCCAAACTCCCACTCAGCTGCTTGCTCCCTTTTCCCCTTCAGCAGGACGGGGGAGAAAATATTGAAGAGTAAGAAAACATGCGGGTGAAGATAAGACAGGGAGATTGCTTATCAATTACAAACATGGGCAAAACAGGCTTTACTTTGCGAGAACTGGCTTAACTGATTGCCAGTAAAAATAAAAATGTAACTATTAATTCAGGTAGAGGGGAACAAAATGGCAAACATTATAGCGACACCATTCCTACCCCCTTTCCCAGGCTCAACTTCACTCCCAGCTCCTCTGCCTACCTGCCCCGTCCCCATCCCATCCCTCAAGCAGCACAGGAGAGGGATCTGCACTCAGTCTATAATAACTAATCTCTGCCACTACTTTTTCCTCACACTTCTCTGCTCCAGTGTGGGGGCTCCACAGGCTGCTGGGAATACCTGCTCTGGTGCCATGGAACAGCACCTCTGCCTACTTCCCACCCTGGTGTTCCCTCTGCCATTTCCCGACTGTTTTCTGCCCTTTCTTAAATGCACTCTCCCAGAGGCACCACTGTTTGGTCTGAGGGGCTCAGCTGTGCCCTTTGGCGGGTCCACTGGAGCCGGCTGTGTCCAGCATGGCGCAGCCCCAGCTTCTCCGTACAGAGGCCATCCTGCAGCACTCACTGCCAACTCCTGAGCACCCACATGCTAATTAAAAAAAAAAAGTAAAAAATGTTAACAGTAGAAGTTGTACAAAAATACAGATATTTTCTCACAAGTCTGCTTTCCAGCTTGTAAGATTTTTCTTTTCTAAGTGTCTGGTATCTTCTGTGAAAAGTCCTTCAAATATTTAAAAAAAAATCCCCACAAATCTTATCTGATCTCCTGAGTTTTCATCAGTTTCACAGTCCATGTGGACCTTAACCAATCATAGCTCGTTGCCTAATAGTGTTAATGGTAATTCATTTCTTCTTCTAATTAAACACAGATGTAGATCTAAAATTTAAGAAAATAGGAAAAGCTGTATTCCCCTGCCCAGCTCATAATTTCCTTTTTCTCCCACACTGCTGGGCCATTGACAGTACCCCAGAGTCTACCACAGATGCACATTAATTACCCATTCTCTAATTACTAGGGCACCAGTATAACTGCTCAACCATTCATTAAGCTTTCTCCTCAACTTTGCAAAGCCCCAGAGATGTGTGCAAGAAACGCACAACTTGGCAATGTTAATTGAACCCTATTAACTCATAAAACATACAAAAAGTGTAACTATTGATAAAAAAATCCTTTTTCCTTTTGTCCACTAAGCCCGTAACACAAACCATCATTTTTGGTGCAATCTATTTGGATATCCAACAATGCAGCTGCTCACAGATTGTTAATTATTTGGCATACATCAACAGGATTAGGGAAGAGTCCTGGCTATCAAATCACCAGACTAATTCCCCTTTGAAGACGTACATGGAGGCAGTTAGCTATATAAGCAAATCTAAATAAGATGATTATCTTAAAAGTTAGAATAGTAACAAGAGGAGACCTATGAAATAAATAAAGTTATCAACAACAACAAAAAGTTAAACTGTATTGTAATTCATTTATTTCTAGGATTTAAAGAGACATTCAGTTTTAATGTCTTAAAACATTATCGCCAACATCATTTAGTATTTAATATGACTGAAGGAAGCCTTATGACATGAATGAATGAGTCACAAAGAATGAAGTCTTGCTTTTAAATACCTGTGTTTTTCCTGTATCTGCCACACCTCAGGTTTTTAAGGTTGATTTGTTATAAAGATGCCGCATTTAACTATCTCCTATTTTTCACACATGATGATTCTCATTTGCTCTGGTTTTTGTTTCACATGGGCTGCACCAGCAGCTTCAGAGTCTATCTTTTCTTCTAACTTATTGCTGTAAGAACCTTATTACCTACTAATACACTTAGTATTTCTCAATAAGTATATAAGCTAATTCATTAATAGTGGCTTGTAATCTACATGTTTTTTTTCCAGGAGTCAGAATGCACCGATGGATTCTCAGCATTTCTTAGCAAATTCCCTGTCTTACTTTAAGTAATCACATGTCTTTTCAAAGCCTTTCTCAATATATTCAGCAGGATTAATTATGTACCTAAGTGACTTTGCAGTACAGCAGCAATTAAGACCTGGTGTTATTATTACAGATATATCTAATAGTCCATAAAACTTTACAGTTACTTCTTTGTATTTGTTATGCTACCTATGCCAGAGTAGTCAGCAATGCTTTTCTTGTACTTAGTTGATCTATTAGTATATTTTTAAAGCTTTGTAGAATTCCAAGCAAGGAAAATTTAGGCCTAAACACTCTGATTCACACAATTCATTTGAATAGTGAGCAGTTTGAAATACATGTATGAATATCCTGTCTTTAAAGTTATAGTAAAATTAACTGTTGAATAGTTGTCATTAAAATAGATCACAGAATCACAGAATG